>JAECWX010000787.1:0-350676 GCA_018151165.1 Drosophila arawakana | reverse complement strand
TAAAATGCTATCGGAGAATTCTTGAAAGTGGCGCGTGGTGCAACTGATAGAGTTGCGGCAATGCGAATTGTTAATTTAATTTTTTTAATTTCAATTCAAAATGTACATATAAAATTAAAATTTTTAAATTTCATTCAAAAATTTAAATTTAAATTGAATACAATTGCGCACTTCTATGGGAGTACGGGGTCTTTTACAGTCGGCTCGATCGACTGTAGCCTTTCTTACTTGTTTTAATTTTGAAACTGTTGTAATGTCATATCGTGCTAATGTCATACAAATTCTGTCCGGTAATTTTTTTGTAATAACGTCTTTAATAGTATTATTCATTGCATTAGTATACAATAGAGTGTTCTGGACCTGATTTTCTAACATTAACTTATTGGATATTACAAAAGATTTATACTCTAGATCTTCAACAAACTTACGGATACTATTATTAAAGTTGGTATTATAGAGACGTCGTGGAAGTTCTTCATACGGAGTTTGTGTTTTAAATTCATCGATGAGGGCGCTCCTTAACTCTCCCCCAGGTTGTGGCTGCTGTCAGCTGCGACACTCGTTGTGCGGATCCGGTGGTCGGCATCTCGATTGCTCCGAATAAGACACTATGTTGTCTCACATCCTGTGTTGGATATAACTGCATAATAAAATCAATCCTCCTTATGAATGCAGTTAGTTCCACGGTTTTTCAAGTCGAATACTGGCACTTGTCGAATTTGTCCAAGCGCTTGCTTTAGATGTATTTCCGATAGTTCCATTGGTGGGTTGGTTGCCATGGTGTTGTTGTAGATTTTATTTATTTTGTTGGCAATTGTCGCTTCAGGTTTTTTTATTTTAATTGTCACTTTTGTTGAATTATAAGAGACTTACGTTTACAGGGATCAATAAATTGATGTGTAAAGCCCAGAAATAAGCTCTTTATTTACAGTTGTTCAAATAGTCCAGAGGATCTATTTTTGGTTGAACACTGTTTGGTGTTTTGCGCGGTTTTTCTTTTGTAATAGCAATTATCTTTGGTGGCGGTCGCACATTTAAGTATGGGCCACGACTGATAATTGGGTTTTTGAGTCAAACCACGCTTAGGTTCTTTGGCGGATATCAAGATAATATTTTTTCCAAAATTGTAATGTTTTAACCGTTTCCTTGCCGCGGAAAATTCGCGTGCTCGAATCCTAGGAATTCCTTGGTCGTACAAGGATTTCTTTTCAATGGATTGAAAAAAGGACGATTACTTATTACGAGGATATTTATTATCAATATCCTACCGGCTGCGCCAATAAGATGCTTTCTGACACTTAGTTTATCAAAAAAATATAAAACTTTATTCAATAAACTCGAAACTACGGAGTACAAACTAGACTGCTTATCCTATGTTCTGATGACGTTAAGCAAACCTCGGTTTTGAGCTTTCATTAATTGGACTTTGGACTCGTTGAGCTTTTAGCTCTTATGTAAATAGAGAAAGATCTCGATCTTGAAGAGATTGAGAGAGTTCGGCTAGGATTTGTTTAACGTCAGCAGTTTTAACCCCAATGATGGGAATAACGATTCTGGCGAATTATTTATGATATTTAATGCATTCGTGGGAAGCCAGAATTGTTATTGTCACCATTTGATTTTTTGATAGTGTTTACATTAGTTTTTAGACCCCGTACTCTAAAAAAGAGTATAGGGGTCTATTAGGTTTGTCAGAAGCGAAATGTGCGTAACAGGCAGAAGGAGGCGTGGCCGACCCCATAAAGTATATATATTCTAGATCAGCATAAACAGCCGAGTCGATATAGCAATGTCCGTCTGTCCGTCTGTCTGTCTGTCCGTCCGTCCGTATGAACACCTGGATCTTTTAAACTACATAAGCTAGAGACACCAAATTTGGAATGAAAGTCCGTTATCTTCGCGAGCAGATCAAGTTTATTTCAAATTGTTGCCACGCCCCTTACCGCCCCCGCAATGAGCAAAAAACCAGGCACACCTCGAAAAAATTTACTTTTAGGCCAATAACTCAGTAACTATGACACTTAGGAACACCATTTCTGCTAAGCAGGTTGCTAGAGACAGCCTTCATGCAATGCCATTAAAAATTTTGAGCTGCCACGCCCCTTTTCCCCACATCAGCTAAAAAACTTTTACGCTTTAATGCCGTTTTTAAGGCATTTATTCATATAGTAGAGTGTTGTAATTCAACATTCGTAAAGAGACATATAAAATCAAACTATTCTGAAAGTGGCACCAACATACTACCTTTAACAAAAGATCTACTGCGTTAGAAAGTTTGTTATTTAATTGCAATATCACTTACGCGCGAGAGCGAGACAGAAACATACAAACACATGTTCGAACGTTTTCGATGCTTGTGTGGCGACAGCGCTGCCGGCAGACGCTAGCCGCGCCGAATACACACATACATACATACACGCATACATATAATTTCAAACGAATGTGTGTTTGTATGAATAATATGTAAATGCTGATTATCGGAGAATTCTTGAAAGTGGCGCGTGGTGCAACTGATAGAGTTGCGGCAATGCGAATTGTTAATTTAATTTTTTTTTTAATTTCAATTCAAAATGTACATATAAAATAAAAATTTTTAAATTTCATTCGAAAATTTGAATTTAAATTGAATACAATTGCGCACTTCTATGGGAGTACGGGGTCTTTTACAGTCGGCTCGATCGACTGTAGCTTTTCTTACTTGTTTGTGGTGTTATTGTCACCATTTGATTTTTTGATAGTGTTTACATTAGTCTTTTGTGAGAAAGAAATCTTTAACATAAATTATAAGTGTGGTGTATGGTGTATGTGGTGTATGTGGTGTATGGGTTTATGTACGTATGTATCTACATATGTCACTGTATATATTAAAATAAAATAATTTAATTTCCCAGTATAGTTCCGCTCGTTTGGTTTGCATTCAACGTAATACCGCATCAAGTTGATTGCAAGAAAAGTTGCAAATGTATATATACATAAATAATTGTACTGTCTTGGAGGTAGGAATACATAATATATATTGTTCTTATTGGTGATAATAACAGCCACATTATTCAGTGCAGTGTTCTCCTCGCCCGCCGCCTGTAGTGGTCACCCGTGGCTGTGTGTTCACATCGACGGAATCTGTTAATTTTTTTTTATTCTTTCATTTATTTTACATACTAAATGATGAACGAACATCGGATTCATTGAAGTTTTAAACGTTTAATATTTTCTATATATTTATAATATGTGTATATGGATACATATATACGTACAATTCCAGCACAGAAATTAGTTTTCCTTACAGGTTTTCATTTAACCGTCATCATTGAGCTCAAGGATATCGGAGTGAGTACGTATTGGAATGTTTGATCATGAAAGAGAATTAAACTTGTCGAATTATTAAATCGGGAATTGTATGTATGTTTTCTATACTTATTGTCAACGTCAAGAAAAATAACCGATTTTCGATAGATCATTTATTTCACAATTGAATTACATTTCTTCTGTAATTTATATATTTTTAGACCCCGTACTCTAAAAAAGAGTATAGGGGTCTATTAGGTTTGTCAGAAGCGAAATGTGCGTAACAGGCAGAAGGAGGCGTGGCCGACCCCATAAAGTATATATATTCTAGATCAGCATCAACAGCCGAGTCGATATAGCAATGTCCGTCTGTCCGTCTGTCCGTCTGTCCGTCTGTCCGTCTGTGTGTCTGTCCGTCTGTCTGTCCGTCCGTCCGTCCGTATGAACACCTAGATCTTTTAAACTACAAGAGCTAGAGCCACCAAATTTGGAATGAAAGTCCGTCTATATTGCAGGCAGGTTAAGTTTATTTCAAATTTTTGCCACGCCCCCCTACCGCCCCCGCAAATTGTAAAAAACAGTTTTCATTGCACTACAACTTTGAAACTATGAAAGCTATCTTAACCAAATTTACACAGTAGGTGTATGGTACAACTATAACTATCCTCACCAAGTTTCATCAAGATCGGACAACTATAGCTTATAGCTCCCATAGGACAAATCGGTCAAAAACAAAAAATTTGTTTGAAGACATGTAGTATTTGCTAAGTGATCGCAACTACAAGGAGTACGAGGTCTTTACAGTCGGCACGTCGACTGTAGCCTTTCTTACTTGTTTTAAATTAATAAGTCGAATACTCAATTGTAAATCTCAACGAAATTTAATATGAATATGAATTATTTAAATTTTATAAGAATCATCCCCGTTAATAATGAAAAATTGTTTAAATATATTTAGAACGTAAAATGGATTTCTAATCTTTTTTCTTATTCGTCCCGAGTAAATGGCTTCTAAAAAGGGTCCACCGAGACATATAGGCAGGGAGGGTAAAGAAGGAGTCAATATGAACTGATCTCCATATTTCTGCAAAGATGTAACTGATCTTCTGTCGGTATTAATATTATTTTATTCATTTCCATTTCTTTTAAATATCGCAAAGTGTACCTAAAAAATTATGTTAATGTGTGTTTTCATGGAATCAACGAGAGATTAGAGAAGAACCCCGACAATCCGGGGAGCTAGATAGAGCATAGCTAGAGATACACATTTATTCGAAATCTCGCCATGCTTATGAGGTTTGAAAATTCGAATCCATTTGTGGATAAGGACATTTGTACCACCATACACACGAAAAGTTATTACATCCAGGAATAGAGAAAATGACATTATTATTTAAAGAAAAATATTATTACCCAGATTATCAAAACTTAATACAAAACATAATTAACGAATGCAAAGTTTGTAATATAGCAAAAAAAGAACACAGATACACTAAGTTAGCTTTCGAATTAACTCCAGAAATCCATAATCCAAAAGAAAAATATGTCATTGATTTTTATATGGTAGACAATAAACAATTTCTATCTTGTATAGACTTATATTCCAAAGAATTTTAGAAGCCAAAAGAGCTCTTTTAAAAGTATTTAATAACATGGGTAAACCAATAGAAATAAAAGCAGATAAAGACTCAGCTTTCTTGTGCTCCGCACTACAAATGTGGTTAAAGTCAGAAGACGTAAATATATCCATCACAACTAGCAAAAACGGTATTTCCGACATAGAAAGATTCCATAAAACAGTAAATGAAAAATTAAGAATTGTTAATTCTTACACTAACCATGAAAACAAATTAACCAGATTTGAAGTAATACTTTACACTTATAACCATAAAACCAAACATAATTCAACTGGTAGAACACCAGCAGACATTTTCATTTACGCAGGAACACCTGAGTATGATACACAGCTAAATAAGAAAAGACAAATAGAAAGACTTAATGAAAACAGAACCGAATTTGAAATAGATACTAGATATAGGGAATCACCTTTAGTAAGATCTAAATCCACAAACCCATTTCAACAAACAGGAAATATAACATAAATAGATGAAAAGCATTATGAAGAAGTTAACAGAGTTAGAAAAATAACCCACCATAAATCAAAATATAAAAAAGAAAGAAAGTACTTAATGAAAGTAAATATGATAATTCCAGATCAACTAATAACTCGAATCAAGATGATAACCCCTCATAATTTAACAACTATAATTATAACACTCATGCTACTCAACTTTGTATGGCCAATAAAAGGTCAAAATTTGGAAATCAACCCAATTAACTCCAAAAACGGATATCTTATATTTCAAACAGGAACAATCAATTTACCTATAAAATACGAATACCACTATTTAACTATTAATATAACAAAAACTGAAGAAACTTATAATAATTTAATGAAACAAACAAAAGAATTTGAACCATTAGTAAAAATACAGTACTTAACAGAAAAAATGGACAGAGAAATGAACGGCTTAAGACTAGTGAAACGAAATAAAAGAGGACTTGTAAATTTCATGGGGGCATTTTATAAATACTTTTTCGCAACTTTAGATCAAGAAGACAAAGAAGAATTACAGTCAAAAATAGATAACCTTTCAGAAAATAGTGTTCAAGACAATGATCTAAAGAATGTTAACAAAGGAATAGAAGTAATGAACAGCCTAAGGCAGACCTACGACTCGAATTACTAATTTTCAACTTACAATAAATCACAGAGTATGTCGAAGACATTGAGTTAGGTATGCAACTAACCAAGCTCGAAATAGTCAACCCTAAATTACTAAAATATGACTCACTAAAATATTTAAATGCTGAAAAAATAATAAATATTAAAACATCAATTTGGCTAAAAACAACTACTAACGAAATTTTAATTATTTCCCATATTCCACGCGAAATTATAAATACTGCACTATACGAAATTACTCCATACCCTGACGAAAACAAAGACATTTTGACCGAAACTATACATGACACTTACTACTTACAGAACAATAAAGCATTCACAGCAACCAATAAAAATCTAGTTATGAACAAATGTATTACTGGAATATTAAAGCAAGATAAAACAGAATGTAGATATTCAAAATCCCATAAATAACAATATAAAAAAAACTAGAAACTAAAAACTAGTCCAAACTAAAGAAATTATCCAACAACAAACAAAATTGTACAACACATTCCAAATTATAACTATAACAACTTTAACAATTATTTTAATCATACTTATATTATACATTATCTTTAAATATAAAAATATTCCACAAAAAATTATTGTTAATTATAAGAACAAAAAGAATCAACACCAAACATACAATCAAATATTCAAAATGATACAGAATTATTAATAGATCCGACACTATATCCAAAATTAACCGCCTGAGGACAGGCTCATTTCTTAAGGCTGGGTAAGTAACATATTGTAGGGGTGCGCCCTAACGTATGCAACACAACATTTATTTTTTTTGTATGCATTATTTTGGACGCGACTGTTTCACGATAGCAACAGCTGTTATGTTAACGCACTGTTAACTATCGATCGATGGCAGGACTCAACCATGCATGCGATCAATCGATAATGCTTGCAGATCACCTTTAGGTATGCGATATTTCAAGTAGGTTGTCGACTTCCTCGATCGGCCTATTTCCTGTTCGACCATTGAATGACTGAGTCACGAAAGTGTTAAAAAAAAATAATCGTGACGCATCCAAGTTGCCTTGCAACTTATAAATATTTTGTGGTACTAAAAGTGCGTGAAAACCCGTTTGACGTGCGTCCGCACACATATTTAAGGAATTTAGAAAAATATTTTTCTACTAAAGGTATGTTGATCAACCAGTGTCAGACTGGCGTCTCATAAGTTCCTTTTTTTTTGGTGTAGAAGTGAAGATTTTGCCTCTCCAAACAATCACTGGCGACGAGGCCAAGCCTGTGCTTGCGAATTAAAAGACGCTTTGGCCAATACGGCGCTTCGTGTGGCACTCTTGGGTCGGCAACGAACGTTGCGCGCACACATTATATTTGCGACACGGCTGGCCGCTCAACCGCACCCATTTTGCTTGCGACACGGCTGTCCGCTCAAGAGCGCACAGCCAATGACTAGTCGCCGACGCCGCGATAAAATTGCTGGGAAACCATTTCTACGCAAAAACCTTATTGGTTTTAAATTGAGTTGCGCACCTTGTTTTAAGAAAAGCAAAAGAAAACCACTTCGAAAAAAAAAATAAAAAAAAATAAAATAACAAAATAAAACAAAAAAGGAAAGGGGAATGAATTGAAAAACCTCATTCCGCAAACGCAACTTGTGTCCAAGATTGTATATCTGGAGAATTTCTTTCGTTCGGAGTCTCATACCCTTTTGATGCGATAATTAATTTTTATATAATTAATAAGACTTTTTAAAGTCAGCCTTTATTTTTTAATTCCATTATTCACGTAAGACTTTTGTAAATTTTCTTGGTATGGTATGTATAAAATAATATCCAATGTTAGCTGTTATATATTCTAATCCGTTTGAAGTCCCCCACAGCAAATCGTCGTCTTCAGGCCTGTCGACTACCATAAAGCATTGTCAGCTGTATCAACGTATGTAACAATAATATAAAACAGAGTGTGTTGTTAAAACAAAACACTAAATTATATATGGCAGCTATCCAACATTAATAATTTTGAAAGTAATATATAATACATACCAAACCAAACAAATCTGAAAGCAAACATACACTGCTGCGCCTTTCTCCGCTTAAATTTATAAATTCCTGAAACATGTAACCAGGCGTTAGAGTCCTAAATTTTCGTCAATACCTTACTTAGCAAGAAAGGAAAATGAGATTGCTCTTGATCGTTCCGACAAGTTCCTCTTTTCCGAGTTCATTTATTTTTAAACATTATGGTAGAGTCCGTTTAAACACACAACCCAATCTACACCAGGCGTTAGAGTCCTAAATTTTCGTCAATACCTTATTTAGCAAGAAAGGAAAATGAGATTGCTCTTGATCGTTCCGACAAGTTCCTCTTTTCCGAGTTCATTTATTTTTAAACATTATGGTAGAGTCCGTTTAAACACACAACCCAGAATGGCAATCTTTAAATTATCAATGCAATAATTTTTTTAATGGATAAGTCCCAAACTAATCAATAACATCGTATATCTTTTCGAAACTGATCGTTTCCTTTATATAAAAGAATAACCTACATGTTAAATTTCAATTCTCATATTATAAGATACCTTTCAATATTTTCAAAATGGCAGTTTTACGCAGTACAGAAGATTTGAATGCCTTAGTAAACGCATCACAAGATTCAATCTCTTGTGCTATTTGCAATGATACCTTATCAGATACAGTTTTCACCGAAATCGCGTACAGACATAAGTTTCACAAATCATGTTTGCCGGAGTGGTTAAGAAATAATACAACTTGTCCGATCTGTAGACAACCCTGTACTCTTGCCCAGAGCTCAGAGAAACGGCCAAGTGAAGACACCACAGTTCCTAGAGCTACCAAAGGTAAGCCCCGGGGTGCCCCAGGCATTAATCCCACAGGAACTATCCCAAGAACTCGACCTACAACCAGGTCAAACAATCGTCAAATCCAAAACTTGCGTCAAGCATACAATGCAACCCCAAGATCAGAGTCCGGAAGAGGTGTGTCCGCCAACAATGATGATCGTATTCACCAAATTATAGCGAGTTCGTTAGCGAGTCATAGAGCTGAAATTGCTGCAACAGTTTCTGACCAGATCAGTTCTGCTTTACGCAACTTAAGCTTGTCTGCTTTACGAAGAGAGTCACGTCAGCTAGTGTCAATACTAATGATTATGCTACCACTCGTCCTGATAGAATATCTAGTATCATATCCAGTTGGAAAGTAAAATTTTCTGGTTCCGCCAAATGACTTGCCCATAGAAGATTTCATTTATCGAATCAACTGTCTTACTTCACAATATTTTAATAATAACTTCGACTTGATATACCAATTTGCAAATTTACTCTTTTCTGGTTCAGCTCTGTCATTTTATTGGCGAATTCATAGAACCGTTGGACATTTGAATTGGTTTGATTTATGCAACAAGTTGCGGGAGCGATATCAAGATCAACGAACTGACCGTGATATCAAGCAGGCCATGCGGCATCGAAAACAAGCAAGTAATGAATCTTTAGATGATTTTCTTGACGCCATGCTGGCCATCGCAGACACTCTCAGAGAACCCATGTCTGAAGAAGATTTGGTCACTGAGGTTATGCACAACTTGAAGCCCGAGCTAAAACATGAACTACTGCATGTAGAGACATCAAGTTTGGCGATATTACGAAAGGAATGTCATAGACACGAAGAATTCTTTCGAAACTCTCGATCGAAGATCATTTCAAAAAGAGCTGTCAATGCCATTCGATTTAACGATGAATCTGAAAATCTATCTGAGATAGTGGAAAATAAGGATGAGATTTGTGCTTTGCAAATGTCAAATAAAGTAAAATGCTGGAATTGCGATGAACAAGGTCATAGGTACCAAGATTGTTTGAAAGCTCGCCGAGTCTTCTGCTATCCAACATTAATAATTTTGAAAAGTAATACAGTGCTTAACAGATTGATAAGACACCTTTTTTTTCGTAAATATTTTTTAAAATAAAGTATCTAGAAATACGAAAATTTTACTTAAATATAGTAAAATGCAATAGACAACAGGTTCAAGTAATTTTACAACAATATTTTAAATGTTTATATTTTTTTTCAACAAAATAACAAAAAAAGCCATTTTCAGCCATATCATATTGATAAGACATTTTACAATTTGGCTCATAAAAATACAAAATATGGTAACAAATCATATTAATTTTATAACTTAATAGTTTATTATATTACCCTGGGCTCTTCCGACATCAAAAATCCGTTTTTTCATCGAGTCAGAAAGGTTTTTTAGTATCTTGGACTCTAGAAGACCCCATTCTCTGACAATTCTTTCTTTTAATTGACTCACATTGGCAAACACAACACTATCATTGTACACACGTCTTGCCAATATTCCCCAGACATTTTCAATCGGATTTAGATCCGGTGAGCATGCAGGCCAGTCCAATAAATTGACAGAAACATCTGTTAGAAAAGCAATTGTTTGGCGACTGGTGTGAATCCTGGCGTTATCCTGCATGAAAGTGTATGGCTTTTCCCGATTTTCGTTTAAAAATGGTAGCAAGCTACTCTCTAGCACTTGTATATAGTCACCACTATTCATCCGGGAGTTTGTAAACTGCAAGTTTAGGGTTCCAAACTTGGTAAAAGCTCCCCACACCATAACCGAGCCGCCACCAAAATTTCTTTTTGAAAAACATAATGGTTCTTTTCGCAAATCGCGCCAATAATGGCGATATCCATCTAGACCGTCAAGATTAAATTTTTTCTCATCAGAAAAAATAACCTTTTTGAAAAAAAAATGTTATAGCCCATGTAATGCTCAGATACAACATTTTTCTTACCGAGTCCCAGTTTGTTGCCAAGTTTCTTAGCGCGAAATCGATCCTGGCAGCTTTGTGACGTGCCGTTAATAGTGGTACCTTCTTAAGGACACCTCGGACTATGTGTTCCGACTTATTTAGTGTCCTCCAAACTGTCATTGGAGACACTTTATTGCCCAAAAACGAAGCAAGCTGGGCACATGATGCTGTTGAGTTGCTCGCGTTCCTAACAACTCTTCGCTTATCGATGTCACTCAGCTTTGGTTTTCTACCAGTGCTTCGTTTTTGTCCATATCCATTCGGATCTTTAAAAAAAATTGGACACTACAGTCCGACTACGACCAATTTCGCGAGCAATTCGACTTATTGTCCATCCCGATTTGGAAAATGCGAGAATTGACGCTTTTTCTTCCCCCAGAAGCAGGATAGAACGACCCATTAGACTATTCTTAGTTATTATTATAATAACAAACAAGAAAAATTAACAAAACTTTAGCTCCTATCGCTTGAATGTCACTTTTAAGAATAGTGTCTTATAATTGTGATACGTTTGCAAGCACACATTTTTCACGCATTTTAACATAAAACTAACGGTGCAATTCCAGTGAACGCTAAAAATAGAAAGTAGCGGTACTATTTCGCAGTCTATGCTTTGCTCTTTCGTTTCTCATACTTGGTTTTTCTAAATTTTCAACAACAAATATTTTGCAAGCAAAGAAACATGAAATTTTAATGTGTCTTATCATTCTGTTAAGCACTGTATATCATACATACCAAACCAAACAAATCTAAAAGCAAACATACACTGCTGCGCCTTTCTCCGCTTAAATTTATAAATTCCTGAAACATGTATGTTCGCTTTTGAAACCCTTTTGTCACTGGTAAGCTGATCTCAGTAGTATTTTTTTTTAAAGACAGCTTATCCAGGAAAATGAATTTTGAAACCAGCGATTGGTTATCTTTCTAGTTTGTATCTGAAGAATCATTATGAATTAAAAATCTCCGCTATAATGGGCACCTAAAGTAAATGTTGTTGCATTGATACTATAGGGTAAAGACATGAGGCTTCAAAAGTCTTTACAGGTTGGGAGGGTAAAGAAGGAGGACCTTAACATCATAGTCCTCCCTTAAAGATTGTCATTCTGGGCGTTGTGCTGTGCGCTTATGGTTATCATCCTTGTCCTAATCCAACTCTGTCTACAATTTTAGATATGTGACACAGCAGCTAACTAGGAGGCAAAGTACCCACCCCACTTTCCCTGAGCTCTAGTCGACCCCGTAGGCAGAGTACGTCTCCAGTCTGCTGCACACATCATGTGTTCGTTACAATATGTAGATACATACATACCCAAACCCATACACCACATACACCATACACCACACTTATTATTTATGTTAAAGATTTCTTTCTCACAAAAAATTAATGTAAACACCATCGAAAAATCAAATGGTGACAATAACAATTCTGGCTTCCCACGAATGTATTGAATATTATAAATAATTCGCCAGAATCATTATTCCCATCATTGGGGGGTTAAAACTGCTGACGTTACACAAATCATGGCCGAACTCTCTCAATCTCTTCAAGATCGAGATCTTTCTCTATTTACATAAGAGCTAAAAGCTCAATGAGTCCAAAGTCCAATTAATGAAAGCTCGAAACCGATATTTGTACTCCATAGCTTCGTGTTTATTGCATAAATTATTATATTTAGACCCCGTACTCTAAAAAAGAGTATAGGGGTCTATTAGGTTTGTCAGAAGCGAAATGTGCGTAACAGGCAGAAGGAGGCGTGGCCGACCCCATAAAGTATATATATTCTAGATCAGCATCAACAGCCGAGTCGATATAGCAATGTCCGTCTGTCCGTCTGTCCGTCTGTCCGTCTGTCTGTCTGTCCGTCCGTCCGTATGAACACCTGGATCTTTTAAACTACAAAAGCTAGAGACACCAAATTTGGAATGAAAGTCCGTTATCTTCGCGAGCAGATCAAGTTTATTTCAAATTGTTGCCACGCCCCTTACCGCCCCCGCAATGAGCAAAAAACCAGACACACCTCGAAAAAAATTTACTTTTAGGCCAATAACTCAGTAACTATGGCACTTAGGAACACCATTTCTGGTAAACAGGTTGCTAGTGACACCCTTAATGCAATGCCATTAAAAATTTTGAGCTGCCACGCCCCCTTTTCTCCTGAGAGTTAACCAAACGTTTTCACTTTAATGCCATGTTTAAGGCATTTATTCATATAGTAGAGTGTTGTAATTCAACATTCGTATAGAGACATATAAAATCAAACTATTCTGAAAGGGGCATCAACATACTACCTTTAACAAAAGAGCTACTGCGTTACAAAGTTTGTTATTTAACTGCAATATCACTTACGCGCGAGAGCGAGACAGAAACATACAAACACATGTTCGAACGTTTTCGATGCTTGTGTGGCGACAGCGCTGCCGGCAGACGCTGTGGCGACAGCGCTGCCGGCAGACGCTGGCCGCGCCGAATACACACATACATACATACATGCATACATATAATTTCAAACGAATGTGTGTTTGTATGAATAATATGTAAATATAAAATGCTATCGGAGAATTCTTGAAAGTGGCGCGTGGTGCAACTGATAGAGTTGCGGCAATGCGAATTGTTAATTTAATTTTTTTAATTTCAATTCAAAATGTACATATAAAATTAAAATTTTTAAATTTCATTCAAAAATTTAAATTTAAATTGAATACAATTGCGCACTTCTATGGGAGTACGGGGTCTTTTACAGTCGGCTCGATCGACTGTAGCCTTTCTTACTTGTTTTAATTTTGAAACTGTTGTAATGTCATATCGTGCTAATGTCATACAAATTCTGTCCGGTAATTTTTTTGTAATAACGTCTTTAATAGTATTATTCATTGCATTAGTATACAATAGAGTGTTCTGGACCTGATTTTCTAACATTAACTTATTGGATATTACAAAAGATTTATACTCTAGATCTTCAACAAACTTACGGATACTATTATTAAAGTTGGTATTATAGAGACGTCGTAGAAGTTCTTCATACGGAGTTTGTGTTTTAAATTCATCGATGAGGGCGCTCCTTAACTCTCCCCAGGTTGTGGCTGCTGTCAGCTGCGACACTCGTTGTGCGGATCCGGTGGTCGGCATCTCGATTGCTCCGAATAAGACACTATGTTGTCTCACATCCTGTGTTGGATATAACTGCATAATAAAATCAATCCTCCTTATGAATGCAGTTAGTTCCACGGTTTTTCCGTCGAATACTGGCACTTGTCGAATTTGTCCAAGCGCTTGCTTTAGATGTATTTCCGATAGTTCCATTGGTGGGTTGGTTGCCATGGTGTTGTTGTAGATTTTATTTATTTTGTTGGCAATTGTCGCTTCAGGTTTTTTATTTTAATTGTCACTTTTGTTGAATTATAAGAGACTTACGTTTACAGGGATCAATAAATTGATGTGTAAAGCCCAGAAATAAGCTCTTTATTTACAGTTGTTCAAATAGTCCAGAGGATCTATTTTTTGGTTGAACACTGTTTGGTGTTTTGCGCGGTTTTTCTTTGTAATAGCAATTATCTTTGGTGGCGGTCGCACATTTAAGTATGGGCCACGACTGATAATTGGGTTTTGAGTCAACCACGCTTAGGTTCTTTGGCGGATATCAAGATAATATTTTTTCCAAAATTGTAATGTTTTAACCGTTTCCTTGCCGCGGAAAATTCGCGTGCTCGAATCCTAGGAATTCCTTGGTCGTACAAGGATTTCTTTTCAATGGATTGAAAAAAAGGACGATTACTTATTACGAGGATATTTATTATCAATATCCTACCGGCTGCGCCAATAAGATGTTTCGACACTTAGTTTATCAAAAAAATATAAAACTTTATTCAATAAACTCGAAACTACGGAGTACAAAACTAGACTGCTTATCCTATGTTCTGATGACGTTAAGCAAACCTCGGTTTTGAGCTTTCATTAATTGGACTTTGGACTCGTTGAGCTTTTAGCTCTTATGTAAATAGAGAAAGATCTCGATCTTGAAGAGATTGAGAGAGTTCGGCTAGGATTTGTTTAACGTCAGCAGTTTTAACCCCAATGATGGGAATAACGATTCTGGCGAATTATTTATGATATTTAATGCATTCGTGGGAAGCCAGAATTGTTATTGTCACCATTTGATTTTTTGATAGTGTTTACATTAGTTTTTAGACCCCGTACTCTAAAAAAGAGTATAGGGGTCTATTAGGTTTGTCAGAAGCGAAATGTGCGTAACAGGCAGAAGGAGGCGTGGCCGACCCCATAAAGTATATATATTCTAGATCAGCATAAACAGCCGAGTCGATATAGCAATGTCCGTCTGTCCGTCTGTCTGTCTGTCCGTCCGTCCGTATGAACACCTGGATCTTTTAAACTACATAAGCTAGAGACACCAAATTTGGAATGAAAGTCCGTTATCTTCGCGAGCAGATCAAGTTTATTTCAAATTGTTGCCACGCCCCTTACCGCCCCCGCAATGAGCAAAAAACCAGGCACACCTCGAAAAAAATTTACTTTTAGGCCAATAACTCAGTAACTATGACACTTAGGAACACCATTTCTGCTAAGCAGGTTGCTAGAGACAGCCTTCATGCAATGCCATTAAAAATTTTGAGCTGCCACGCCCCTTTTCCCCACATCAGCTAAAAAACTTTTTACGCTTTAATGCCGTTTTTAAGGCATTTATTCATATAGTAGAGTGTTGTAATTCAACATTCGTAAAGAGACATATAAAATCAAACTATTCTGAAAGTGGCACCAACATACTACCTTTAACAAAAGATCTACTGCGTTAGAAAGTTTGTTATTTAATTGCAATATCACTTACGCGCGAGAGCGAGACAGAAACATACAAACACATGTTCGAACGTTTTCGATGCTTGTGTGGCGACAGCGCTGCCGGCAGACGCTAGCCGCGCCGAATACACACATACATACATACACGCATACATATAATTTCAAACGAATGTGTGTTTGTATGAATAATATGTAAATGCTGATTATCGGAGAATTCTTGAAAGTGGCGCGTGGTGCAACTGATAGAGTTGCGGCAATGCGAATTGTTAATTTAATTTTTTTTTTTAATTTCAATTCAAAATGTACATATAAAATAAAAATTTTTAAATTTCATTCGAAAATTTGAATTTAAATTGAATACAATTGCGCACTTCTATGGGAGTACGGGGTCTTTTACAGTCGGCTCGATCGACTGTAGCTTTTCTTACTTGTTTTTTGATAAAACAAGTGTCGAAACATCTTATTATATATATATATACTGACCAAGTTTGATCCTTATCGGACAACTATATCGTATAGCTCCCATAGGGCCGATCGGTCAAAAATACGCTCCAAATATGAATTAGTATGAAAAACTTTTGGGTTTACTAAGCTAAGTTAATCAATGTCACACATCAATATATACATACTGACCAAGTTTGATCCAAATCGGACTACTATATCGTATAGCTCCCATATGAACGATCGGTCAAAAATACGCTCCAAATATGAATTAGTATGAAAAACTTTTGGGTTTACTAAGCTAAGTTAATCAAACTCACACATCAATATCTACATACTGACCAAGTTTGATCCAAATCGGACTACTATATCGTATAGCTCCCATAGGAACGATCGGTCAAAAATACGCTCCAAATATGAATTAGTATGAAAAACTTTTGGGTTTACTAAGCTAAGTTAATCAAACTCACACATCAATATATACATACTTACCAAGATTGATCCAAATCGCGACGCGACTTTATATAGATCGTATAGATCCCATAGGGCCGATCGGTCAATAATACGCTCCAAATATGAATTAGTATGAAAAACTTTTGGGTTTACTAAGCTAAGTTAATCAAACTCACACATCAATATATACATACTGACCAAATTTGATCCACATCGGACTACTATATCGTATAGATACCATAGGAACGATCGGTCGAAAACATGCTCTAAACATGAATTTGTATGAAAATGTTCTGTGTTTGCCAAGCTATTATATCCATCACGATTGTTAACAACAAATTGAAACTGAGTAACGGGTATCCCAAAATTGCGAGGTGACTTTGATCCCATAGGGCCGATCGGTCAAAAATACGCTTCAAATATGAACTAGTATGAAAAACTTTTGCGTTAAAATATGAATTAGTATGAAAAAGATTTGGGCTTACTAAGCTAACTTAATCAAACTCACACATCAATAAGTACATACTGACCAAGTTATATCCAAATCGGACTACTATATCGTACAGCTCCCATAGGAACTATCGGTCAAAAATACGCTCCAAATATGAATTAGTATGAAAAACTTGCGTTAAATAACCTGTATTAATCAAACTCACACAGAATACATCTGCCAATAATATATATATAGTGACATATGTAGATACATACGTACCCATACCCATACACCACATACACCATACACCACACTTATTATTTATGTTAAAGATTTTTTTCCCACAAAAAAATAATGTAAACACTCTCGAAAAATCAAATGGTGACAATAACAATTCTGGCTTCCAACGAACGTATTAAATATCATAAACAATTCGCCAGAATCGCTATTCCCATCATTGGGGTTAAAACTGCTGACGTTAAACAAATCCTAGCCGAACACTCTCAATCTCTTCAAGATCGAGATCTTTCTCTGTTTATATAAGAGCTAAAAGCTCAAAGAGTCCAAAGTCCAATAAATGAAAGCTGCAAACCGAGGTTTGCTTAACGTCATCAGAACATAGGATAAGCAGTCTAGTTTTGTACTCCGAAGTTTCGAGTTTGTTAAATAAAGTTTATATATTTTTAAATAAGCTAATCGTCGAAACATCTTATTGGCGCAGCCGGTAGGATATTGATAATAAATATCCTCGTAATAAAGTAATCGTCCTTTATTTTCAATCCATTGAAAAGGAATCCTTGTACGACCAAGGAATTTCTAGGATTTGAGCTCGCGAATTTTCCGCGGCAAGGAAACGGTTAAAACATTACAATTTTGGAAAAACTATTATCTTAATATCCGCCAAAGAACCTAAGCGTGTGTGACTCATAACCCAATTATCAGTCGTGGCCCATATTTAAATGTGCGACCGCCACCAAAGATAATTGCTATTAAAAGAAAAACCGCGCAAAACACCAAACAGTGTTCAACCAAAAAATAGATCCTCTGGACTATTTGAACAACTGTAATTAAAGAGCTTATATCTGGGCTTTACACATCAATTTATTGATCCCTGTAAACGTAAGTCTCTTATAATTCAACAAAACAATTCAACAAAAGTGACAATTAAAACAAAAAGTGACAGTTAAACAAAAACCTGAAGTGACAATTGCCAACAAATAAAACAAATCTACAACAACACCATGGCAACCAACCCACCAATGGAACTATCAGAAATACATCTGAAACAAGCACTTGAACAAATTCGACAAGTGCCAGTGTTCGACGGAAAAACCGTGGAACTAACTGCATTCATAAGGAGGATTGATTTCATCATGCAGTTATATCCAACACAGGATGTGAGACAACATAGTGTCCTATTCGGAGCAATCGAGATGCAGACCACCGGATCCGCACAACGAGTGTCGCAGCTGACAGCAGCCACAACCTGGGGAGAGTTGAGGAGCGCCCTCATCGACGAATTCAAAACACAGACCCCGTATGAAGAGCTTCTACGACGTCTCTATAACACCAACTTTAATAATAGTATCCGTAAGTTTGTTGAAGATCTAGAGTATAAATCCTTTGTAATATCTAATAAGTTAATGTTAGAGAATCAGGTCCAGAACACTCTATTGTACACTAATGCAATGAATAATACTATTAAAGACGTTATTACCAAAAAATTACCGGACCGAATTTTTATGACATTAGCACGATATGACATTACAACAGTCTCAAAATTAAAACAAGTAGCTCAACGCGAAGGATTGTACGAAAATGGTTATATAACGAACGTAATAACCAAAGCAATGACAATTCTAAGACAAATAAAACACAAAGCACTGAAAACCGTGGAAAGGGAAGTAATCAGAATTATTACCCTACTCCAAATTATTCAAATAACGCTAACTCAAATCATAAACCAAAAGAAAATGCTGAGGCATTACATAAAGAATTCAAACAAAACCTCGATCAAGCTAGATCACAAAACCCAATGAATTACCAAAATCAGAGTCAAAGACCTCCCAATCATTCTCATAAAAGACAGAGAGAAACTAGTGGCCATTCTAAAATGGACACATCAGAAAATTTTCATCAAGAAGCCTCGGACAACGAAGAACCAATCCCTTCATCAGATTAATTATGAATGGACAAAATTTTAACTGTGTAATTGACACAGGTTCATCCATAAATCTAATTAAAGAAAACTTTCTAAAATTTCCTACAAAAACTTGTCAATTGAACGTACAAACAATAAATGGTATTGTTCAATTAAAGAATTGTGTATCTTTTGCCCCTAGTAAACTTTGCTCTACCCATCAAACATTTTACCTACACAACTTTTCTGATAAATACGATATCTTATTAGGTAGAGAATATCTGGAATCTTGTGAAGCAAAAATTGATTATAAACAAAAAACAGTTATTCTAAACGATCATCTATTCTCAATGAGATATGACCGTGAGAATTCTGTCAAGGACAAGACCGCATTTCAATGCCTTGATCCGCCCCAAACAAAAGACATAGCAATAAATTATGCTATCAACAATGAATTAAATGAAACAAACCAATTTCGATTAGAACATCTAAACGATGAAGAAAAATGTAAACTAACCAAAATTCTTTTCGAGTTTAGTGACATTCAGTACAAAGAAAGTGAAAATTTGACTTTCACCAGTACAATTAAGCATGTCATCCAAACTAAACACGAAGACCCAATCCAAAAGCGTCCATACAAGTATGCGCAAACATTCGACGAAGAAGTCGAAAAACAAATCAAAGAAATGATTGAACAAGGTATAATACGTAAATCAAAATCACCTTATTGCTCACCAATTTGGATTGTGCCAAAGAAACGTGACGCATCGGGTAAAGAAAAGTTCCGTATAGTTATTGACTATCGAAACTTAAATGAAATAACAATCGATGATAAATATCCTATCCCAGTCATGGATGATATACTAGACAAACTTGGAAAATGTAAGTATTTCACTACAATTGACTTAGCGAAAGGATTTCATCAGATACAAATGGACCCACAAAGTATACCAAAAACAGCTTTTTCAACTAAAAATGGACATTACGAATACACTCGAATGCCTTTTGGATTGAAAAACGCCCCAGCAACATTTCAACGTTGCATGAACAATCTATTAGAAGATCTAATTTACAAAGATTGTTTAGTATACATGGATGATATAATAGTGTATTCCACTTCATTGGAAGAACATTTATTATCATTAAAAAGGGTATTTACAAAACTGCGCGAAGCCAATCTAAAATTGCAATTAGATAAATGCGAATTCATGAAAAAGGAAACTGAATTCCTAGGTCACATAATAACAACAGAAGGAATACAACCAAACCCAACTAAAATCTCTGCCATACAACATTTTCCCATACCAAAAACACCCAAAGAAATAAAATCGTTTTTAGGTCTTTGTGGTTATTACAGAAAATTCATTCCTAATTTTGCACACGTTGTAAAACCAATGACTTTAAAATTAAAGAAAGGTGCAACTATAAATATAAAAGAACCCAATTACATTTCTGCTTTTGAAAAATTAAAAGTACTTATAACATCCGATCCAATATTAGTTTATCCAAATTTCGAAAAACCATTTTGTCTTACAACTGATGCCAGTAACATAGCTATTGGAGCTGTTTTGTCTCAAAATCAAAAACCAATTTGTTTCGCAAGTTAGAACCTTAAACGAACATGAAATTAACTATGCAGCAATTGAAAAGGAACTTTTAGCCATCGTTTGGGCAACCAAATATTTCCGATCTTATCTCTACGGTAGAAAATTCGAGATTCTCAGTGACCACAAACCACTTGTTTGGCTTAATAATATTAAAGAACCAAATATGAAATTACAACGCTGGAAAATAAAATTAAATGAATTTGATTATCACATTAAATATGTACCAGGTAAAGAAAACTATGTTGCAGATGCTTTGTCTAGAATTAAAATTGAAGAAAACCTGTTAGGAGAAACTTCCGATGTAACAGTAGCAACAATCCACAGCGCTCAAGAAGATAACCAATATTACATTTCAATCACAGAAAGACCAATCAATTATTTTAAAAGACAAATAGAATTTGTAAAAAGTAACTCAAATAACGCAAACGTTATTAATTATTTTCATAAAACAAAAATCTTAATAAATTATGTCGAAATGACACACAACCATGCAAAAGAATTAATTAAAGAATACTTATGTTCAAAAAATAGTGTTATATACTTCAGCAACGAAGCCGACTTTCTTACATTTCAGAATGCTTTCGTTGAAATAATTAGTCCCAATAACATTACAAAAGTAATGAGATCAACTAACAAACTAATAGACCTCCAGACATATGCCGAATTCAAAGAATTTATTATTAACACACACGAAAAGTTATTACATCCAGGAATAGAGAAAATGACATTATTATTTAAAGAAAAATATTATTATCCAGATTATCAAAACTTAATACAAAACATAATTAACGAATGCAAAGTTTGTAATATAGCAAAAACAGAACATAGAAACACTAAGTTAGCTTTTGAATTAACTCCAGAAATCCATAATCCAAGAGAAAAATATGTCATTGATTTTTATATGGTAGACAAAAAACAATTTCTATCTTGTATAGATTTATATTCCAAATACGCAACTTTAATAGAAGTAAATGGTCGAGATTGGCTAGAAGCCAAAAGAGCTCTTTTAAAAGTATTTAATGACATGGGCAAACCAATAGAAATAAAAGCAGACAAAGACTCAGCTTTCTTGTGCTCCGCACTACAAATGTGGTTAAAATCAGAAGACGTAAATATATCCATCACAACTAGCAAAAACGGTATATCCGACATAGAAAGATTCCATAAAACAATAAATGAAAAATTAAGAATTGTTAATTCTGACACTAACCAAGAAAATAAATTAACCAAATTTGAAGTAATACTTTACACTTATAACCATAAAACCAAACATAATTCAACTGGTAGAACACCAGCAGACATTTTCATTTACGCAGGAACACCTGAGTATGATACACAGTTAAATAAGAAAAGGCAAATAGAAAGACTTAATGAAAAAAGAACCGAATTTGAAATAGATACTAGATATAGGGAATCACCTTTAGTAAAATCTAAATCCACAAACCCATTTAAACAAACAGGAAACATAACACAAATAGATGAAAAACATTATGAAGAAGTAAACAGAGGTAGAAAAATAACACACTATAAATCAAAATATAAAAGAAAGAAAGTAACTAATGAAAGTAAATATGATAATTCCAGCTCAACTAATAACCCGAATCAAGATGATAACCCATCATAATTTAACAACTATAATTATAACACTCATGCTACTCAACTTTGTATGCCCAATAAAAGGTCAAAATTTGGAAATCAACCCAATTAACTCCAAAAACGGATATCTTATATTTCAAACAGGAACAATCAATTTACCTATAAAATACGAATACCACTATTTAACTATTAATATAACAAAAACTGAAGAAACTTATAATAATTTAATGGAACAAACAAAAGAATTTGAACCATTAGTAAAAATACAGTACTTAACAGAAAAACTGGACAGAGAAATGAACGGTTTAAGACTAGTAAAACGAAATAAAAGAGGACTTGTAAATTTCATGGGCACATTTTATAAATACCTTTTCGGAACTTTAGATCAAGAAGACAAAGAAGAATTACAATCAAAAATAGATAATCTTTCAGAAAATAGTGTTCAAGTCAATGAACTAAATGAAGTAATAAAAGCTGTTAACAAAGGAATAGAAGTAATGAACAAACTAAGTATGACACATAAGGCAGAGCAACGACTCGAATTACTAATTTTTAACTTACAAGAATTCACAGAATATGTCGAAGACATTGAGTTAGGTATGCAATTAACCAGGCTTGGTATATTCAACCCTAAATTACTAAAATATGAATCACTAAAACATTTAAACGTTGAAAAAATAATAAATATTAAAACATCAACTTGGCTAAAAACAACTACTAACGAAATTTTAATTATTTCCCATATTCCACGCGAAATTATAAATACTGCACTATACGACATTATTCCATACCCTGACGAAAACAAAGACATTTTGACCGAAACTATACATGACACTTACTACTTACAAAACAACAAAGCATTCACAGCAACCAATAAAAATATAGTTATGAACAAATGTATTACTGGAATATTAAAGCAAGATAAAACAGAATGTAGATATTCAAAATCCCATAAAAATTATGAAATCAAGTATGTAGAACCAAACATTATGTTAACATGGAACTTACCAAAAATTGTATTAAACCAAAATTGTATCAACCGAGAAATTATTATTGAAGGAAACAATATGATAAAAGCTATAAACTGTTCAATCCAATTAGATGAAATTCAAATAACTAATACTATGTTAGATTACACACAAACAGTCTACATAAATAATAATATAACCAAACTAGAACCATTGTCATATGTCCAAACCAAAGAAATTATCCAACAACAAACAAAATTGTACAACACGTTCCAAATTATAACTATAACAACTTTAACAATTATTTTAATCATACTTATATTATACATTATCTTTAAATATAAAAATATCCCAAGAAAAATTATTGTTAATTATAAGAATAAAAAAGAATTAACCCCAAACATACAATCAAATATTCAAAATGATACAGAAATATATCCAAATGTAATTGAAAACAATACCGAAGAAATTGTAATAGATCCAACACTATATCCAAAATTAACCGCCTGAGGACAGGCTCATTTCTTAAGGATGGGGAAGTGACATATGTAGATACATACGTACCTAAACCCATACACCACATACACCACATACACCACATACACAACACTTATTATTTATGTCAAAGATTTCTTTCGCACCAAAGATTAAACACTCTCAGAAAATCAAATGGTGACAATAACACCACAAGAACTTAATGTAAACACTTTCGAAAAAATCAAATGGTGACAATAACAATTCTGGCTTCCCACGAATGCATTAAATATCATAAACAATTGCCAGAATCGTTATTCCCATCATTGGGGTTAAAACTGCTGACGTTAAACAAATCCTAGCCGAACACTCTCAATCTCTTCAAGATCGAGATCTTTCTCTGTTTATATAAGAGCTAAAAGCTCAAAGAGTCCAAAGTCCAATAAATGAAAGCTGCAAACCGAGGTTTGCTTAACGTCATCAGAACATAGGATAAGCAGTCTAGTTTTGTACTCCGAAGTTTCGAGTTTGTTAAATAAAGTTTATATTTTTTTAATAAGCTAATCGTCGAAACATCTTATTATATACTTTATGGTGTCGGCCACGCTTCCTTCTGCCTGTTACGCACATTTCGCTTCTGACAAACCTAATAGACCCCTATACTCTTTTTTAGAGTACGGGGTCTAAAAAAATGCCTGTCTGTGCCGGGGTTCGAATCGCAGACCTCATGTTCCTCTAATGCATGTCACATCACTTGGACCACAGCACTGTTGACAATCAGGACGTCTAAAGTCGATAAACATTGATTTACCACTTTTCTTCAAACACGTACATAAATTACAATTATTAACATTTTTGAACAATTTGTTTCACATGTTGTAGTTGTCCGATTTAGACCATATTTGGTGAAGTTACGTTTAATAATTATGTACAAATTCTGTGTGAGTTTAGTTGCGATCACTTAGCAAATACTACATGTCTTCATACAAATTTTTTTGTTTTTGACCGATTTGTCCTATGGGAGCTATAAGCTATAGTTGTCCGATCTTGATGAAACTTGGTGAGGATAGTTATAGTTGTACCATACACATACTGTGTAAATTTGGTCACAATAGTGTGAGCGTCTGGCAACTCTACCGACCAGAGCTCGTTCAGATGAACGATGAATCAGATGAACGATGAATCAAATGAACGAAACGGAACAAAATAGATGTTGAGCAACGGCAGTGAATACGCACGTACGCCGATCGTCAAGTTTCCTTTATTTTCTTTTAATTTTGACTATTGAATAAATAATTAATGTAGTTTATTAAACGCCTACAAGCCTTCTAACTCGGGCATCTCTTTCAGTTCAGAAGTGAGATAAATAATAGATAAAAACATTAATTCGCCGACAATTGAAATTTAGACATGCAGCAGACAATTTGCCAAAGTTGTGAAATTCGTGGAACGCTATATCCGTCCCTTTCTTTCGCACGTCAAGAGATACTCGCCGAAAAAATGTACAAGAGAACGAACGTATGGAATGGAGGAGCTTGAAAAATTAAAGATGATGAAATAAAATGCGCTTGGTGGATATATAAAACGTTTATCTTATATCCATTCAATCAACGCAATTCGATAAAACGCAATGATCAACGAATTACGAAGGATAGGTGATCTGAAGGTAGACGAGTTAAAGTACCTTCTTCGCCAACGACAATTATCTACAACTGGGTCACGAAGCCAGTTAATGCAACGCCTTATCGAACACGAGGAATCCGAAGATATCGAAATGCCGCTCAACGAAGATCACGCAACGGAATTGGCTGATCTTAAGGAAAGTGTTAACCAACTACGTGGGTTGTTAATGCAGGTATTAGAAGCACAAAACGTATCCAATGGGACCGCTCAGTCGAATGTCAGAAACGCCAGCGAGAGTGAACGCGAAACGTTTCCGTCCCCCAACCCGTCATCAAACTCAAACATCGGCACACGCCAAGTGTCTGTGAAAGAAATAGCCGGAACATTGCCAGAATTCGATCCAACAAACGCTGAAGGGATCAATGTGGACCAATTTATTGATCGAGTCAATAAAGTTGTCGCAGCTTACCAATGGGAAGATAAGTATTTGTTGATCGCCATCAATTCCTGTCTTAAAGGTGCTGCGAAAATGTGGCTTGATGCCTCACCTGTTCTGCACACAACGTGGAAAGATTTTTCTGATGCTTTACGCGATGAATTTGGATCGACTCCAGATGAAGCAGAGAAACATTATGCCATGGCGGCTGCAGTACGTCGTCCGAAGGAAACCATAAGGGAATATTGCTTCCGAATGACAGCTTTAGGAAATCGATTTGGTATAAGCGAGGCAGCAATAATACGTTATATACGAGCTGGCCTTAAACATCGAGAGTTTCAACAGTGCATTTCTGTGTTCACATTTTCTACCGTTAAGGAGATGCGAGATGCAGCGGAGAACTTTTTCGCAAATCGTCAAGGATTACGTGATTCAAAGCCTGAATCAGAATGCAAGAAGGATGATGTAAAATCAAAACGAGACGATTCACTCAAAGTGGATATGAAAAAGCAAGTCAAATGTTATAACTGCGACGCTGTCGGGCACATTTCGATCAATTGCCCACATCCACAGAAACGCCAACGTTGCGCAGCCTGCAACAAAATTCACCCGACCGGAACAAATTGTAAACCAAACGATGTCAATACTCGTCGCCTCGGAGCAGCTAATCGAGATGATTGTTTTAGCAAAGTGATTGAGATCAATTCGATTCGATACAATGCTTTCATTGATACTGGGAGTCAGTGCAGTATGGTTCGCCAGTCTGTTGCTAAAAGGATCAACGTTGAACGAAGCAAATGTCTAATGCAAATAAAAGGAATTTGTGGTGGAGTTCGTATTCTGAAAGAATCCATCATCTTAAATATTGTGATTGACAATGTATCCGTCCCTACTCAAGTTTATATCGTTGATGATGAGATCATAAACGAGGACTTTCTTCTTGGTCAGGATGTGCTTGTAAATCCCAGCTTGCGTTTCACGCTGGACAACGGACGACTTGATTTTCAAAGCAAACGAGTGCAGCAGCAAACGAGTGAACAACGTATGGATAAATTCAAAAACCTTTTATGTAATCTCAGCACAGAAACTGATAAAGCTCAAATGTTAACGCTGTTGGAGAAGTACGATGATGTTTTCGCTACGAATTTGCAAGGAATAGGCAAGACAAATGTCGTTGAAGCTAAGATCGAACTGGAGGACAATGAAGTCGTTACTGATTCAGCATACCGCGTGAGTCAACCAAAGCAAGATGTAGTGAATCGCATAGTAAACGAACTACTCGACCGGGATATTATCACCAAATCCACATCTAATTACGCTAGCCCAGTCGTACTCATAAAGAAAAAGAATGGAAGCGATCGCCTGTGTATCGATTATCGTCGACTTAACAAACTCATTAAAAAAGAAAATTTCCCAATTCCGAACATCGAAGAACGTCTTTAGGAAGCGAAGCAATATAAATACTTTTCGTCTCTAGACTTAAATAGCGGATACTACCAAATTGCTATGTCACCAGAAAGTCAAAAATATACAGCTTTCATTACGACTGAAGGCTTGTTTGAATTTAAACGAATGCCCTTCGGCTTGAAGAACGCTCCTGATGTTTTTAATCGTCTAATGGCAGAAATTCAAGCCCGTGTCAATAAAAATGATATGTTACATTACATGGACGATATTCTAATCGGCAGTAATTCATTGAACGAAATGTACGAGAAGCTGGAACGAGTCCTGGAAGCGCTACGGTCGTGTGGAGTTACGCTGAACACAGATAAGTGTGAACTTTTTAAGGAAACAATATCATTCCTTGGTCACGAGTTACATTCTCTAGGCATTAGTCCAGGAGAAATAAAAGCAAATGCGATACGACTATTTCCACGACCAGCAAACGTTACCGATGTGCGTAGGTTCCTTGGCCTGAGTGGCTACTTCCGCAAATTTATTGCTGGATACGCAGTAATCTCCGCACCGCTCCGTCAATTGCTGCGAAAAGGCAACATCTTTAAATGGGAAACATCACAGGACAGCGCATTCAATGAACTAAAACAAAAATTGTCGTCAAAACCAGTAATTGTTGGTTATCGGCTTAATGCCGAACATCAGCTTCATACGGACGCCAGTTCAATCGGACTTGCAGGTGTCCTCATGCAACGAGAAGATGACCAATGGAGGCCCGTTGGATATTTTAGCAGATCTACTACCGAACATGAGAAAAAGTTCCATAGCTACGAGCTTGAAGCGTTAGCTGTCGTCGAGTCATTGGAAAGATTTAAATACTACATCTACGGCAAGAAACTAAGTGTTGTCACCGATTGTAGTACTCTTCGGACCACGATGGAAAAGCGAGAGTTAATTCCAAGGATTGCTAGATGGTGGTTAAGAGTTCAAGAGTTCGACATCGAAATATTACATCGAGCAGCTACACGGATGGAACACGTGGATGCCCTAAGTAGAGCACCAGTAGAAGACGCTCGTGAGTTGGACACAGCACATATGCAAATATCAAAGGCGCTAGTTGATGAGGCAGACTGGTTATTTGCTATACAACTGCAGGATGAAAGCATCAAGCAAATTGTTGCTGATATGAAAGTGAGTAAATCAAAGAACGTAGCTGATTATAAAATCGAAAACGGACGCTTGTTCAGACAGTACCATGACAAATTGCTGTGGGTCGTCCCAAAAGCTTTGCGATTTCATGTGCTTCAACAATGTCACGACAAAGGAGGTCATATGAGCGTTGAAAAGACCATAAGTCGTATTTTAAAACTTTTCTGGTTCCCAAGAATGAGAAACTTTGTTAAAGGATACATAAAGTCTTGTATTGGGTGCGCTCTCAACAAAAAGCCAGGAGGCAAGCATGAAGGAACCATACACATCGACCATTTGGGCCCGTTTCCAAAAAGTTCGAAACAAAATGAGCATATTTTGGTGATCGTTGATGCGTTTACTAAATTCACCATCGTCAGAGCAGTTAAGAGCACAGCGACCAAACATGTCATTGCCGTATTGTTAGAAATGACGAGCTATTTGGGTATGCCCGGACGAATTGTAACCGATCGAGGTACCGCATTTACTTCGAAGGACTTCAAGAAATTTTGCGACGACAATCGAATCAAGCATATTTTAAACGCTGTTCGCACTCCGCGTGCCAATGGACACGTCGAACGAACCAATCGTATCATTTTGGGTATGTTGTTGCCTGTAACTGAACATGAACGCCGCTGGGACGAGAAAGTTCGACTAGTTCAATGGAGCATTAATACCATGGTCAACAAAACGACTGGCTGCACACCGTTCCAACTTCTTTATGGATTCGAACCAAGGGATATCCTTCAAATAGAATTAATTCAAGTACTCCAGGATGATTGCCATCAGATTTTGACTGAGGCCGAACTACAAGATCTACGTAACACCTCTGCCGGACGAATAAACGATCAACGAGCTAAAGCCAAACTGCGTTTTGATGCAAAACATGCGAGACCAAAAGTATACAACGAGGGTGATCTTGTTCTAGCCGAAAATGAGCCTTATAGCACCGGTACGTCTCGTAAATTGGAGCCTCGTTATAAGGGACCGTTTGTAGTAACGCAAGTGCTACCAAAGGATCGATATGTGATTGAGGACTTGCCACAATCCCAACGCAAGCAGCGCCATTATAAATCTGTATTCTCTTCCGACAAACTGAAGCCCTGGTGTCAACTGCCGCCAGACGAATACTATGAACCGGATGACGACGATGAGAATGAATTGAATTCTCCATCACAACTTTCGAGCGAGGACGCCTCGAGTAGTCAGGACAGCCGACTGTGAGCGTCTGGCAACTCTACCGACCAGAGCTCGTTCAGATGAACGATGAATCAGATGAACGATGAATCAAATGAACGAAACGGAACAAACAGATGTTGAGCAACGGCAGTGAATACGCACGTACGCCGATCGTCAAGTTTCCTTTATTTTCTTTTAATTTTGACTATTGAATAAATAATTAATTTTTTTTTTTTATTCCTTTCCCTTCCTTCTTTCCCGGCCCTCCTTTTTTTTTTTTATTTTTTATTTTTTTTTTTTTTTTTTCATCTCCCCCATATCAATTTTAATACCCCTTAAATTTTAAACAAAAAAATTTAAAAACATTAAAAAAAATAATAAATATTAAAACATCAATTTGGCTAAAACAACTACTAACGAAATTTAATTATTTCCCATATTCCACGTGAAATTATAAATATTGCACTATACGACATTATTACATACCCTGACGAAAACAAAGACATTTTGACCGAAACTATATATGACACTTACTACTTACAGAACAATAAAGCATTCATAGCAACCAATAAAAATCTAGTTATGAACAAATGTATTAATGGAATATTAAAGCAAGATAAAACAGAATGTAGATATTAAAAATCCCATAAAAATTATGAAATCAAGTATGTAGAACCAAACATTATGTTAACATGAAACTTACCGAAAACTGTACTAAACCAAAATTGTATCAACCGAGAAATTATTATTGAAGGAAACAATATGATAAAAGCTATAAATTGTTCAATCCAATTAGATGAAATTCAAATAACTAATACTATGCTAGATTACACACAAACAGTCTACATAAATAATAATATAACCAAACTAGAACCATTGTCATATGTCCAAACCAAAGAAATTATCCAACAACAAACAAAATTGTACAACACATTCCAAATTATAACTATAACAACTTTAACAATTATTTTAATCATACTTATATTATATATTATCTTTAAATATAAAAATATTCCACAAAAAATTATTGTTAATTATAAGAACAAAAAAGAATTAACCCCAAACATACAATCAAATATTCAAAATAATACAGAATTATATCCAAATGTAACTAAAAACGATATCGAAGAAATTGTAATAGATCCAACACTATATCCAAAATTATCCGCCTGAGGACAGGCACATTTCTTAAGGATAGGGAAGTGACATATGTAGATACATACGTACCCATACCCATACACCACATACACCATACACCACACTTATTATTTATGTTAAAGATTTCTTTCCCACAAAAAAAAAACTAATGTAAACACTATCGAAAAATCAAATGGTGACAATAACAATTCTGGCTTCCCTCGAATGTATTGAATATTATAAATAATTCGCCAGAATCATTATTCCCATCATTGGGGGGTTAAAACTGCTGACGTTACACAAATCCTGACTGAACTCTCTCAATCTCTTCAAGATCGAGATCTCTCTCTATTTACATAAGAGCCAAAATCTCAATGAGTCCAAAGTCCAATTATTAAAGCTAAAAACCGAGGTTTGCTTAACATCTCCAGAACATAGGATAAGTAGTCTAGATTTGTACTCCGTAGCTTCGTTTTTTATTGAATAAAGTTTTATATTTAGTGATATCCTTGTAATAGTAATTGTCCCTTTTTCAATCCATTGAAAAGAAATCCTTGTACGACCAAAGAATTTCTGGACTATTTAAAGAGCTTATTTCTGGGCCTTACAAATCATTTAATTGATCCCTGTAAAAGTAAGTCTCTTACAATTCAACAAAAGTGACAATTAAACAAAACCTGAAGTGACTATAAACAATTATATTGTGAATATAATCAACTGCTAAATATAAATAATCCATAAATATAAAATCCATAAACAACAACAACACCATGATAACAAATACACCATGGAATATCCGCAATGCATTTAAAGCAAGCGATTGGACAAATTCGACAACTGCCAGTATTCGACGGAAAAACAGTGGAACTAACTGCATTTATAAGGAAGATCTATTTTATACTGCAGTTATACCCAACACAGGATGTAAGACAACATAGTGTCTTATATATAGCAATCGAGATGCAGACCTCCGGTTTCGCGCAACGAGTGTCGCAGCTGACAGCAGCCACAACCTGGGGAGAGTTAAGGAGTGCCCTCATCGATCAAATTTAAAACACAAACTCCGTATGAAGAACTTCTACGACGTCTGTACAATACCAACTATAATAATACTAATCCGTAAGTTTGTTGAAGACTTAGAGTTTAAGTCTTTCATAATTTTCAATAAATTAATGTTAGAAAATTAGGCCCATAACACTAAATTGTATACCACTGCTATGAATAACACTATTAAAGACGTTATTACAAAAAAAGTACCCGACAGAATATTTATGACATTAGCTCGATATGACATTACAACAGTTTCAAAACTAAAACAAGTAAGAAAGGCTACAGTCGACGTGCCGACTGTATAAGACCCCGTACTCCTTGTAGTGCGCATACAAAAATACTTACAAACTTAAAAGAAGAAGCAGTAGACTGATTCATATTTTAAAATACACATTTAAAAAAGATAATAGTTTCAATTAAAATTTAAAAAAGTAAAAAAAAAAATTATGCGCTAACTGCAATCGAACCCGTGGTATCAGACACAGGATTATCACATGTCGCCACTCTACCATATGCACCATACCTCAATTTGCATGTACTGCTGATTATCTGCATTTACATATAATAATGTTTTGTTATAGAAAAAAAAAAAAAAATGCCTGTCTGTGCCGGGGTTCGAACCGCAGACCTCATGTTTCTCTAATGCATGTCACATCACTTGGACCACAGCACTGTTGACAATGAGGACGGCTAAAGTAGATAAACATTGATTTACCACTTTTCTTCAAACACGTACATAAATTACAATTTTTGACATTTTTGACCAATTTGTTTCACATGTTGTAGTTGTCCGATTTGAACCAACTTTGGTGAAGTTAATTTTAATAATTATGTACACATTCTGTGTGAGTTTGGTTGCGATCACTTAGCAAATACTACATGTCTTCATACAAATTTTTTTGTTTTTGACCGATTTGTCCTATGGGAGCTATAAGCTATAGTTGTCCGATCTTGATGAAACTTGGTGAGGATAGTTATAGTTGTACCATACACCTACTGTGTAAATTTGGTTACGATAGCTTTCATAGTTTCAAAGTTGTAGTGCAATGAAAACTGTTTTTTACAATTTGCGGGGGCGGTAGGGGGCGTGGCAAAAATTTGAAATAAACTTAACCTGCCTGCAATACAGACGGACTTTCATTCCAAATTTGGTGGCTCTAGCTCTTGTAGTTTAAAAGATCTAGGTGTTCATACGGACGGACGGACGGACAGACAGACGGACAGACGGACAGACGGACAGACGGACATTGCTATATCGACTCGGCTGTTGATGCTGATCTAGAATATATATACTTTATGGGGTCGGCCACGCCTCCTTCTGCCTGTTACGCACATTTCGCTTCTGACAAACCTAATAGACCCCTATACTCTTTTTTAGAGTACGGGGTCTAACAAGTAGCTCAACGCAAAGGACTGTACGAAAATGGTATAACGATCGTAATAACCAAAACAATGACAATTCCAAAACGAACAAAACTCAAAGCAATTCAAACAATGAAAACCGTGGAAAGGGAAATAGCAGAATTATTACACTAGTCCAAATTACTCAAATAATACTAATCCAAATCATAAACCAAAAGAAAATGATCAAAATAAACAAGCATTACAAAATGAATTCAAACAAAATCTTGATCAAGCTAGATCACAAAACCCAATGAATTACCAAACTGAGAGTCAAAGACACCTGAATCCCTGAATCCACTCTAAGATGGAAACATCCGAAAATTTCAATCAAGGAGCCTCGGACGACGAAGAACCAATCCCTTCATCAGATTAGTTATGAATGGTTAACTGTGTAATTGACACAGGTTCATCCATTAATCTAATGAAACAAAACATTTTAAATTTTACTATAAAACCTTGCCAATTGAACGTACAAACAATAAATGGTATTGTTCAACTAAAGAACTGCGTATCTTTTGCCCCTAGCAAACTCTGCCCTACTCATCAAATATTTTATTTACACAAATTTTCTGACAATTACGATATCTTACTAGGTAGAAAATATATAGAGTATTGTGAAGCAAAAATTTGACTACAAACAAAAAACAGTTATTCTGAACGATCATCTATTTTCAATGAGATATGACCGTGAGAATTCTGTCAAGGACAAGACCGCATTTCAATGCCTTGATCCGCCCCAAACAAATGACATAGCAGTAAGTTACGCTATTCACAACGAATTAAATGAAATGAATCAATTCCGATTAGAACATCTAAACGATGAAAAAAAATGTAAACTGACCAAAATTCTTTTCGAGTTTAGTGACATTCAGTACAAAGAAAGTGAAAATTTGACTTTTACCAGTACATTCAAGCATGTCATTCAAACTAAGCATGAAGACCCAATCCAAAAGCGTCCATACAAGTATGCTCAAATATTCGACGAAGAAGTCTAAAAACAAATCAGAGAAATGATTGAACAGACTATAATTTGAAAATCAAAATCGCCTTATTGCTCACCAATTTCACGTTGATACAAAAGACGAAGCGAGATTAATCGTGGAATTAAAATAAGACCAACATATACATAATTAGATATTTGGTGTGTTAATTAGTCCAATAAATACCGCGACACACTCTAATGGTAACGTTGATACAAAAGACGAAGCGAGATTTTTAAATTCACGACAACTTGCTTTATTGATGATCAACTTAAGACTAACAGATATCTGCTTAATAAATAATAATGAAAGTTCTGTCGACTAAGGATTTAATGTTTACAATATTGAGGGTGACCGCTGATAGGTGAGAACCAAGCGTTGCTCGTTATCTCAGCTCAAAGCTGGGAACCAAAATGTGCTGATTATGCAATTTGCAATCGATGCTGATCGATTGGGGGAGATGCGCCGGCTAGACGGCTCTTTGTTTACAATTGCCGAATTTGTTTACAAGTGAAGCTTTGGAATGTTTATAATTGGGGGATATGGAATTCGGTATTTAGATTAAGCTATGTATTATTGTTATGTATAATAGTTCGGTGTTTAGATTATTGTTATGTATAGTGTAGACATAATCAGATTGAATATGTCACTTCCCTTTCCTTAAGAGGCGAGCCTGTGAATCAAGGTGAGGCTGAATTGTAAAGTTGAGTGTTTCACCTCGATAACTGTTTCTTCTTGTTGTTGTTCCTTTGGTTGAACTAATTGCGGTGTATCTTTCGTGTGTTCCTGAATTTGTTTCTTACACTTTTTATGGATTAATATTATGGGATTAAATGATACATATTTTAAATATTACAATATGATTATGAATACAAATAATAATGGTTATAATTATTGTATATGAAAAGACATTATTTTGCGATACAAGTTGTACAATGTCGTCATGTTTGATAGGCCTAACTTTGATAATTTCAAATGGTGGATTGCACTATGGGAAAAAAGTACGATATTTTGGCATTAATCATATTTTTTTGTTGTCTCAAATCGCCAAACAAATATTTTTTTCCAATTCTAAATTTATTAGATAGAATCAAAATATATTTTTAATTTTTGGGCAGTATCGCTATTATTTGATAATTTTACAAAGTCAGCTGATTCAGAGTTAGATTGCACTGTGAAAAAGCGCGCTGTATAAAATTAAAATATGTTAATCGCATAATATGTTAATCGCATAAATTAAAAGTTAATATGGAAAAAGATAATAACGGTATGTATAATAAGTGTCCGTAGTGATTTTGTATACTTCTGTGTTTTTGTGTAACTGTGCAATGTGTTGTTCATGTGTATTTTTGGCATAACCCTAAGAAATATGTTTGTATTCTATGGAGTGTTACTTTAACAGTCTTCGCTAGGCCTCGGCAGTTTTACTTAAGGGTAATTAACTAAACCTTATAATATAAGGTCCAATTAATAACTTTCGCCCGTTTTTACCCCTTTTCCCGAAAATTGACATGTTGTAGGTGCGCTTAAGCTTAGACGCTCAATGCTGCTGGAAATTTTGAGGTTCAATAACCGCCAAGAAGACGCTGTAATATCGTTTAATGCCGAATCTTTTAGAGTAGAGTCATTAATTCTTAATTAAAAGCAGTTTGTCTAAAAGTAGACTTCCACACTATCGGCGCAAATTAACTTTTTGCAGGCGACTTTGACCCTGAATTTAACGTTTTACCATGCGCTTACGATGAAAATATAAGAACGAAAAAAATTCGTATTTTTGCTAATTTTTTTAAAATCATTGTTTTTGTTGATGAATATTTATAGGACTGTATTTTAGTAAAAAAAAAATTAAATTTTTAATTTAATTATAAAAAATAAAAAAAAAAAAAAAAAATTCATGTGCATTGACACACCCACTTTAAAACAAAAAAAAATGTTATCATGAACATGACAGTAATAAAAAAACCGTACCAAAATATCTAGCTTAGTTTAAAAATTATTAATAATTATAATTAATAATAAATAAATACCCGAAAAATGGGAAAATTTGATTTGTGATGAATTTTTAAAGCTTTGAATAGTTCTACGGAAATATTAATCAAACTCACACAGAATACATCTGCCAATAATATATATATATACTGACCAAGCTTGATCCAAATCGGACTACTATATCGTATAGCTCCCATAGGAACGAAAGGTCGAAAATATGCTTTAAACATGAATTTTTATGAAAATGTTCTGTGTTTGCCAAGCTATTATATCCATCACCATTGTTAATAACAAATTGAAACTGAGTAACGGGTATTCTAAAGTCGCGAGGCGACTATAGCATTCTTTCTTGTAATTAATTCAGAAACATTAATTCGTAAAGAGTGCTGTTCAAATCTATTTGGTAATTCTAAGGGTTTGTCTAAAAACAGTAGGTATCCGTGGTCCGTCTTCAAGTTATTTATTTGAATTTGTTGAGCATGGCATATGGAAAAGAGTATGGATAACAATATGACCATGAAGTAGGGACCAGTGGAGTTAGAATTTGGTTTATTTTTTATACCCGTTACTCGTAGAGTAAAAGGGTATATTGTAATCGTTGGAAGGTATGTAACAGGCAGAAGGAGGCGTGGGCGACCCCATAAGGTATATAAATTCTTGATAAGCATCAATAGCTGAGTCGATCTAGCCATGTCTGTCCGTCTGTCTGTCCGTCCGTCTGTATGAACAAAAGGATCTCAGAGACTATAAGAGCTAGAAAAAGGATAGGGGTCGCAAATGAAAGGTACAATACCCAAGCAGTACAAGTTTGTTTTTGTTTTTTGACACGCCCATTTTAGGGTGTTTTATCTTCATATAATGGTAAATGTACAGGTAAAACTATAATGTATTAGTATAGAAAATTTTTTTGTTAGCTATGCTGTGAACCAAATTTACACGGAAAGTACATCTCCAGGAAGTACATGTACTGACCAAGTTTGATCCAAATCGGGCAACTATATCGTATAGCTCCCATAAGGCCGATCGTATTTTTGACCACGTTCAAAATATAAATTAGTATGAAAAACTTTTGCGTTAACTAAGCCATTTTAATCAAACTAACACAGAATACATCTGCCATTAATATATATAATAACGTAGTTTGACACATGGATAATCAAAAAAATATAAAACTTTATTCAATAAAACACGAAGCTACGTAGTACAAATCTAGACTACTTGTCCTATGTTCTGATGACGTTCAGCAAACCTCGGTTTTGAGCTTTTATTAATTGGACTTTGGACTCATTGATCTTTTAGGTCTTATGTTAATAGAGAGAGAGATCTCGATCTTGAAGGGATTGAGAGAGTTCGGCCAGGATTTGTGTAACGTCAGCAGTTTTAACCCCAATGATGGGAATAACGATTCTGGCGAATTGTTCATGATATTTAATACGTTCGTGGGAAGCTAGAATTGTTATTGTCACCATTTGATTTTTCGATAATGTTTACATTAGTTTTTTGTGGGAAAGAAATCTTTAACATAAATAATAAGTGTCGTGTATGGTGTATGTGGTGTATGGGTACATATGTACATATATATGGGTACATATATAATAAGAAATTTCGACACTTGGTTTATCAAAAAAATATAAAACTTTATTCAATAAACACGAAGCTACGGAGTACAAATCTAGACTACTTATCCTATGTTCTGATGACGTTAAGCAAACCTCGGTTTTGAGCTTTTATTAATTGGACTTTGGACTCATTGATCTTTTAGGTCTTATGTTAATAGAGAGAGAGATCTCGATCTTGAAGGGATTGAGAGAGTTCGGCCAGGATTTGTGTAACGTCAGCAGTTTTAACCCCAATGATGGGAACAACGATTCTGGCGAATTGTTTATGATATTTAATACATTCGTGGGAAGCCAGAATTGTTATTGTCACCATTTGATTTTTCGATAGTGTTTACATTAGTTTTTTGTGGAAAAGAAATCTTTAACATAAATAATAAGTGTGGTGTATGGTGTATGTGGTGTATGGGTATGAGTACGTATGTATCTACATATGTCACTTCCCCATCCTTAAGAAATGAGCCTGTCCTCAGGCGGTTAATTTTGGATATAGTGTTGGATCTATTACAATTTCTTCGATATCGTTTTCAGTTACATTTGGATATAATTCTGTATCATTTTGAATATTTGATTGTATGTTTGGGGTTGATTCTTTTTAGACCCCGTACTCTAAAAAAGAGTATAGGGGTCTATTAGGTTTGTCAGAAGCGAAATGTGCGTAACAGGCAGAAGGAGGCGTGGCCGACCCCATAAAGTATATATATTCTAGATCAGCATCAACAGCCGAGTCGATATAGCAATGTCCGTCTGTGTGTCTGTCCGTCTGTCTGTCCGTCCGTCCGTCCGTATGAACACTTAGATCTTTTAAACTACAAGAGCTAGAGCCACCAAATTTGGAATGAAAGTCCGTCTGTATTGCAGGCAGGTTAAGTTTATTTCAAATTTTTGCCACGCCCCCTACCGCCCCCGCAAATTGTAAAAAACAGTTTTCATTGCACTACAACTTTGAAACTGTGAAAGCTATCGTAACCAAATTTACACAGTAGGTGTATGGTACAACTATAACTATCCTCACCAAGTTTCATCAAGATCGGACAACTATAGCTTATAGCTCCCATAGGACAAATCGGTCAAAAACAAAAAATTTGTATGAAGACATGTAGTATTTGCTAAGTGATCGCAACCAAACTCACACAGAATGTGTACATAATTATTAAAATTAACTTCACCAAATTTGGTTCAAATCGGACAACTACAACATGTGAAACAAATTGGTCAAAAATGTCAAAAATTGTAATTTATGTACGTGTTTGAAGAAAAGTGGTAAATCAATGTTTATCTATTTTAGCCGTCCTCATTGTCAACAGTGCTGTGGTCCAAGTGATGTGACATGCATTAGAGAAACATGAGGTCTGCGGTTCGAACACCGGCACAGACAGGCATTTTTTTTCTTTTTTTTTTTTTTTCTATAACAAAACATTATTATATGTAAATGCAGATAATCAGCAGTACATGCAAATTGAGGTATGGTGCATATGGTAGAGTGGCGACATGTGAGAATTCTGTGTCTGATACCGCGGGTTCGATTGCAGCTAGCGCATAATTTTTTTTACTTTTTTAAATTTTAATTTAAACTATTATCATTTTTTAAATTTGTATTTTAAAATATGAATCAGTCTACTGCTTCTTCTTTTAAGTTTGTAAGTATTTTTGTATGCGCACTACAAGGAGTACGGGGTCTTATACAGTCGGCACGTCGACTGTAGCCTTTCTTACTTGTTTGTTCTTATAATTAACAATAATTTTTTGTGGAATATTTTTATATTTAAAGATAATGTTTAATATAAGTATGATTAAAATAATTGTTAAAATTGTTATAGTTATAATTTGGAATGTGTTGTACAATTTTGTTTGTTGTTGGATAATTTCTTTAGTTTGGACATATGACAATGGTTCTAGTTTGGTTATATTATTATTTATGTAGACTGTGTGTAATCTAGCATAGTATTAGTTATTTGAATTTCATCTAATTGGATTGAACAATTTATCATATTGTTTCCTTCGATAATAATTTCTCGGTTGATACAATTTTGGTTTAATACAGTTTTCGGTAAGTTCCATGTTAACATAATGTTTTGTTCTACATACTTGATTTCATAATTTTTATGGGATTTTGAATATCTACATTCTGTTTTATCTTGCTTTAATATTCCAGTAATACATTTGTTCATAACTAGATTTTTATTGGTTGCTGTGAATGCTTTATTGTTCTGTAAGTAGTAAGTGTCATGCATAGTTTCGGTCAGAATGTATTTGTTTTCGTCAGGTTATAGAATAATGCCGTATAGTGCAATATTTATAATTTCACGTGGAATATGGGAAATAATTAAAATTATTTAGTAGTTAGTAGTTGTTATTAGCCAAATTGATGTTTTAATATTTATTATTTTTTTCAGTGTTTTATACTTATAGTTGTTAAATTATGAGGAGTTATCATCTTGATTCGAGTTATTAGTTGATCTGGAATTATCATATTTACTTTCATTAGTTACTTTCTTTCCTTTATATTTTATGGTGTGTTATTTTTCTACCTCTGTTTACTTCTTCATAATATTTTTCATCTATTTGTGTTATATTTCCTGTTTGTTTAAATGGGTTTGTGGATTTAGATCTTACTAAAGGTGATTCCCTATATTTAATATCTATTTCAAATTGGGTTCTTTTTTCATTAAGTCTTTCTATTTGTGTATCATACTCAGGTGTTCCTGCGTAAATGAAAATGTCTGCTGGTGTTCTACCAGTTGAATTATGTTTGGTTTTATGGTTATAAGTGTAAAGTATTACTTCAAATTTGGTTAATTTGTTTTCATGGTTAGTGTCAGAATTAACAATTCTTAATTTTTCATTTACTGTTTTATGGAATCTTTATATGTCGGAAATACCGTTTTTGCTAGTTGTGATGGATATATTTACGTCTTCTGACTTTAACCACATTTGTAGTGCGGGGCACAAAAAATCCGTGTCTTTATCTGCTTTTATTTCTATTGGTTTACCCATGTCATTAAATACTTTTAATTAATTTTTTTGCATGGTTGTGTGTCATTTCGACATACTTTATTAAGATTTTTGTTTTATGAAAATAATTAATGACGTTTGCGTTATTTGAGTTACTTTTTTACAAATTCTATTTGTCTTTTAAAATAATTGATTGGTCTTTCTGTGAGTGAAATGTAATATTGGTTATCTTCTTGAGCGCTGTGGATTGTTGCTACTGTTACATCGGAAGTTTCTCCTAACAAGTTTTCTTCAATTTTAATTCTAGACAAAGCATCTGCAACATAGTTTTCTTTACCTGGTACATATTTAATGTGATAATCAAATTCATTTAATTTTATTTTCCAGCGTTGTAATTTCATATTTGGTTCTTTAATATTATTAAGCCAAACAAGTGGTTTGTGGTCACTGAGAATCTCGAATTTTCTACCGTAGAGATAAGATCGGAAATATTTGGTTGCCCAAACGAAAGTTCCTTTTCAATTGCTGCATAGTTAATTTCATGTTCATTTAGGGTTCTACTTGCGAAACAAATTGGTTTTTGATTTTGAGACAGAACGGCTCCAATAGCTATGTTACTGGCATCAGTTGTAAGACAAAATGGTTTTTCGACATTTGGATAAACTAATATTGGATCGGATGTTATAAGTACTTTTAATTTTTCAAAAGCAGAAATGTAATTTGGTTCTTTTATATTTATAGTTGCACCTTTCTTTAATTTTAAAGTCATTGGCTTTACAACGTGTGCAAAATTAGGAATGAATTTTCTGTAATAACCACAAAGACCTAAAAACTATTTTATTTCTTTGAGTGTTTTTGGTATTGGAAAATGTTGTATGGCAGAGATTTTAGTTGGGTTTGGTTTTATTCCTTCTGTTGTTATTATGTGTGGAATTCAGTTTCCTTTTTCATGAATTCGCATTTATCTAATTGCAATTTTAGATTGGCTTCGCGCAGTTTTGTAAATACCCTTTTTAACGATAATAAATGTTCTTCCAATGAAGGGGAATACACTATTATATCATCCATGTATACTAAACAATCTTTGTAAATTAGATTTTCTAATAGATTGTTCATACAACGTTGAAATGTTGCTGGGGCGTTTTTCAATCCAAAAGGCATTCGAGTGTATTCGTATTGTCCATTTTTAGTTGAAAAAGATGTTTTTGGTATACTTTGTGGGTCCATTTGTATCTGATGAAATCCTTTCGCTAAGTCAATTGTGGTAAAATACTGACATTTTCCAAGTTTGTCTAGTATATCATCCATGACTGGGATAGGATATTTATCATCGATTGTTATTTCATTTAAGTTTCGATAGTCAATAACTATACGGAATTTTCCTTTACCTGATGCTTCACGTTTCTTTGGCACAATCCAAATTGGTGAGCAATAAGGTGATTTTGATTTACGTATTATACCTTGTTCAATCATTTCCATTATTTATTTTTCGACTTCTTCGTCGAATGTTTGCGCATACTTGTATTGACGCTTTTGTATCGGGTCTTCGTGTTTAGTTTGTATGACACGCTTAATTGTACTGGTAAAAGTAAAATTTTCACTTTCTTTGTACTGAATGTCACTAAACTCGAAAAGAATTTTGGTCAGTTTGCATTTTTCTTCATCGTTTAGATGTTCTAATCGGAATTGATTTGTTTCATTTAATTCATTATTGATAGCGTAATTTACTGCTATGTCGTTTGTTTGGGGCGGATCAAGGCATTGACATGCGGTCTTGTCGTTGACAGAATTCTCACGGTCATATCTCATTGAATATAGATGATCGTTTAGAATAACTGTTTTTTGTTTGTAGTCAATTTTTGCTTCACAGGATTCTAGATATTCTCTACCTGGTAAGATATCGTATTTGTCAGAAAAGTTGTGTAAGTAAAATATTTGATGGGTAGGGCATAGTTTACTAGGGGCAAAAGATACACAATTCTTTAATTGAACAATACCATTTATTGTTTGTACGTTCAATTGGCAAGGTTTTATAGGAAATTTTAAAGTTTTGTTTCATTAGATTTATGGATGAACCTGTGTCAATTACACAGTTAAAATTTTGTTCATTCATAACTAATCTGATGAAGGGATTGGTTCTTCGTTGTCCGAGGCTCCTTGATGAAAATTTTCTGATGTTTCCATCTTAGAGTGGCCACTAGTTTCTCTCTGTCTTTTATGAGGGGGATTGGGATGTCTTTGACTCTGAGTTTGGTAATTCATTGGGTTTTGTGATCTAGCTTGATCAAGATTTTGTTTGAATTCCTTTTGTAATGCTTCAGCATTTTCTTTTTTTTTATGATTTGGGTTAGCGTTATTTGAGTAATTTGGAGTAAAATAATAATTCTGGTTATTTCCCTTTCCACGGTTTTCAGTGCTTGAATTGCTTTGTGTTTTGTTCGTTTTGGAATTGTCATTGTTTTGGTTATTACGTTCGTTATAACCATTTTCGTACAATCCTTCGCGTTGAGCTACTTGTTTTAGTTTTGAAACTGTTGTAATGTCATATCGTGCTAATGTCATAAAAATTCTGTCCGGTAATTTTTTTGTAATAACGTCTTTAATAGTATTATTCATTGCATTAGTACACAATATAGTGTTCTGGGTCTGATTTTCTAACATTAATTTATTTGATATTACAAAAGATTTATACTCTAGGTCTTCAACAAACTTACGGATACTATTATTAAAGTTGGTATTATAGAGACGTCGTAGAAGTTCTTCATACGGAGTTTGTGTTTTGAATTCGTCGATGAGGGCGCTCCTTAACTCTCCCCAGGTTGTGGCTGCTATCAGCTGCGACACTCGTTGTGCGGATCCGGTGGTCTGCATCTCGATTGCTCCGAATAGGACACTATGTTGTCTCACATCCTGTGTTGGATATAACTGCATAATAAAATCAATCCTCCTTATGAATGCAGTTAGTTCCACGGTTTTTCCGTCGAATACTGGCACTTGTCGAATTTGTCCAAGCGCTTGCTTTAAATGTATTTCCGATAGTTCCATTGGTGGGTTGGTTGCCATGGTGTTGTTGTAGATTTTATTTATATTTTGTTGGCAGTTGTCACTTCAGGTTTTTGTTTTAATTGTCAGTTTTTGTTTTAATTGTCACTTTTGTTGAATTGTAAGAGACTTATGTTTACAGGGATCAATTAAATGATATGTAAAGCCCAGAAATAAGCTCTTTATTTACAGGTGTTCAAATAGTCCAGAGGATCTATTTTTTGGTTAAACACTGTTTGGTGTTTTGCGCGGTTTTCTTTGTAATCGCAATTATCTTTGGTGGCGATCGCACATTTAAATATGGGCCACGACTGATAATTGGGTTTTGAGTCACACACGCTTAGGTTCTTTGGCGGATATCAAGATAATATTTTTTCCAAAATTATAATGTTTTAACAGTTTCCTTGCCGCGGCAAATTCGCGTGCTCGAATCCTAGAAATTCCTTGGTCGTACAAGGATTTCTTTTCAATGGATTGAAAAAAGGACGATTACTTATTAAGAGGATATTTATTACCGATATCCTACTGGCTGCGCCAATAAGATATTTCGACACTTGGTTTATCAAAAAAATATAATACTTTATTCAATAAACACGTAGCTACGGAGTACAAATCTAGACTGTTTATCCTATGTTCTGATGACGTTAAGCAAACGTCGGTTTTGAGCTTTTATTAATTGGACTTTGGACTCATTGAGCTTTTGGCTCTTATGTAAATAGAGAGAGAGATCTAGATCTTGAAGAGATTGAGAGAGTTCGGCCAGGATTTGTGTAACGTCAGCAGTTTTAACCTGTAGGGGTGCGCCCTAACGTATGCAACACAAAATTTATTTTTTTTGTATGCATTATTTTGGACGCGACTGTTTCTCGATAGCAACAGCTGTTATGTTAACGCACTGTTAACTATCGATCGATGGCAGGACTCAACCATGCATGCGATCAATCGATAATGCTTGCAGATCACCTTTAGGTATGCGATATTTCAAGTAGGTTGTCGACTTCCTCGATCGGCCTATTTCCTGTTCGACCATTGAATGAATGAGTCACGAAAGTGTGACGCATCCAAGTTGCCTTGCAACTTAAAAATATTTTGTGGTACTCAAACCCGTTTGACGTGCGTCCGCACACATATTTAAGGAATTTAGAAAAATATTTTTCTACTAAAGTTATGTTGATCAACCAGTGTCAGACTCGCGTCTCATAAGTTCCTTTTTTTTTTGGTGTAGAAGTGAAGATTTTGCCTCTCCAACGAGGCCAAGCCTGTGCTTGCGAATTAAAAGACGCTTTGGCCAATACGGCGCAAGTCGCAGTACCGGCGCTTCGTGTGGCACTCTTGGGTCGGCAACGAACGTTGCGCGCACACATTTTGTTTGCGACACGGCTGGCCGCTCAAGCGCACCCATTTTGCTTGCGACACGGCTGTCCGCTCAAGAGCGCACAGCCAATGACTAGTCGCCGACGCCGCGATAAAACTGCTGGGAGACCATTTCTACGCAAAAACCTTGTTGGTTTTAAATTGAGTTGCGCACCTTGTTTTAAGAAAAGCAAAAAGGGACTGGAGATAATGATCTACTAAGCCACTTCGGAAAAAAAATAAAATAAACAAAACAAAATAAAACAAAAAAAAAAAAAAAAAGGGGAATGAATTCAAAACCTCATTCCGCAAACGCAACTTGTGTCCAAGATTGTATATCTGGAGAATTTCTTTCGTTCGGAGTCTCATACCCTTTTGATGCGATAATTAATTTTTATATAATTAATAAGACTTTTTAAAGTCAGCCTTTATATTTTTAACTCCATTATTCACGTAAGACTTTTGTAAATTTTCTTGGTATGTTATGTATAAAATAATATCCAATTTTAGCTGTTATATATTCTAATCCGTTTGAAGTCCCCCACAGCAAATCGTCGTCTTCAGGCCTGTCGACTACCATAAAGCATTGTCAGCTGTATCAACGTATGTAACAATAAAATAACACAGAGTGAGTTAAAACAAAACACTAAATTATATATGGCAGCTATCCAACATTAATAATTTTGAAAAGTAATATATAATACATACCAAACGTTGTTGCATTGATGCTAGGGTAAAGACATGAGGCTTCAAAAGTCTTTACAGGTTGGGAGGGTAAAGAAGAAGGACCTCAACATCATAGTCCTTCCTTAAAGATTGTCATTCTGGTCGTTGTGCTGTGCGCTTATGGTTATCATTCTTGTCCTAATCCAACTCTGTCTACAATTTTAGTTATGTGACACAGCAGCTAACTAGGAGGCAAAGTACCCACCCCACTTTCCCTGAGCTCTAGTCGACCCCGTAGGCAGAGTATGTCTCCAGTCTGCTGCACACATCATGTGTTCGTTACATAATTAAATGGCGCCCAAAGTGGGGCCCGAAAGAGTGTTACAGCTAGAGTTTTCTATTTAGCTAAAAAAATATAGTATCTCAGGACGTGGGTCCGAAAACCCAGAAAAGTAGCATTCACTTTCGTTTCGCCCAAGCTTCCCATTTTACCTTCCCCCGCTCCCATTCTCCTTTCGTATCCACCATCCAAATTTTTAGTAATCCAGAACAGACGCATCATTATTAGGAATATCAGAAATTGTTTGTCTTCGCGGATTCTGACCAATAATGATACCGTTTGTTAAATTATAAACTAGCTATTGCCAGTTAGTTTCAAAGATTTTTATTAGGATTTCTATTCGCTTTGGATTTTTAGTATTGACGTAATGTTAATCTACACCAGGCGTTAGAGTCCTAAATTTTCGTCAATACCTTATTTAGCAAGAAAGGAAAATGAGATTGCTCTTGATGGATCGTTCCGACAAGTTCCTCTTTTCCGAGTTCATTTTTTTTTAAACATTATGGTAGAGTCCGTTTAAACACACAACCCAGAATGGCAATCTTTAAATTATCAATGCAATAATATTATTAATGGATAAGTCCCAAACTAATCAATAACATCGTATATCTTTTCGAAACTGATCGTTTCCTTTATATAAAAGAATAACCTACATGTTAAATTTCAATTCTCATATTATAAGATACCTTTCAATATTTTCAAAATGGCAGTTTTACGCAGTACAGAAGATTTGAATGACTTAGTAAACGCATCACAAGATTCAATCTCTTGTGCTATTTGCAATGATAACTTATCAGATACAGTTTTCACCGAAATCGCGTGCAGACTTAAGTTTCACAAATCATGTTGGCCGAAGTGGATCGTATGCTAGAATTAGTCGTAATTGAGGAAGCTCCTGCAACCCCATGGTCATCTCCGGTTACTCTTGTGGTAAAACCTGGAAAAGTTAGGTTGTGTTTGGACGCTCGTAAGTTAAATGCTGCAACAGTTAAGGATGCTTATCCAATGCCAATATTGGATGGCTTGTTAAGTCGTCTTCCCTCAGTGCATTGCATTTCAAAAATTTATCTAAAAGACGCTTTTTGGCAAATTAGGTTAGATGCAGAATCACGTTACAAAACCGCTTTCACAATTCCCAACCGACCATTATATCAATTTAGGCGAATGCCATTTGGTTTGACCAATGCGCCTCAGACCATGTGTAGATTGATGGATCAGGTCATTCCATATCAACTAAAATCACACGTTTTCGTATATCTTGATGATCTATTGGTAATGTCGGCTAATTTTGAAGATCATTTACAACACCTTGCAACAGTTTCTACTCAATTACACAAAGCAGGACTGAATAAATGGACATCAAGACTTGGTTGGTTGAGCACAAAAATTGAACTAACTTTATTTCTTAAATCCTAGGCCTTATATAGCTACAAATTACAGCGGAGTACAGCTCTCCTCTAAGAATTTGGTGTTGTACCCCACGCACAGGATAGAGCGTGGTTTTATATTTAGAAGTATTTTTATCTCAGGGTTCGTTGCCAAGCATGGAAAAGGGTCGCAAGCATAGATAGACAAGTACATTCATAGATTAGAAATTTAGGGTTTACATCGTTTCTTAAAATAATCGCTGCGTTGTTAATTTCTGTTAATATAATATGTTCGTGCTTGAACATTCTGCCAAGGGCCACAGAAACGGCGGTAACTCAATTAAATTACATTTAAACCATGTTTACCACATTTTTGTTGTTGTCGCTGTTAATGCTGCTGACGCTTCTGTAGTCGCTGTTGCTGTTGACGCTGCTTCTGTTGACGCTGCTTCTGTCCTGATGCTGACTCTGCTGCTGATGCTTCTGCTCTGCTGATGCCGCTGCTGATGCTGACGCTGCTGCTCTGCTGATGCTGCTGCTGTTGGCTCTGCTCACGCTGCTGCTGATGCCTCTGCTCACGCTGCTGCTGATGCCTCTGCTCACGCTGCTGGTAATGCCTCTGCTCACGCTGCTGCTGATGCCTCTGCTCACGCTGCTGCTGATGCCGCTGACGATGCTGACGCTGACCTTAGTCGCTGCTGTCTTTGCGGACGTTGTTTCTGGCTCTTGGGGTTGTAAATCCTCTAGCCACTCCGATTTCCGATTCTATTGCTTTAGAATCGACCTCGTACTTTTCTTTTTCACTTTCCGATGTAAGCCTCGGAAACGCTATAATATTATTTTTATTCCCTGCCTCTTTTCTTTTAGAGCGCTAGAGTTTTTGCTAATCCTCTTCGGATATTTATTATCTCTGTCTCACATGGAGTACTAGAGCAATCATTTCTGCGTTTCGATCACAGACTCGAAAACGCTCACTCTGCCTCCTCAAAGGGAGAACAAGAGCCATCAGTACTGCGCTTCTTATGATAGCAACAGACCAATATTTTAGCCACCTAAGTCTTTCACTATAAGGTGCTGGTTTAAAATTCTGTGTCTCTTACCACTGGTGGGGGAAAACAACAGAATGCTCGAAGGACCAATGAATATATGGACATCAAGACTTGGTTGGTTGAGCACAAAAATTGAACTAACTTTATTTCTTAAATCCTAGGCCTTATATAGCTACAAATTACAGCGGAGTACAGCTCTCCTCTAAGAATTTGGTATTGTACCCCACGCACAGGATAGAGCGTGGTTTCATATTTAGAAGTATTTTTATCTCAGGCTTCGTTGCCAAGCATGGGAACGGGTCGCCAGCATAGATACAAATATATTCTTAGATTATACATTTAGGGTTTACATCGTTTCTTAAAATAATCGCTGCGTTGTTAATTTCTGTTAATATAATATGTTCGTGCTTGAACAAGGACTGACAATTAATGTAAGCAAAAGTCAGTTTGGGCTAAGTAAAGTCGATTATTTGGGATATATTGTAGGAGAAGGTACTCTCCAAATCAACGCTAACAAAATTCAAGCTGTGAATGACTTTCCAGTTCCAAAGACGCGAAAGCGGTTGAGACGATTTTTAGGCATGACGGGATGGTACCAAAGATTCATATCCCAGTATTCTACAGTTATATTCCCTCTTACAGAATTATTACGAGGCAAATCGTTTGAATGGAATGATTCGGCACAATCTGCTTTTGAAGAAATTAAGCGTAGGTTATGCTCTGCTCCCTTTCTTATCCATCCCAATTATGAAAAGCCATTCGTGATTCAGTGCGATGCTTCCTTATGCGGCGTTGGAGCAGTGTTGGCTCAAGCTGATGATTCAGGATGGGAAAGGCCTATTGCGTATATGTCTAAAAACCTAAACAAAGCACAACGCAATTACACGGTAACTGAGCTCGAATGCTTAGCAGTCGTTCTAGCTATTAAGAAATTCAGAATGTATATTGAAGGACAGACCTTTAAAGTCGTAACTGATCATGCTAGTTTGCGCTGGTTAATGAATCAGTCGGACCTGAGTGGAAGATTGGCACGATGGGCAATTAAGTTGCAAGGGTTTTCCTTTAGTATCGAGCACCGAAAAGGAAGTGAAAATGTCGTTGCCGACGCGCTTTCAAGGTCGTTCGAAGACGTAAAAGAAATTGCCGAACTAGATGTTGAATTGTTTCCTGAAATTGACTTAGATTTTGATGCGTTTCAATCCACTGATTATTGTAAGCTTAGAGAGAGTTATAAGTCAGCGGATTTACCTGATTTTCGTGTAATTGATAAATTTATCTATCGACGTTGTATGTTTACAACAGACTCTGATGACTGTTGGAAGTTGTTAGTTCCAGACGAACTACGCATGTCAGTCATCAAAGCCGCTCACGATCAGCCGACCTCTAGTCATTGTGGTACCGCCAAATGCCTAGAGCGAATAAGACGAACACCGAAAAGGAAGTGAAAACGTCGTTGCCGACGCGCTTTCAAGGTCGTTCGAAGACGTAGAAGAAATTGCCGAACTAAATGTTGAATTGTTCCCTGAAGTTGACTTAGATTCTGATGCGTTTCAATCCACTGATTATTGTAAGCTTAGAGAGAGTTATAAGTCAGCTGATTTACCTGATTTTCGTGTAATTGATAAATTTATCTATCGACGTTGTATGTTTACAACAGACTCTGATGACTGTTGGAAGTTGTTAGTTCCAGACGAACTACGCATGTCAGTCATCAAAGCCGCTCACGATCAGCCGACCTCTAGTCATTGTGGTACCGCCAAATGCCTAGAGCGAATAAGACGAAGGTTTTTCTGGCCAAAAATGGTTGTCGATGTGCGAAATTATATAAGTTCTTGTAATACTTGTAGGACAACAAAATATCCCACATGTGCGTTAAAACCCTTAATAGGAAGCCAAGTAACAAGTGAAAGACCGTTTCAAAGAATATATGTAGATTTCATTGGTCCTTTTCCTCGAACTAAGAAAGGCAACGTTGGAATTTTCATCATACTCGACCATTTTTCTAAGTTTACTTTTCTCAAAGCGGTCAAGAAATTCACCTCACAGATAGTAATAAATTACTTAAGGGATGAAATATTTTCATGCTTTGGGGTACCGGAAATCCTTGTTAGTGACAATGGCACTCAATTTAAAAGCCATGAGTTCGCTAATTTCATTTCCAAGCATGCGATTCAACACATTTTTACCGGTGCATATGCCCCTCAGGCCAATGCAGCAGAGAGAGTTAATCGCTCCATAAACGCTTCTTTTAAGAGCCTACGTTCGCAGCGATCAACGCTTATGGGATATTTACTTACCCAGTATCAATTCGGCACTGAGAAATTTTATTCATCAATCCGTAGGAATGTCGCCATACTTTATAGTGTTTGGACAACATATGATAACGCATGGTAATGATTACAAACTACTGCGAAATCTTAAAATACTCAGTGATGGCACTGAACGATTGGACAGGACCGACGAATTTCATAAGAAACGATCTAATATTGGAAAACACCTCACTAAAGCATATGAGAAAAATAAGCAAACATATAATTTGCGAGCGAGACCTCGTTCATTTGAGATTGGTCAACAAGCTAAAAAACGAAATTTTCCCTTAAGCAACGCAGCAGCAAATTTTAATGCAAAGTTAGCACCTGTTGGTATAGAAGTTCGTATCAAAAAGAAGTTAGGGAATTCACTATATCTTTTGGAAGACTTAGAAGGTAAAGAATTAGGGACATTTTACGCTAAAGACCTCTGGTAATTCATGTATCACCCTTTTTCAGCTTTTATCTTTGTCGTCCAGACTAAGATTAAACCTGTGGTGTAGGTGTGCGCCCTAACGTATGCAACACAAAATTTATTTTTTTTGTATGCATTATTTTGGACGCGACTGTTTCTCGATAGCAACAGCTGTTATGTTAACGCACTGTTAACTATCGATCGATGTCAACCATGCATGCGATCAATCGATAATGCTTGCAGATCACCTTTGCGATATTTCAAGTAGGTTGTCGACTTCCTCGATCGGCCTATTTCCTGTTCGACCATTGAATGAATGAGTCACGAAAGTGTTAAAAAAAATAATCGTGACGCATCCAAGTTGCCTTGCAACTTATAAATATTTTGTGGTACTAAAAGTGCGTGAAAACCCGTTTGACGTGCGTCCGCACACATATTTAAGGAATTTAGAAGTATACTAGCGGGCCCGGCGCGCTTCGCGGCGTTCTTGTATTATAGATTTACCTGCTATTGAAAAATCTTTTTTGGTTGGAAAAACATTTTGTTAAAAATAATGCAGACAACAAATTTTCTAAAAAGTTTTTTAATTAAGTGCTTTTAAAAAAACAACATTTTTAGTTTTTCCATCTTGACAGTATACATATAAAGCAGATGATTTTCCAACGCGAGACGATCCGACATACATGGGAGAAAACTGGATTTTCTAAATTAATGCCGCAAACTTTCAATGATTGGCCTTGTGATTTATTTTAAACAGTGATGAAAACAGTGAACACTAATAGCATCCTGAATTTTGTGTACACACGGGGAGGGCATTTGTTTTTTTGCAGATTCAGCTCTATTTCAAATTTGAGATTAATTTGTTTCATTGCTTGAATCACTCTTAAATTTTTGTGTCGGTTGAAGATGTAGCCAGACAGTTTTCCCCAACCTCCAAAGGCAAAAGGAGTTGCCTGATCTTCGCTTTGAGAAGAGTACTTTTGCAATTCACATAATGCAAATATGTATTTTGGCGCCATTTACTTATTTTGAGTTATTTTGAGTTATACTTACTTTGACTTATGTCAACACTGAAATAATATGAATTCGCATTGTAATAGCTGAATTCGAATTGTAACAGTAGAAATTATATTATGCAAATGTTATGCAATTATTATACATCGATACACACCATATATCGATAATTATCGTGAAAAGCCCTTTGTACTCAGTAGGGCAGAACGGAACAGAATTTTCATGTTAATTTGTGTTATTGCTTGAAACACTCTTAAATTTTTGTGGCGGTTGAAAGAGTAGCCAGACAGTTTTCCCCCACTGCCAGAAACAACAAGTAAGAAAGGCTACAGTCGACGTGCCGACTGTAAAGACCCCGTACTCCTTGTAGTTGCGATCACTTAGCAAATACTACATGTCTTCAAACAAATTTTTTGTTTTTGACCGATTTGTCCTATGGGAGCTATAAGCTATAGTTGTCCGATCTTGATGAAACTTGGTGAGGATAGTTATAGTTGTACCATACACCTACTGTGTAAATTTGGTTACGATAGCTTTCATAGTTTCAAAGTTGTAGTGCAATGAAAACTGTTTTTTACAATTTGCGGGGGCGGTAGGGGGCGTGGCAAAAATTTGAAATAAACTTAACCTGCCTGCAATATAGACGGACTTTCATTCCAAATTTGGTGGCTCTAGCTCTTGTAGTTTAAAAGATCTAGGTGTTCATACGGACGGACGGACGGACAGACAGACGGACAGACACACAGACGGACAGACGGACAGACAGACAGACGGACAGACGGACATTGCTATATCGACTCGGCTGTTGATGCTGATCTAGAATATATATACTTTATGGGGTCGGCCACGCCTCCTTCTGCCTGTTACGCACATTTCGCTTCTGACAAACCTAATAGACCCCTATACTCTTTTTTAGAGTACGGGGTCTAAAAAGAGTTGCCTGATCTCCTCTTTGAGAAGAGCATTTTTGCCATTCACATTATGCAAACATGTATGTTGTTGTTTGTGTAATTTTTCCGAATTGTTTTTTATTTTGCTTTTTCTTACATTTCCAAAAAGTTTTTCCATATTTTTTTTTCATACAAACCAAGTTGATAAAAAAGCTGATCTATTAAAAAAAAAAAATGAAAGCAAAAGACACTAATTATCATACTGAATTTTGAGTACACACAGGAAGTGAGTTTGCTTTTTATATATATAGATTTTTCTACTAAAGGTATGTTGATCAAGAGCGCACAGCCAATGACTAGTCGCCGACGCCGCGATAAAACTGCTGGGAGACCATTTCTACGCAAAAACCTTGTTGGTTTTAAATTGAGTTGCGCACCTTGTTTTAAGAAAAGCAAAAAGGGACTGGAGATAGTGATCTACTAAGCCACTTCGGAAAAAAAATAAAATAAACAAAACAAAATAAAACAAAAAAAAAAAAAAGGGAAATGAATTCAAAACCTCATTCCGCAAACGCAAATTGTGTCCAAGATTGTATATCTGGAGAATTTCTTTCGTTCGGAGTCTCATACCCTTTTGATGCGATAATTAATTTTTATATAATTAATAAGACTTTTTAAAGTCAGCCTTTATTTTTTAATTCCATTATTCACGTAAGACTTTTGTAAATATACTTGGTATGGTATGTATAAAATAATATCCAATGTTAGCTGTTATATATTCTAATCCGTTTGAAGTCCCCCACAGCAAATCGTCGTCTTCAGGCCTGTCGACTACCATAAAGTATTGTCAGCTGTATCAACGTATGTAAGAATAAAATAACACAGAGTGAGTTAAAACAAAACACTAAATTATATATGGCAGCTATCCAACATTAATAATTTTGAAAAGTAATATATAATACATACTAAACCAAACAAATCTAAAAGCAAACATACACTGCTGCGCCTTTCTCCGCTTAAATTTATAAATTCCTGAAACATGTATGTTCACTTTTAAAACCCTTTTGTCACTGGTAAGCTTATCTCAGTAGTTATTTTTGTAAAGACAGCTTATCCAGGAAAATGAATTTTGAAACCAGCGATTGGTTATCTTTCTAGTTTGTATCTGAAGAATCATTATGAATTAAAAATCTCCGCTATAATGGGCACCTAAAGTAAACGTTGTTGCATTGATACTAGGGTAAAGACATGAGGCTTCAAAAGTCTTTACAGGTTGGGAGGGTAAAGAAGAAGGACCTTAACATCATAGTCCTTCCTTAAAGATTGCCATTCTGGTCGTTGTGCTGTGCGCTTATGGTTATCATCCTTGTCCAATCCAACTCTGTCTACAATTTTAGTTATGTGACACAGCAGCTAACTAGGAGGCAAAGTACCCACCCCACTTTCAATGAGCTCTAGTCGACCCCGTAGGCAGAGTACGTCTCCAGTCTGCTGCACACATCATGTATTCGTTACAAACCCCAATGATGGGAATAACGATTCTGGCGAATTGTTTATGATATTTAATACATTCGTTGGAAGCCAGAATTGTTATTGTCACCATTTGATTTTTCGATAGTGTTTACATTAGTGTTTTGTGGGAAAGAAATCATTAACATAAATAATAAGTGTGGTGTATGGTGTATGTGGTGTATGGGTTTAGGTACGTACGTATCTACATATGTCACTATATACATATGTACATATGTCACTTCCCCATCCTTAAGAAATGAGCCTGTTGTGTTGGATCTATTACAATTTCTTCGATTTCGATTTCAATTACATTTGGATTTAATTCTGTTTTAGTTTGTGTATCATTTTGAATATTTGATTGTATGTTTGGGGTTGATTCTTTTTTGTTCTTACAATTAACAAAAATTCTTAGTGAAATATTTTTATATTTAAAGATAATGTATAATATAAGTAAGATTATAATAATTGTTAAAGTTGTTATAGTTATAATTTGGAACGTGTTATACAAATTTGTTTGTTGTAGGATAATTTCTTTAGTTTGGTAATATGACAATGGTTCTAGTTTGCTTATATTATTATTTATGTAGACTGTTTGTGTTTAATCTAACATAGTATTAGTTATTTGAATTTCATCTAGTTGGATTGAACAATTTATCATATTGTTTCCATCGATAATAATTTGTCGGTTGATACAATTTTGGTTTAATACAGTTTTCGGTAAGTTCCATGTTAACATAATGTTTGGTTCTACATACTTGATTTCATAATTTTTATGGGATTTTGAATATCTACATTCTGTTTTATCTTGCTTTAATATTCCAGTAATACATTTGTTCATAACTAGATTTTTATTGGTTGCTGTGAATGCTTTATTGTTCTGTAAGTAGTAAGTGTCATGTATAGTTTCGGTCAAAATGTCTTTGTTTTCGTCAGGGTATGGAGTAATTTCGTATAGTGCAGTATTTATAATTTCGCGTGGAATATGGGAAATAATTAAAATTTCGTTAGTAGTTGTTTTTAGCCAAATTGATGTTTTAATATTTATTATTTTTTCAGCATTTAAATATTTTAGTGAGTCATATTTTAGTAATTTAGGGTTGACTATTTCGAGCGTGGTTAGTTGCATACCTAACTCAATGTCTTCGACATACTCTGTGATTTATTGTAAGTTGAAAATTAGTAATTCGAGTCGTAGGTCTGCCTTAGGCTGTTCATTACTTCTATTCCTTTGTTAACATTCTTTAGATCATTGTCTTGAACACTATTTTCTGAAAGGTTATCTATTTTTGACTGTAATTCTTCTTTGTCTTCTTGATCTAAAGTTCCGAAAAAGTATTTATAAAATGCCCCCATGAAATTTACAAGTCCTCTTTTATTTCGTTTTACTAGTCTTAAGCCGTTCATTTCTCTGTCCACTTTTTCTGTTAAGTACTGTATTTTTACTAATGGTTCAAATACTTTTGTTTGTTTCATTTAATTATTATAAGTTTCTTCAGTTTTTGTTAGTTAAATAGTGGTATTCGTATTTTATAGGTAAATTGATTGTTCCTGTTTGAAATATAAGATATCCGTTTTTGGAGTTAATTGGGTTGATTTCCAAATTTTGACCTTTTATTGGCCATACAAAGTTGAGTAGCATGAGTGTTATAATTAAAGTTGTCAAATTATGAGGAGTTATCATCTTGATTCGGGTTAATAGTTGATCTGGAATCATCGTATTTACTTTCATTAGATACTTTCTTTCTTTTATATTTTGATTTATGGTGGGTTATTTTTCTAACTCTGTTAACTTCTTCATAATGCTTTTCATCTATTTATGTTATATTTCCTGTTTGTTGAAATGGGTTTGTGGATTTAGATCTTACTAAAGGTGATTCCCTATATCTAGTATATATTTCAAATTCGGTTCTTTTTTCATTAAGTCTTTCTATTTGTCTTTTCTTATTTAGCTGTGTATCATACTCAGGTGTTCCTGCGTAAATGAAAATGTCTGCTGGTGTTCTACCAGTTGAATTATGTTTGGTTTTATGGTTATAAGTGTAAAGTATTACTTCAAATCTGGTTAATTTGTTTTCATGGTTAGTATCAGAATTAACAATTCTTAATTTTTCATTTACTGTTTTATGGAATCTTTCTATGTCGGAAATACCATTTTTGCTAGTTGTGATGGATATATTTACGTCTTCTGACTTTAACCACATTTGTAGTGCGGAGCACAAGAAAGCTGAGTCTTTATCTGCTTTTATTTCTATTGGTTTACCCATGTTATTAAATACTTTTAAAAGAGCTCTTTTGGCTTCTAACCAATCTCGATCATTTACTTCCATTAATGTTGCATATTTGAAATATAAGTCTATACAAGATAGAAATTGTTTATTGTCTACCATATAAAAATCAATGACATATTTTTCTCTCGGATTATGAATTTTTAGAGTTAATTCGAAAGCTAACTTAGTGTTTCTGTGTTCTGTTTTTGCTATATTACAAACTTTGTTAATTCGTTAATTATGTTTTGTATTAAGTTTTGATAATCTGGGTAATAATATTTTTCTTTAAATAATAGTGTAATTTTCTCTATTCCTGGATGTAATAACTTATCGTGTGTTTTAATAATAAATTCTTTGAATTCTCATATATTTGGAGGTCTATTAGTTTTTTGGTTGATCTCATTACTTTTGTAATGTTATTGGGACTAATTATTTCAACGAAAGCATTCTGGAATGTAAGAAAATCGGCTTCGTTGCTGTAGTAATTAGCACTTTTCTTTGAACATAAGTATTCTTTAATTATTTCTTTTGCGTGGTTGAGTGTCATTTCGACATAATTTATTAAGATTTTTGTTTTATGAAAGTAATTAGTGACGTTTACGTTATTTGAGTTACCTTTTACAAATTCTATTTGTCTTTTCAAATAATTGATGGGTCTTTCTGTGAGTGAAATGTTATATTGGTTATCTTCTCGAGCGCTGTGGATTGTTGTTGCTGTTACATCGGAAGTTTCTCCTAACAAGTTTTCTTCAATTTTAATTCTAGATAAAGCATCTGCGACATAGTTTTCTTTATTTTACAGCGTTGTAATTTCATATTTGGTTCTTTGATATTATTAAGCCAAACTAGTGGTTTGTGGTCACTGAGAATCTCGAATTTTCTACTATAGAGATAAGATCGGAAATATTTGGTTGCCCAAACGATGGCTAAAAGTTCTTTTTCAATTACTGCATAATTAATTTCGTGTTCATTTAGAGTTCTACTTGCGAAACAAATTGGTTTTTGATTTTGAGACAGAACGGCTCCAATAGCTATGTTACTGGCATCAGTTGTAAGACAAAATGGTTTTTTGAAATTCGGATTAACTAATATTGTTATAAGTAATTTTAATTTTTCAAAAGCAGAAATGTAATTTGGTTCTTTTATATTTATAGTTGCAGCTTTCTTTAATTTTAAAGTCATTGGCTTTACAACGTGTGCAAAACTAGGAATGAATTTTTTGTAATAACCACAAAGACCTAAAAACGATTTTATTTCTTAGGTGGGTGTTTTTAGTATTGGAAAATGTTGTATGGAAGAGATTTTAGTTGGGTTTGGTTTTATTCCTTCTGTCGTTATTATGTGTCCTAGGAATTCAGTTTCTTTTTTCATGAATTCGCATTTATCTAATTGCAATTTTAGATTGGCTTCGCGCAGTTTTGTAAATACCCTTTTTAATGATAATAAATTTTCTTACAATGAAGTGGTATACACTATATATATCATCCATGTATACTAAACAATCTTTGTAAATTAGATCTTCTAATAGATTGTCCATACAACGTTGAAATGGGGGCGTTTTTCAATCTAAAATGCATTCGAGTGTATTCGTAATGTCCATTTTTAGTTAAAAAAAGCTGTTTTTGGTATACTATCGCTAAATCAATTGTGGTAAAATACTGACATTATCCAATTTTGATGGGTAAGGCAGAGTTTGCTAGGGGCAAAAGACACGCAACTCTATAGTTGAACAATACCATTTATTGTTGGTACGTTGAATTTGCCAAAGTTTTATAGGAAAATTTCAAAAGTTTTGTTTCATTAGATTAATGGATGAACCAGTGTCAATTACACAGTTAAAATTTTGTACATTCATAACCAATCTGATGAAGGGATTGGTTCTTCGTTGTCCGAGGCGCCTTGATGGAAATTTTCGGATGTTTCCATCTTAGAGTGGCCACTGGTACTTTCTCTCTGTCTTTTATGAGGGAGATTCAGGTGTCTTTGACTTTGAGTTTGGTAATTCATTGGATTTTGGATTTGATTGGATTTAATATCATACCCTAGTGTTAATAACATATTGAAACTAAGTAACGGGCATCCAAAAGTTGCGAGGCGACTTTTGTACCCATAAGAGTGGTACACTAATGTGATTATACACCTTACTAATTAATTAAGCAATAGAATAACTCTTGCGAAGTTGTTTAGATTTGCTTTGTCTAACATCCGCAATAGAAGATATTATCGTAAAATGATTCGATCCGAAAACTTTGAAACTGGTGATTCAGTGCTGAATACAGTCGAGTATTTTCATCCTTTTCGAAAAACGGTTCAATTTAGTGAGTTAGCTGAACACCTAGGCTAACCAGGATTATTGCACAAAAAAATTTCTCAAATATTTTGTAGGCTCTAGGAATTTGTAACGGAATTTAGAAAAGATTTGGATAACAGTTATACACAATTTCAGAATAATGCGTATTCGGCTCTGCATAGATACCATTACTGATTGTCAAGGTAGCTGGTATTTCCTTATCTCACTAATCTTCAGTATAGATCATCTAGAAGCCTACCGATAGTGAAGAGACATGTCTGCATATTCATGCCGAATAATTTGATGTTGGGAAGAAAAGGCAAGAGTAATAACATCTTTTCATTAATAGTTTCAAACCAAATGTATCATTAAAAGTTTTGACTCTTACTTTATCTTTAAACACCATAACCTGTCAACTCTAGAAACCTGAAAGATATTTTTTTGATTATGCCTGTATATCATAGTCCCCAAGGAAGACAATCGGTTGGCAAGCCAACAATTGTGCCATTTGTGGTTTCGTCGGTTGGTTCAGATGAGGGAAAATCTTTTGCTATGGTTGTGGAGTAGTAAACACGTACAAGCCGCAGAGTAAATTCTGTCTTAATAGAAGGTCGGAAAACCATCGATCGGGTGCACCCAACAACAAGGTGCTCCCGAAAACATCAGACCAGTAATTGCAGAAAATGGTTCGGCAGTCCAATTCCGCAAAGCAGATGTCGTACCAGCTTCGGACTCTGAAGAATCTAATCCAATTCATTTAAGACCGTATAAGGAACGATTAGAAAACTATCTTCAGTAAGCGTATTTTAAGAATGCGTAATTATTTTGATATTGTCAAGAAAGCTAAACGATCTATAGTGTCAACAATTTTTAGTGATCAAAGAGATATGCGTAGTTATGCAGAAGTTTCGTTCTTGGAATACACAGTATTTGGACTGCTTGACACAGGAGCAAACATTAGTTGCATCGGCTCATGTTTGGTCACAGAAAAGTTAAAGAAATTTCCAGAGTATAAATCTATCAACTCCCATGCTAAAATTGCAGATGGAGAAAAGCAAAATATTATAGGAGTTTTAGATATCATGATGACACATAAAACGTAAACCAGTAATCGCCGGGAATTTATCGGCAGCCCAGTCCGCTAATTTCGCAAAGCAGATGGATGTCGTACCAGCTTCGGACTCTGAAGAATCTAGTCCAATTCATTTAAGACCGTATAAGGAACGATTGGAAAATTATTTTCAAGTCAGAAATCGGATATTTAACGAACATAAGCCTAGAATTAGTAAGCGTAATTTAAGAATTATTTTAAGAATTTATTTTGTTATTGTCAAGATAGCTCAACGACCTATAGTGTCAACAATTTTTAGTGATCAAAGAGATATGCGAAGTTATGCAGAAGTTTCGTTCCTGGAATACACAGTATTTGGACTGCTTGACATAGGAGCAAACATTAGTTGCATCGGTTCATTTTTGGTCAAAGAAAAGTTAAAGAAATTTGCAGAGTATAAAGCCATCAACTCCCCATGCTAAAACTGCAGATGGAGAAAAAATATCATGCTGACATATAAAACGTTAAACAAACGCATAAGTCTCTATGTTATTCCGTCAATCAAACAAAAGCTTATTCATGATTTTTGGAGAATTTTTGGTCTTGCTCTAAACATTATTAGTTCTATTGATCAAAACCCTTTACCAAATAGAATGGAAGCTTCCAAGGAATATGTTTTAGATTCCGTGCAAATTAAACAATTATAGGTTGTGAAGCAAATGTTTCCATATGCCTATGAAAGATTAGGATGTACAACATTAATTCAGCATCACATAGATGTCGGAGACGCAAAACCAGTGAAGCAGCGTTTTTATCCTTTGAGTCCAGCAGTTGAAAAGTTGCTGTATGCTGAGATTGATCGCATGTTACAATTGGATATAATAGAACCCTCAGTAAGCCCATGGAGCTCTCCAATGCGTTTAGTCTTAAAGCCCAATAAAGTTCGGCTATGTCTGGATGCAAGGAAGCTTAATGAGGCCACCAAGAAGGATGCTTACCCGCTTCCCAGTATAGATGGCATTTTTTCTCGAATGCCTAAAGCCAATATTATAACAAAACTGGATTTAAAAGATGCGTACTGGCAAATTGAGTTAACTTCTGAGGCTAGATCCTTAACTGCTTTCACCGTGCCAGGTCGTCCATTGTACCAATTTAAAGTTATGCCCTTTGGCCTTTGTAACCCGCATTCCCCTATGTGTAGACTGATGGATGATATTATACCACCAGACTTGCGCCACTGCGTATTTGGCTATCTCTATGATTTGTGTGTTGTATCAGAAGATTTTACTGGCAGTGTTAGGATTGCAGAACAATTCCGTAAAGCTGCCTTAATTTGAAACATTGCTAAAAGTCAGATTTGTGTAACACGCATCGTTTATTTAGGCTATGTTATAGTAAGTGGAGGAATTTGCACCGATGCTGAAAAAACTTCGTGTATAGCAAATTGGCCTGCACCTAAAAATCTGAAACAACTACGAGGTTTTCTCGGAGTCTGTGGATGGTATCGTAGGTTTATTCACAATTTTGCTGATCTTTCCTGTCTTCTTACAGAAATGCTATCTACAACAAGAAAGAATGCTATAGTCGCCTCGCGACTTTAGGATACCCGTTACTAGCAATGTTGATAGATAAAATGCTTGGAAAACAGAACAGTTTCATACATATTCATGGTTTGAGCATATTTTCGACCGATCGTTCCTATTGGAGCTATACGATATAGTTGTCCGATTCGGATCAAACTTGGCCAGTATATATATTTTATTGACAGATGTATTCTGTGTGAGTTTGATAAATATAGCTTAGTTAACGAAAAAGTTTTTCATACTAATTCATATTTTGAACGTATTTTTGATCGATCGGCCTTCTGGGAGCTATACGATATAGTTGTCCGATTTGGATCAAACTTGGTCAGTACATGTACTTCCTAGAGATGTAATTTGGTTCAGATAGCATAGCTAACAAAAAAGTTTTCTATACTAAAACATTATAGTTTTACCTGTAGATTTACCTTTATATGAAGATAGAACGCCCTAAAGTGGGCGTTTTAAAAAGCAAAAACAAACTTGTACTGCTTGGGTATTGTACTTTTCATTTGCGACCCCTATCATCTTTCTAGCTCTTATAGTCTCTGAGATCCTTTTGTTCATACAGACGGACGGACGGACGGACAGACGGACATGGCTATATCGACTCGGCTATTGATGCTGATCAAGAATATATATACTTTATGGGGTCTGCCACGCCTCCTTCTGCCTGTTACATACATTCCAACGATTACAATATACCCTTTTACTCTACGAGTAACGGGTATAAAAAAGAAATTTATTTGGACCACAGAAGCGCAGTCGGCTATGGATAAGTTAAAACAGATCCTTACATCCGCGCCAGTTTTAACAAACCCTGATTTTTAGAAAAAGTTTTTCTTGCAGTGTGACGTAAGTGACTTCGGTATCGGAGCTGTCGTTGTGCAGTTATCGGAAGAAAAGGAGGAAAATCCCATTGCTTTTATGTCTAAAGGGAATGCTTAGCTGTCATATTAGATTACATTTTTAGATTGCTGCAATTTAAGGTCTCAATTTCGCATCGTAAAGGAAAAGAACACATTGTGGCGTATGCTTTGTCCAGATTATTTGAAAATGAAGTGTCAGTATTAGATATTGCTCCATTGATAGATTTAGAATTAGATGCATTTTCTGAAGAGAGTTATCAATAGCTAAAAGATAGATATCACGAAAATCACTCTAAATTCACGGATTGCAAAATAGTGGATAACTTTTTGTATATTCGTCTCAATTCGGGCACTGGCAACGAAACACACGAAACGCCAACTTTGAAATTATGAGTCCCCGAACACTTTGAGCTGATGTTCTGAAACAAGCTCATGACACTCTTATGTTATAGCATACAGGAATGCAGAAAATGACCGAGAAGATACGTTGTCACCTATTTTGGCCCGTCTTGGTAAAAGATGTACGAGATTACATTCGTCAATGTGACATTTGTAAAAAAACGAAAGCTCCTAATTATAGCCTTCGTCCCTTAATGGGTTCTCAAGTTCCCACATCTAGACCATTTCAAAAACTATATATAGACTTTTTAGGACCATATCCGCGAAGCAAAAATGGTAATGTTGGATTATTTATAGTTATGGACCATTTTAGCAAGTATCATTGGTTATATCCTTTGAGAAAGTTCACCTAAAAAGCCATACAGGATTTCTTGCTAAAGTATATATAATCTTGGGGTACCTGAGACAATTGTCAGCGATAATGGCTCACAATTCAAATCGAATGAGTTCAACGCATTTCTAACTGAACTTGGAATTACTCATATGTATACTGCCTTATATTCGCCACAAAGTAGCGCTGCTGAACGTGTAAATCGCTCTCTATTAGCTGCAGTTCGTTCGTATCTAAAGAACGATCAAACTGAATGGGACATTTATCTTACTAGTATCTCATGCGCATTAAGATCTGCTTTACGTCAATCAATCGGATGTTCGGCTTATAGAGCTTTATTTGGGTTTTGACATGATTACTCATGGCGGTGATTATAAACTTTTACGATCAATGTCCCTTTTAGAAGAACAAGTAATACCCCTGTCAAGATCAGATCAGTTGGCTTTGTTGCGGAGCAATACAATTTACGTGAAAAGCCTATTGTTTTTAAAGAAGGTCAAGTAGTTTTCCGTCGCAATATTTCTCTTAGCAAGTTTGCCAATAACTTTAATGGCAAACTTGGTCGTGTAGCAAATATTACTGAGCTAGACGGGCGGATGTAGTAACCATAAATTTGAATATGGAACTATTTATGTAAACAACCAATGTCAGTGTCGAGCTCAGGAAGGAGTTTAGGACGGAACCCTTCTGGTACCCTAGCTCTTTCGGTGCGGGGTGGGTTTTTACTATTACTATGTCCTGCACTACGCTTACCTACAAATTTTAATTAAAGAGTCCCTACTGAATCTAAATATATAACGGTAGCAAAAACAAATGAAAACAAGAAAGAATGATGTAGTCGCCTCGCGGCTTTTAGGATACCCGTTACTCAGTTTCAATATGTTATTAACACTGGGGTATGATATTAATATTAGTGCAATTGATTTTCTTTAAATTTAAATTCAAAATGTAGATAAAAAATTAAAATTGTTAAATTGAATCTAAAAATTTGAATTCAAATACAAATACAAATGTGCATTACTATGGGAGTACGGGGTCTTTTACAGTCGGCTCGATCGACTGCAGCCTTTCTCACTTGTTACTTATTGCATTTCTTTCGTTTGTAAATCTTTTTAGACCCCGTACTCTAAAAAAGAGTAGATGGTCTATTAGGTTTGTTAGAAGCGAAATGTGCGTAACAGGCAGAAGGAGGCGTGGCCGACCCCATAAAGTATATATATTCTTGATCAGCATCAACAGCCGAGTCGATATAGCAATGTCCTTCTGTCCTTCTGTCCGTCTGTCTGTCCGTCTGTCCGTATGAACACCTGGATCTTTTAAACTACAAAAGCTAGAGCCACCAAATTTATAAAGAAAGTCCGTTATTAAGTCAGGCAGGTTATGTTTATTTCAAATTTTTGCCACGCCCCTTACCGCCCCCGCAATAAGCAAAAAACCAGACACACCTCGAAAAAAATGTAGTTTTAGGCCAATAACTCAGTAACTATGGCACTTAGGAACACCATTTCTGGTAAGCAGGTGCTAGAGACAGCCTTAATGCAATGCCATTAAAAATTTTGAGCTACCACGCCCCTTTTCCCCACATCAGCTAAAAAACTTTTACGCTTTAATGCCGTTTTTAAGGCATTTATTCATATAGTAGAGTATTTTAATTCAACATTCGTATAGAGACATATAAAATCAAACTATTCTGAAAGTGTCATCAACATACTACCTTTAACAAAAGAGCTACTGCGTTACAAAGTTTGTTATTTAACTGCAATATCACTTACGCGCGAGAGCGAGACAGAAACATACAAACACATGTTCGAACGTTTTCGATGCTTGTGTGGCGACAGCGCTGCCGGCAGACGCTGGCCGCGCTGAATACACACATACATACATAGATGCATACATATAATTTCAAACGAATGTGTGTTTGTATGAATAATATGTAAATGCTATCGGAGAATTTTTGAAAGTGGCGCGTGGTGCACCTGATAGAGTTGAGGCAATGCGAATTGTTAATTTAATTTTTTTTAAATTTCAATTCAAAATGTACATATAAAATTAAAATTTTTAAATTACATTCGATAATTTGAATCCAAATTGAATACAATTGCCCACTACCATGGGAGTACGGGGTCTTTTACAGTCGGCTCGATCGACTGTAGCCTTTCTTACTTGTTTCTATCTGTGCTAGTTATTTTATTTAATTTTAATTATATAGACTTTTAATTTTATATTTACTACTGCTGAAGCCAATACTGTTTTTATTGATGAACTAAATTAATTTTTTTTTTTTTATGTGCATTGCTAACAATTAGTCTATATTTTGTCTCTTTAACATAGTATCAGTTTGTCTTATTTATTGTAGTGTTTATTCAAATCTTTTTCTTTGCTCACTTGTGCTTTAATTCCGCTGCAAATTTAATGTTGTTTAATTAGCCAGTTTTAATATATAATATAAAAAAAAATGTGCCTATAGATTTAAACCAAATTTTTAATTTTTAACAGACAAACGAATTTTTTAGTATTAATACTGTCATATAAATGCTTTAAGGTATTTCAGCTGTGTGGTTCATATTTAAGGTACATATTTGAATTCTATTTATTTTTTCTCATTTTCATTTTTATTGTTCTTTCATTTTATTTGTTTAATTTTATTTTTTATTTGATTTTTTATTTAATTGAATTTAATTTTATTTATTTTACGGTAGCTCGTTTTACTTATTTAGGTATATTATATACGTTTGATGTATGTATGTGATGATGCATGTAATAATAATATCTTTGTTAAATCCAGAGTCTGTTAACTCCCAAACAGCTGTTACCCTTTCGGCACTTATGTGACAACAAAACATATTTTGATATTTTACTTTATTTATTAATTTCTTGCAGCACAAAAACACAAACGGTAATCAATCTTTATCTTTACGTTACATTCTTTTATGCGAACACATTAACTACCAATTTTATTATTATTTAATTATTTACTCTGCACTGTGACAATGGCAAGCCAAGGGCTAAATAAAGCTTTTGCGCAATAAGCTTTACAGCGCTTGCGGTAGCCACAGAGAGCATTCGATAGACTCACCAGAGGATCGACGAAGGCCCTCGAGAATTCTTGTGGGTGTTGCGTGTTGTGTTTGCATGCCAGATTTGATTAACGGTGTGTGTGTTTTGTGTTGTGTGAGTGTGTTTGTGTGTAAAATTTTTTCTGTGGCTTTCTCTTTTAAATCAAAATTCAACATTTTCAATTTAAATATGCAGGGCAAATAAACACTGAGCGGAAAAGATTAGAATATTATATTTAATAAACAAATATTTTTTTTTTCTTTTCCAGCACAAAATTAACTTTTTTATACATATGTAGATATATGTGTACCCATACATTACCTCACACTTATTATTTATGATAAAGATTTCTTTCCCACAAAACTAATGTAAACATTATCGAAAAATCAAATAATGACAATAACAATTCTCGCTTCCCACTACAAATATCATAAACAATTCGCCAGAATCGTTTTTCCCATCATTGGCGTTAAAACTGCTGACGTTACACAAATCCTGGACGAACTCTCTCACTCTCTTCAAGATCGAGATCTCTTTCTATTTACATAAGAGCCAAAATCTCAATGAGGAAATCGGTTAAAGAACATTACAATTTTGGAAAAATTATTATCTTTATATCCGCCAAAGAACCTAAGCGTGTGTGACTTATAACCCAATTATCAATCGTAGCCCATATTTTAAATTTGCGACAGCCACCAAACATAATTGCTATTACCAAGAAAATTCTGGACTATTTGAACACCTGTAATAAAGAGCTTATTTCCCGGCTTTACAAATCATTTAATTGATCCCTGTAAACGTAAGTCTCTTACAAATCAACAAAAGTGACAATTAAACAAAACCTGAAGTGACTAAAAACAATTATATTGTGAATATAATAAACTGCCAACAAAATAAAACAATCTACAACTATACAAACCATAAACAACAACAAAAACATCATGGCAACAAACACACCAATGGAATTATCCGAAATGCATTTAAAGCATGCCCTTGGACAAATTCGACAAGTGCCAGTATTCGACGGAAAAACTGTGGAACTAACTGCATTTATAAGGAGGAACGATTTTATAATGCAGCTCTTCCCAACACAGGATGTGAGACAACATAGTATCTTATTTGGAGCAATCGAGATGCAGACTTTCGGATCGGCACAACGAGTGCGCAGCTGATAGCAGCCACAACCTGGGTAGAGTTAAGGAGTGCCCTCATTGATCAAATTTAAGACCCAAACTCCGTATGAAGAACTTCTACGACGTCTCTACAATACCAACTATAATAATAGCATCCGTAAGTTTCTTGAAAACCTAGAGTATAAGTCTTTCATAATTTCCAATAAATTAATGTTAGAAAATCAGGCCCAAAACATACTATTGCTATGAATAACTAATGCTATGAATAACACATTTAAAGAAGTTATTACAAAAAAATTACCAGACAGAATATTTATGACATTAACATTAGACATGACATTACGAAAATGGTTATAACGATCGTAATAACCAAAACAATGACAATTCCAAGACGAACAAAACCCAAAGCAATTCAAACAATGAAAACCGTGGTAAGGGAAATAGCAGAATTATTACACTAGTCAAAATTACTCAAATAATACTTATCCAAATCATAAACCAAAAGAAAATGATCAAAATAAACAAGCATTACAAAATGAATTCAAACAAAATCTTGATCAAGCTAGATCACAAAGCCCAATGAATTACCAAACTCAAACTCAAAGACTCCTGAATCCCCCTCATGAAAGATAGAGAGAAAGTACCAGTGGTCACTCTAAGATGGAAACATCCGAAAATTGTCATCAAGGCGCCTCGGACAAAAAAGAACCAATCCCTTCATCAGATTAGTTATGAATGAACAAAATTTTAACTGTGTAATTGACACAGGTTCATCCATTAATCTAATTAAAGAAAACTTTTTAAATTTTACTATAAAACCTTTCCAATTGAACGTACAAACAATGAATGGTATTGTTCAACTTAAGAATTGCGTATATTTTGAACCTAGTAAACTCTGCCCTACCCATCAAATATTTTACTTACACAACTTTTCGGACAATTACGATGTCTTATTAGGTACAGAATATCTAGAGTCTTGTGAAGCAAACATCGACTACAAACAAAAAACAGTTATTCTTAACGATCATCTATTTTCAATGAGATATATGACCGCAAGAATTCTGTCAAGGACAAGACCGCATTTCAATACCTTGAAACATTTCAATGCCCCAAACAAATGACATAGCAGTAAATTACGCTATTCACAATGAAAGAAAATGCAAACTGACCAAAATTCTTTTCGAGTTTAGTGACATTCAGTACAAAGAAAGTGAAAATTTGACTTTTACCAGTACAATTAAGCATGTCATCCAAACTAAACATGAAGACCCAATCCAAAAGCGTCCATACAAGTATGCTCAAACATTCGACGAAGAAGTCGAAAAACAAATCAAAGAAATGATTGAACAAGGTATAATTCGTAAATCAAAATCGCCTTATTGCTCACCAATTTGGATTGCGCCAAAGAAACGTGATGCATCAGGTAAAGAAAAATTCCGATAGTTATTAACTATCCGAGACCTAAATGAAATAACAACCGATGATAAATATCCTATTCCAGTCATGGATGACATACTAGAGAAACTTGGAAAATGTCAGTATTTTACCACAATTGACTTAACGAAAGGATTTCATCAGATACAAATGGACCCACAGTATACCAAAAACAGCCTTTTCAACTAAAAATGCACATTACGAATACACTCGAATGCCTTTTGGATTGAAAAACGCCCCAGCAACATTTCAACGTTGTATGAACAATCTATTAGAAGATCTAATTTACAAAGATTGTTTAGTATACATGGATGATATAATAGTGTATTCCACTTCATTGGAAGAACATTTATTATCATTAAAAAGGGTATTTACAAAACTGCGCGAAGCCAATCTAAAATTGCAATTAGATAAATGCGAATTTATGAAAAAGGAAACTTAATTCCTAGGGCACATAATAACAACAGAAGGAATAAAACCAAACCCAACTAAAATCTCTGCTATACAACATTATCAACAACATTTAAGATCCAATATTAGTTTATCCGAATTTAAAATAAAACAAGAAAGAATGGTATAGTCGCCTCGCGACTTTAGGATACTCGTTACTCAGTTTCAATTTGTTATTAACAATGGTGATGGATATAATAGCTTGGCAAACACAGAACATTTTCATAGAAATTCATGTTTAGAGCATATTTTCGACCGATCGGCCCTATGGGAGCTATACGATATAGTTGTCCGATTTGGATCAAACTTGGTCAGTATATATATATTATTGGCAGATGTCTTTTGTGTTAGTTTGAATAATATAGCTTAGTTAACGCAAAAGTTTTTCATACTAACTCATATTTAGAGCGTATTTTTGACCGATCGGCCCTATGGGAGCAATACGATATAGTTGTCCGATTTGGATCAAACTTGGTCAGTATATATATATTATTGGCAGATGTCTTTTGTGTGAGTTTGAATAATATAGCTTAGTTAACGCAAAAGTTTTTCATACTAACTCATATTTAGAGCGTATTTTTGACCGATCGGCCCTATGGGAGCTATACGATATAGTTGTCCGATTTGGATCAAACTTGGTCAGTACATGTACTTCCTAGATATGTACTTTCCGTGTGAATTTGGTTCAGATAGCATAGCTAAACATACTAAAGCATATTAAAACATTCTACGTTTACCTGTACATTTACCTTTATATGCAAATAAAACGCCCTAAAGTGGGCGTGTCAAAAAACAAAAATAAACTTGTACTGCTTGGGTATTGTACCTTTCATTTGCGACCACTATCATTTTTCTAGCTCTTAATAGTCTCTGAGATCCCTTTGTTCATACAGACGGCAGGACGGACGGACGGACGGACAGACGGACAGACGGACAGACGGACATGGCTATATCGACTCGGCTATTGATGCTGATCAAGAATATATATACTTTATGGGGTCTGCCACGCCTCCTTCTGCCTGTTACATACATTCCAACGATTACAATATACCCTTTTACTCTACGAGTAACGGGTATAACAAGTAAGAAAGGCTACAGTCGATCGAGCCGACTGTAAAAGACCCCGCACTCCCATAGAAGTGCGCAATTGTATTCAATTTAAATTTAAATTTTCCAATGAAATTTAAAAATTTTAATTTTATATGTACATTATGAATTGAAATTTAAACAAGTAAGAAAGGCTACAGTCGATCGAGCCGACTATAAAAGACCCCGTACTCCCATAGAAGTGAGCAATTGTTTTCAATTTAAATTCAAATTTTCGAATTAAATTTAAATTAACAATTCGCATTGCCGCAACTCTATCAGTTGCACCACGCGCCACTTTCAAGAATTCTCCGATAATCAGCATTTACATATTATTCATAAAAACACACATTCGTTTGAAATTATATGTATGCATGTATGTATGTATGTGTGTATTCGGTGCGGCCAGCGTCTGCCGGCAGACGCTGAGGCGACAGCGCTGTCGCCACACAAGCATCGAAAACGTTCGAGCATGTGTTTGTATGTTTCTGTCTCGCTCTCGCGCGTAAGTGATATTGCAGTTAAATAACAAACTTTCTAACGCAGTAGCTCTTTTGTTAAAGGTAGTATGTTGATGCCACTTTCAGAATAGTTTGATTTTATATGTCTCTATACGAATGTTGAATTACAACACCCTACTATATGAATAAATGCCTTAAACATGGCATTAAAGCGTAAACGTTTTTTAGCTGATGTGAGGAAAAGGGGCGTGGCAGCTCAAAATTTAATGGCATTGCATTAAGGGTGTCACTAGCAACCTGTTTACCTGAAATGGTGTTCCTAAGTGCCATAGTTACTGAGTTATTGGCCTAAAAGTAAATTTTTTTCGAGATGTGTCTGGTTTTTTGCTCATTACGGGGGCGGTAAGGGGCGTGGCAACAATTTGAAATAAACTTGATCTGCTCGCGAAGATAACGGACTTTCATTCCAAATTTGGTGTCTCTAGCTTTTGTAGTTTAAAAGATCCAGGTGTTCATACGGACGGACGGACAGACAGACAGACGGACAGACGGACATTGCTATATCGACTCGGCTGTTGATGCTGATCTAGAATATATATACTTTATGGGGTCGGCCACGCCTCCTTCTGCCAGTTACGCACATTTCGCTTCTGACAAACCTAATAGACCCCTATACTCTTTTTTAGAGTACGGGGTCTAAAAGAAATTAAATAAAAGTTAAGTCAAATGTTAGTAACGCGTTGATTAACGGTAAGGCACGCGATTAGATATGTAGGAGAGAAGTGATATTCTAAATGTTGATAAAGAAGTGGCTCCACACACTACATGAGAAAAAGTATGATAGTTAGTACATAGGATACGAAACGGATTATGTAAAGCATAATTCGTGGTACAACGTTGAAGGGACAAATGAAGAAAGTTTCTAGTATTTCGGATCGGAACAGCAAATCTAATTTGGCTAATTTGTAGTGTATGCACATATGAGTTCTTATGACTCAACATAAATATTGGCCGGCAACACTTTGTTAGCCGAATATGCATAGGGCATTGACTTTGTCACTCAGCGACAGCGTGCCAAGTGCCCGGACACAGTTCAAGTCCAAACGTAATATGATATGCACTCATTGCATTCATCGCTTAGAGCCGAGTCAGCATGTTTCCCATACTGACCGCTAATATACATATGTGCATGCATAACTCACACTCTCTGCCCGTTTTACATTAATTACTTTACTTATATATAATGTTTATATAAAACGGCTGCTCTGCCGCTGCGCCGACAGCTAGCAAGCTATTTAGTCTAAGAGAACCAAATTGATGGATCATTCAATAAAATGACTTGGAACTTACTACATGGCGACCGTGACAGTGGTCACTAAACATCAAAAGGAGTGACCATCAGACGATATACTGGAAAAATGAACACTGGAAAATGAACAAGGAAGGAAAATACCATCACAGTAAGTAGAGTGATGGGAAAAAATCTGGTGTGGTGAAAAAATTGAAAGCCAAAAAGGCTCAGATATTGAGGCTACTAAATAGCCCAGAGAAAATTGTTTGGAATACCTCGGTGAAATTACACGTCGAGGTAGAGTTTATAAAAAAACCAATTGCTGCAGAATAAAACCACAACAACCAGAATCCCATACTCTACGATTCAAAACGTGGCAAAACCAAAAATAAAAATAAGTCCACAAACTGTGAAGGAATTACCAGAAATAAAAAAAAGGGTCTGCCCAAACGACTGCGAGGGCCCAATATACTAAGCATACTGCGAGTATACATGCAGCCATTGCTACGGGACACCAAAGGAAAAGCCAGTCCCCAAGGAAAGGAAGTGTCACCCTAAAAAACAGGGTATCAACAAATCTGGTGCGATGACCGGCACCGGAACCGCCTGAGCCCATAGGCCCAGGACAACAGGAACTTACTACAACGACCTGGACAACAGGAACAGATCAACAGCGAGAAGGGCAAACCGCCACTTTCGCCTGCGAGGGAGCGTCAGTGCAGCCAACCGGCGACGACCAGCTGACGCAGAGAATGCTGATAAATATGATATAAATATTTTAATTAAATTTAAAACAAAACTTTTGTAAAAGCCTGCGGAACCTTTTCCGCTCGCTTAGAAGTGTAGCCCGTAAAGCTATACAAAACTATAGGTAGGACATATGTAAAAATAGATGAAAAGTAATTCAATAAGTAAATTCAGTGAGGAAGTAGATAATTATTATAATCATAATCATAATTTTGACAAAACCATAATGGGTTTAGTAGACGTTAAGTCAGTGGATTCCACTGCTAACGTGATAAATAAGGTAGAACCGAATAATATTGATTTAGAATATGTAAACGTAATGCTACTAATAATTGTTATAATAATGTGTGCAAATTGCTTTTATAAACTGTATAAGCTTCACAATAAATGTTTGAGGAAAAAATATATGAGCCGAGCAAACGACTTGGACAAGATTTAAAAAAAAAAAAACGCACACACAACATTACAAAATTTACAAAATACAAAAATTAAATGTTATTAAATAAGTAACGACAAGAAAATGAAATAAATAAAAAGAAAAAAATTAAAACAATATATGTGCATGTTAGATCAAAAGTAGAGGAACATCCAATTCTAGGTAGAAGAAGAAATCGATAATCTCACTATCCCAGCTATATTAATGTCTGACTTGGACAATTCCACAGATTCAGACTCTAGCTCGAGTATAGTTGAAAGAAAATTGATTACAATGGCACAGTCAAATATTGATTTTATCAACACTGCATCAAAGCTTATACCAGTATTTGATGGTAAAGCAGAAAACCTAACAAGTTTTCTCGATGCATTGGAAATTATAGAATCAATAAAAGGCGAAACTGTAGAAGTATTATCAGCTAAGCTGATGAATCTTCAGCAACGCAACAAAGCTGCTAACCAATATACTTCAGAGGTTGAGCAGATGACAAAAGCTATAGAAAGTGCGTACATAACGGACGGACTACCCCTTGCGTTAGCCAGAAGTTATTCTACACAGCTTGCAGTTAAGGCAATGACGAAGAATTGCGCAATTGATAAGGTAAAACTTATCATGCAGGCTGGCACCTTCAACACCATGAATGATGCCATATCCAAATTCGTAAACAGTTGCACGGAAGCAACTGGACAACCAAATTCTGTCCTTTATTATAGAAATTATCCTCAGCGTGGTGGAAACCGCGGACGTGAAAATTTCAGAGGTAATCATCGTGGTCGTAATAATAATCGCAACAACTACAATGGTACCAACTATAATAATAATGGAAGAGGTCAATATCGAGGACGTGGTAACTCAAATCGAGGCCACAATAACAATAATAACGTGAGAGTAGCCCAAAATGCATCGGGAAACTCTCAAGACCCTTTAAGTACCCAACAGTAGAAAATGTAAAGGTCCATGCAGTTAATCTCAGTCAGAATATATTTGTCACTTTTGCTAACGTGTCCACAGGAAAAGAACTGGTTTTTCTAGTAGACACAGGTGCAGACATTTCAATAGTCAAAGAAAATTCAGATGACTATCATGATATAAACGTTAACTGTATAATAGACATAAAAGGAATAAGTCAGGAGGTAACAAAATCAAAAGGTTTAACCTCTATTGAGATACAGACAACTAAATATATAATCCAACACGACTTTCATATCGTGGATTTACATTTCGCTATTCCATGCGATGGCATATTAGGAATCGACTTCATAAAGAAATACAACTGTCAATTAGACTTCAAGCCGTCTGAGGATTGGTTTGTAATCAGACCTGATAACCTTAAATATCCAATTTATGTACCAATAACATACAGTTCTGGCAACAACTCAATACTTCTGCCAGCGAGATCCCAAGTTATTAGGAAAATTCAATTAAATTCCCAAGAAGACAGTGTATTGATTCCAAACCAGGAAATTACACATGGTATCTACATAGCTAGTACAATAGCAACAACAAAAAATGCATTCATAAGACTACTTAATACTACAGATAGAGATCAAGTAGTCAATACAAATAACTTGGCATATGAGTCACTTTCGAACTACGAAGTAGTCAAAACTAATAATGAAACTAGATAAAAGTCTGTATTATCTCAACTATCAAAGAACTTTCCTTCACAATTTAAGTCACAGCTCTCAAGCTTATGCACCAAATACAGCGATATATTCGGATTGGAAACAGAACCAATCACTACAAATAATTTCTACAAACAGAAACTGAGATTAAAGGATGATGAACCAGTATATGTCAAAAATTATAGAAGCCCACACAGTCAGGTGAAAGAGATACAGAAGCAAGTCGGAAAATTGATCACCGACGGAATAGTCGAACCTTCTGTATCTGAATATAATAGCCCATTATTACTTGTCCCCAAAAAATCATCTCCGACATCAGATTCAAAGAAATGGCGATTAGTGATTGACTATCGTCAAATAAATAAAAAATTATTGTCTGATAAATTTCCTCTCCCTAGAATTGATGACATTTTAGATCAACTAGGGCGAGCAAAATATTTTTCGTGTCTTGATCTTATGTCAGGATTCCACCAAATTGAACTCGAAAAAGTTCAAGAGATATAACGTCATTTTCAACGAGCAACGGCTCGTATCGTTTCAAGCGATTACCTTTCGGTTTAAAAATAGCGCCTAACTCATTTCAGAGGATGATGACAATTGCATTCTCTGGATTAGAACCTTCACAAGCATTCCTTTACATGGATGACTTAATAGTTATAGGTTGTTCCGAAAAACACATGCTTAAAAACTTAACAGATGTTTTTGACAAATGCAGGGAATACAACCTAAAGCTACATCCAGAAAAATGCTCATTTTTTATGCATGAGGTGACTTTTCTTGGTCATAAATGCACAGATAAAGGAATCTTGCCTGACGACACAAAATATGATGTCATTAAAAATTATCCAGTCCCACACAATGCGGATAGCGCTAGACGTTTTGTAGCCTTTTGCAATTATTATAGACGATTCATTAAAAACTTCGCCGAATATTCCCGGCACATAACAAGATTATGTAAAAAGAATGTTCACTTTGAATGGACAGTTGAATGCCAAGACGCATTCCAATATTTAAAAGATAAATTAATGGAACCAGCATTATTACAATACCCCGACTTTAATAAAGAATTCTGTATAATTACGGATGCAAGCAAACAAGCATGTGGAGCGGTTTTAACTCAAAACCATGATGGACTCCAACTTCCCATTGCTTATGCATCTAGATCGTTCACTAAAGGAGAAAGTAATAAGTGTACTACTGAGCAGGAATTAGCTGCAATACATTGGGCAATATTACACTTTAGACCATATATATATGGAAAACATTTCTTAATAAAAACAGACCATAGACCGTTAATATACCTATTCTCAATGATCAATCCCAGTTCTAAACTGACACGCATGAGGCTCGAATTAGAAGAATATGATTTCACAGTTGAATACTTAAAGGGAAAAGACAACTATGTAGCTGATGCGTTATCAAGAATAACCATCAAAGACCTACAAAATATAACTGGCAATATAAATAAAGTCACTACAAGATATCAGAATAGACAGAAAATCCGCGCGGAAAATAAAGAACAAGAATTGCTTACGCAATCTTTAAATACAGCTTCTAAGCCCAACGTATATGAAGTCATAAACAATGACGAAGTACGTAAAGTAGTGACATTGCATGTAAAAGATACGTTATGTTTATTTAAACATGGCAGAAAAATTACTGCAAGATATGATGTTTGCGATTTATATACCAATGGAATCCTAGACTTAGGTCCATTTTTCCAAAGGCTTGAACTGCAAGCCGGTATAAATAAAATCAGCCAACTCAAAGTGGCACCGTGGGAAAATATCTTTGAAAATACTTCAATAGATAATTTCAAATTAATGGGCAATAAAATATTAAAAACATTAAGAGTAGCGCTACTCAACCCGGTGACCCTAATAGATAAACAAAAAGATAAAGAAGCTATTTTGTCTAACTTCCATGACGATCCGATACAAGGAGGTCATACTGGCATTTCAAAAACTTTAGCAAAAATCAAAAGACATTATTTTTGGAAGAATATGACTCGTGATATCACTGAGTACATACGAAAATGTCAAAAAATGCCAGAAAGCTAAAATAACGAAGCATAGTAAGACCCCACTAACAATAACAGACACACCCATAAGTGTTTTCGACAGAGTGATAGTGGACACTATTGGTCCACTACCAAAATCAGAAAATGGAAACGAGTATGCAGTCACTTTAATATGTGATTTAACTAAGTATTTAGTTGCCATACCTGTTCCGAATAAGAATGCTAATACTGTCGCTAAAGCAATATTTGAATCTTTTATCCTGAAGTACGGTCCAATGAAGACGTTCATTACGGACATGGGAACAGAATACAAGAATTCAATTATAGACAATTTGTGCAAATATTTAAATATTAAAAATATTACATCTACAGCACACCACCACCAGACAGTTGGAACAATAGAAAGAAGTCATAGAACTTTTAATGAATACATACGATCCTACATATCGGTTGATAAAACTGATTGGGATGTTTGGCTTCAATATTTTGTTTTTTGTTTCAACACGACCCCCTCTATGGCACATACTTATTGTCCATATGAGCTAGTATTTGGTAAAATAAGTAATTTACCAAAACAATTTAATAGCATAGATAGCGTAGAAGCAATATATAATATAGATGATTATGCTAAAGAAAGCAAATATAGATTAGAAGTAGCATATAAAAGAGCTAGAGTAATGCTAGAAGAGCATAAGAATAAAAATAAGGTACTATATGATAAGAAAGAAAACAATATAGATATATCAGTAGGAGATAAAGTATTGCTAAGAAATGAAACAGGTCATAAGTTAGATTATAAATATACAGGTCCGTATAAAGTAACGGAAATGGGAGATAGGGATAATGTTATAATAGTTAATGACAAAAACAAAAACCAGATAGTTCATAAAGATAGATTAAAACTTTTCATTTCAAAACAACATACATAGCTAATAACATATATATAAATATTTTTGATATATGAATATTTTTATCATTTCATTTTCTTTATCGTTATTAAGTACATCATATATATATATATATATATATATAAAAAAAAAAAAAAAAAAAAAAAAAAAAAAAAAAAAAAAAACACAAAAACAAAAAAAAAAAATAAATAAATAAATAAAATTTCTTAAATTTATAGATAATAAGAATTAAAATAACTTCATAAAATTACGTTATTTTTCAAAAGGAGGGAGATGTAGTGTATGCACATATGAGTTCTTATGACTCAACATAAATATTGACCGGCAACACTTTGTTAGCCGAATATGCATAGGGCATTGACTTTGTCACTCAGCGACAGCGTGCCAAGTGCCCGGACACAGTTCAAGTCCAAACGTAATATGATATGCACTCATTGCATTCATCGCTTAGAGCCGAGTCAGCATGTTTCCCATACTGACCGCTAATATACATATGTGCATGCATAACTCACACTCTCTGCCCGTTTTACATTAATTACTTTACTTATATATAATGTTTATATAAAACGGCTGCTCTGCCGCTGCGCCGACAGCTAGCAAGCTATTTAGTCTAAGAGAACCAAATTGATGGATCATTCAATAAAATGACTTGGAACTTACTACAAATTAGATACGAAGAATCTATCTGACCATTAATTAGTTTATGTAAGAAAACTACACCAAGCATGGTTCTACGATCCGAAAGGGAAGGAAGGTTAATCAATAAAAGTCTACTACGATACGAAGGTAGTCTAATATTAGTATTCCAGCTAAGGCCCCTAAGGGCAAACAAAAGAAATTGTTTTTGTACAGATTCTAATCTGTCCTGATAAATCATGTATTGGGGAGACCATACACACGATCCATATTCAAGAATAGGGCGTACAAGTGAAGTATAAAGAGTTTTTGTTAGGTAGGGATCGTCGAATTCCTTAGACCACCGCTTTATGAAACCCAAGACACCGAATGCTCGATTAGCAACAGAAGAGATGTGCTTATCAAACTTTAGTTTTGGAACGAAAAGGATACCCAAATCATTAACCGACTCTATTCTCACAACCCGGGAACTAGAAATCGCTGAAGGCAGATCATTAATGAATAGTGAAAAAAGTTAAGGCCCAAGATGGCTCCCTTAAGGAACCCCCGAGGTAACACGCACGGGCTTGGATAACGTGCCATTAAAATTAACTTTTTGAGTTCTAGAACATAAATAGTTCGCAATCCAAAGAATTAATTTATCTGGAAATCCAAGCAAATTAAGTTTATGTATTAAAAGACAATGATTAACGGTATCAAAAGCCTTGCTAAAATCAGTGTAAATGACATCTGTTTGCAATTTATTTTGAAACCCCTGTATAACAATGGAAGTAAATTCTAATAAGATAGTGGTAGTAGATCTATATTTCATAAACCCGTGCTGGCAAGGTGAAACAATAGATCTACAAAGATGTTGCAATTGAGAAGTTATTAATTTCTCAACAGTTGTAGGAATTACAGACAACTTTGAGATACCCCTATAGTTACAAGTGTCAGATTTAGTACCCTTTTTGTGAAGATGTCAGGAAAGCAGCACTACTCAACAGACAAATTTAATAATATATACAAAGGTTTCAAGAGTTGGTCGGCACAGTTTCTGAGCACGCAACCAGGAACTCCATCCGGACCAGGGGGAAAGAACAGGTTTAACAGCCGTTAGATCACTCAAAAGCGATTCTTCAGTGATCAATGGCCTAAAATTACTATTAGAAGCATTTACACGGTAAGGATAAGGCAAGTTTAGATTATTTTGATGAATGCAATAAGTTGATTGGAAAAAATCAGCAAATAAATCGGCTATAGCCTGATCAGAGTTAGCAGTCTTATTTTCAAAAACCATTGAGGAAGGAAGTGTTGTTAAAAAAGTTTAGGATTACTTCGAAACTGCTGACCACAGCTTCTAAGGTAATTCCGATAGCACAGGCTGTTCAATGCAGAGAAATCAGATCGAGCAATTACATATCGCGAGAGACTTAATGTTTTTTAAACGTGTCAATTCACGTGTAAACCAAATTGGGTTTTTAGAGATACTAGGAACACAAGATGGAACACAAAGATCAAATAAATTATTTAGAGTAAGGTTAAAGAATGCAACATCTTCATCCATATCCCTGCACTTGAACAGCCATGACCAGTCAGTCTGGGATAAAAGCTGATTTAACTTATTAAAATCAGTCTTCCGAAACTGGCGAATACGCTTGCTGGGTCTCGAGCTGGACTTACCCATTTGGGTAGGCAAATCCATCAACAATTCCAAAGTCGGGTGATATGGATCTTCAAGAATATAAAGGGGAGCAATACGGGAAACAGATAGAAATGATGGGTCTAATACAAAAATAAGATCAAGCATCTTATTTAAAGAATTGGGAATGCCATTTATTTGAGATAGAGAAATCCCAAGTAAATGATCAAGGAAATCACTCTGCGTCGTGGGAGTCAATACAGCAGAGCCTGAAGTGGATAACCAAGTAGTTCCTGCAATGTTAAAATCACCCAGAACCACGAGGATATCCCGATCGGAAATTAGGGAAGAAACAGATTTGATAGCTAGGAAATATTCAAAATAAACAGAACTATCAGAAGTAGGAGGAATATAAGAGCAAGTAATAAAAATGGAAACATTGAAAATACAAATGTTTATCGCAATAAATTCTATATCCGTAGAAATACTAAGATTAACTACTTCAGAGGAAAGATCAGCATTAACAGCAATCAGAACACCATCACCACGACGAGAAGTGCGATCCTTTCTAAGAATGGAAAAGTTATCGCAGAATATCTCTGTATTAAGAATTTTAGGCCTTAACCAAGTTTCAGTAAAGGCAATGACATGAAAAGGAAAAGAAACACTAGATAAGTAAAGGTTGCTAAGCTTGCTACAAAGACCTCTTACATTCTGATTGACAAGCCGAGTCGATATAGCCATGTCCGTCTGTCTGTCCGTCTGACCGTCTGTCCGTCTGTCCGTATGAACAAACAGATTTCAGAGATGGTAAGAGCTACAAGTTCGAGCTTGATCACATATTTAGAATCAAGAATCTTTTTTTTTCGATGCCACGCCCCATTCGCCCACAATAAGCCAAAAACTGGACACACCTCGGAAAAAATTGGTGTTTTCGGCAAATATCTCAGTAACTATGGCACCTAGGATCACTAATGCTGGTACCGGAGTTCCTAGCGACAGCATAGTTGCGTTGCCATTTAAAATTTTGGACTGCCACGCCCACTTTTCCCACATTTGATAAAAAAGTCTGGAATCTTCAATGTCGTTTTTGGCGAACTTGTTAGTATCGTACAGTATTGTAGTTATATAATTCGTGTGGAGACTAACTATATTAAACTATACTGAAAGGCGCATTAAAATCGGACTATAAACAAGAAAACTAGAAGCGTTACAATTGATAATTGAACGCAATACCAACCCATAGGTGCAAGCGAGATAGAAACACACAAGCACATGTTCGAACGTTTTCGCTGCTTGTGTGCCGGCAGCGCTGCCCGCGGTCGCTGGCTGCGCCGAATACACACATACATACATATTTGCATCATATACATATTGCCAAACGTATGTGTATTCGAATACAAACAAACAGATGTGTGTTTGATTATGCTTAGATTGTTTTTGTTTCAACGTGTTTTAATGCAAGTAATTCACATTGTAATATGTCTATACCGATTTTAATAATATAATCGGGACAAATGCAGAGAGTATTATACGGTCGGGCGCGCTCGACTGTACTTTTCTTTCTTGTTTTTTGTTAGAAGAGTTTAGCTGGTTAGACGAAGATAATGCAGATAGATCAATCGCAGTCCGATTTCTTTTTTTGGCAGTATATTCTTTCACCACTAAGTGCTCCGGCCCGAACTCTTTGCAGCATATTTTGTTAAATTGTTCGGCCGGAACACTTATTTTAAATGAAGAAATCTCCCGAGCATACGTAAATTTGAATTTTTCAACCGTAATGTTGGCTATAGATTTGGCTTGTATAAAAGCCTTAACATCATCATATGTAGTATCAGGGGCTAGCCTTGAAACAAAGATTTGTTTTTTTCGGTGGAATACCTATGAGAGTCAAGTTATTATCTACCACTGTCAACGTCTTTTGAACTAACAACAGTGGTAGATTGACTAGTAGACCCAGTCGGAATATCACCACTGATATGCTGATCAACAACAACTGTATTGACAGCAGCTGAATCAGGGACTGGCTCGGTGTCCGAAGGAGTAACTTCTGTGGGGGAAGTAAAATTATCATTCCTACTGACAATACTAGTTGGAGATGGGGAAGAAAGATTTATTAGAGACGGATCTGAATTAATGGAGATATGAGGAGGAACTAAAAGTTCATTTGGACCAATTGACAACCTAAAATTGGCCTTTTTCCGCTTTGGAGAATCATTCAAAAGATTCATACTTTTGAAATCTTTATCCAACGAGGTGAAACTATCAAACAGGTGCTTAAATCTGCCCAATAGTTCACCAAAGCCTCTTTTTGTTTGCCTCATGAAGCCCATCATGTCCTTTTCAACATCCCTGCAGGACTCACATGTCCATTTTATACCCGAATTAGAGCTTATCAGGTCGATAATACGGCCGTTAAGGCCAGCACACTTTTCGTGTGAAACATTATCACACAGCCAGCAACAAACGAAACCCACTTTAACGTTGTTTCGCACCTGGCAATTTTTACTATAGCAGACATTCATAATGGCAAAATTAAAATTTAGCAACAACGAAAAGAAAAGATTATACTGCAAAAATATACAAATCTAATAAAAAAGAAAAAATATAACAAATTTAAAATTTGTATAGAGTGTTAAAAAGTATGACAGATATGCACAAGGGTTAAGTAAACAGAATGCTAAGCTAAAGCAGAAATACAGCGTACTTACAAAAACAAAATTGTTTGCCAGCACCAACAACACTTAGATCGCGGGATAGCAGAGGGGTGAGTCAAAGCGCGGCTTACAAAGAGCAGAGAGAGAAATGACGCGAGAGAGTAAAAATCTATTTATAGATTGCGCTCGCGACTGAAACGTTTTAGGCAGAGAGTAGCAAACAAGCAAAAACTGCAAGTTACAAAAACAAAGCTTGTTGGGAGGCAACAAAGCAAGTGCACAAACCAACAAACAACTAGCTTTGGCTAAGCTTTGTTTTGGTAAATATTGCAAAGAAATTATTAAATTAGTGAGTTAGTATGTTTAAACCTTGCGTTTACATAGCCGGTGTATGACACAAAGTATAGATAATGCTAAAATTGACTTAAATTGATTTATAAAGTGAAAAAAACGACGAAAAGTGACTTTAAAACGAGGAAGAAAAAAAACAGGTCCGTTTGCAAAGCAAGTCTCTGAGATCCTTTTGTTCATACAGACGGACGGATGGACGAAAAAGGTAGGAAAATAGCCCACCATAAATAAAACAAGAAAGAATGCTATAGTCGCCTCGCGACTGTAGGATACCCGTTACTCAGTTTCAATATGTTATTAGCAATGGTTATGGAGAAGATAGCTTGGAAAACATAATATTTTCATACAAACTCATGCTTAGAGCATATTTTCGACCGATCGTTCCTATGGGAGCTATACGATATAGTAGTCCGATTTTGATCAAACTTGGTCAGTATGCATATAGTGATGGCAATACTATTCTGAGTGAGTTTGATAAATATAGCTCAGTTAACGAAAATGTTTTTCATACTAATTCTTATTTGGAGGGTATTTTTGACCGATCGGCCCTATGGGAGCTATACGATATAGTTGTCCGATTTGGATCAAACTTGGTCAGTACACGTACTTCCTAGACATGTACTCTGTGTAAATTTGGTTCAGATAGCATAGCTAACAAAAGTTTTCTATACTAAAACATTCTAGTTTAACCTGTACATTTACATTTATATGAAGATAGAACGCCGTAAAGTGGGCGTGTCAAAAAACAAAAACAAACTTGTACTGATTGGGTATTGTACTTTTCATTTGCGACCCCTATCATCTTTCTAGCTCTTATAGTCTCAGAGATCCTTTTGTTCATACAGACGGACGGACGGACAGACGGACATGGCTATATCGACTCGGCTATTGATGCTGATCAAGAATATATATACTTTATGGAGTCTGCCACGCCTCCTTCTGCCTGTTACATACATTCCAACGATTACAATATACCCTTTTACTCTACGAGTAACGGATATAAATATAAAAGAAAGAAAGTAACTAATGAAAGTAAATACGATAATTCCAGATCAACCAATAGCCCGAATCAGAATGATAACTCCTCATAATTTAACAACTATAATTATAACTCTCATGCTACTTTACTTTGTATGGCCAATAAAAGGTCAAAAATTTGGAAATCAACTCAATTAACTCGAAAAACGGATATCTTTTATTTCGAAAAGGAACAATTAATTTACCTATAAAATACGAATATCATTATCTAACCATCAATATACCAAAAACCGAAGAAACTTATAATAATCTAATAAAACAAACAAAAGAATTTGAACCATTAGTAAAAATACAATACTTAAATAAAACAAGTAAGAAAGGCTACAGTCGACCAAGTAATTAGAACTTATCTTCTCTGTCACCTGTCTAGATCTTAGTTATCTTAGCTTAATAATTTCAAATGTATTGTATTTCGTTTTTAGTTATTTTATGTTCTAACTTATAAATTCGATTCGCGTTTATCGCTAGCCGTACGTTATGCGGTGTGCCCCTCGGTCGGTTGGGCGGGAGGTGGCTGCATTATTTGCAGGGTTCCGCGCGCTAACAAGCACGTTGCTTGGTGTTGCTGGGCCACTTGAATGTACTGTCCCGTTAGTACATCAACGTCCATATATACTTCCATGGTAGTGCGCAATTGTATTCAATTTGAATTCAAATTTTCGAATGAAATTTAAAAATTTTAATTTTATATGTACATTTTGAACTAAAATTAAAAAACAAATTACAACCTCAGACCAACGCGCCGCAACTCTATCAGTTGCACCACGCGACACTTTCAAGAATTATCCGATTATCAGCATTTACGTTGCATTAAAGCTGTCTCTAGCAACCTGCTTACCAGAAATGGTCTCGCACTCGTGCGTAAGTGATATTGCAGTTATATAACAAACTTTCTAACGCAGTAGCTCTTTTGTTAAAGGTAGTATTTTGATGCCACTTTCAGAATAGTTTAATTTGATGTCTCTATACGAATGTTGAATTACAACACTCTACTATATGAATAAATGCCTTAAAAACGGCATTAAAGCGTAAAAGTTTTTTAGCTGATGTGGGGAAAAGGGGCGTGGCAGCTCAAAATTTAATGGCATTGCATTAAGGCTGTCTCTAGCAACCTGCTTACCAGAAATGGTGTTCCTAAGTGCCATAGTTACTGAGTTATTGTTTTCGAGGTGTGTCTGGTTTTTTGCTCATTGCGGGGGCGGTAAGAGGCGTTGCAACAATTTGAAATAAACTTGATCTGCTCGCGAAGATAACGGCCTTTCATTCCAAATTTGGTGTCTCTAGCTTTTGTAGTTTTAAAGATCCAGGTGTTCAAACGGACAGACGGACAGACAGACAGACGGACAGACGGACAGACGGACATTGCTATATCGACTCGGCTTTTATTACTTCGTTTAGATCATTGGCTTGAACACTATTTTCTGAAAGGTTATCTATTTTCGATTGCAGTTCTTCTTTGTCTTCTTGATCTAAAGTTCCAAAAAGATATTTATAAAATGTTCCCATGACTCCTCTTTTATTTCGTTTTATTAGTCTTAGACCGTTTATTTCTCTGTCCAGTTTTTCTGTTAAGTACTGTATTTTTACAAATGGTTCAAATTCTTTTGTTTGTTTCATTAGATTATTATAAGTTTATTCGGTTTTTGTTATATTGATAGTTAGAAAATAATATTCGTATTTTATAGGTAAATTATTTGTTCCTGTTTGAAATATAAGTTATCCGTTTTTCGAGTTAATTGGGTTGATTTCCAAATTTTTACTTTTTATTGGCAATGCAAAGTAAATTAGCATGAGTGTTATAATTATAGTTGTTAAATTATGAGGAGTTATCATTCTCATTTGGGTTATTGATTGATCTGGAATTATCGCATTTACTTTCATTAGTTACTTTCTTTCTTTTATATTTTGTTTTATGGTGAGTTGTTTTTCTACCTCTGTTTACTTCTTCGTAATGCTTTTCATCTATTTGTGTTATATTTCCTGTTTGTTTAAATGGGTTTGTGGATTTAGATCTTACTAAAGATGATTCCCTATATCTAGTATCTATTTCAAATTCGGTTCTTTTTTCATTAAGTCTTTCTATCTGTCTTTTCTTATTTAGCTGTGTATCATACTCAGGTGTTCCTGCGTAAATGAAAATGTCTGCTGGTGTTCTACCAGTTGAATTATGTTTGGTTTTATGGTTATAAGTGTAAAGTATTACTTCGAATCTGGTTAATTTGTTTTCCTGGTTAGTGTCAGAATTAAAAATTCTTAATTTTTCATTTACTGTTTTATGGAATCTTTCTATGTCGGATATACCGTTTTTGCTAGTTGTGATGGATATATTTACGTCTTCTAACTTTAACCACATTTGTAGTGCGGATCACAAGAAAGCTGAGTCTTTATCTGCTTTTATTTCTATTGGTTTACCCATGTCATTAAATACTTTTAAAAGAGCTCTTTTGGCTTTTAACCAATCTCGACCATTTACTTCTATTAAAGTTGCGTATTTGGAATATAAGTCTATACAAGATGGAAATTGTTTATTGTCTACCATATAAAAATCAATGACATATTTTTCTCTTGGATTATGGATTTCTGGAGTTAATTCAAAAGCTAACTTAGTATTTCTGTGTTCTGTTTTTGCTATATTACAAACTTTGCATTCGTTAATTATATTTTGTATTAAATTTTGGTAGTCTGGGTAAAAATATTTTTCTTGAAATAATAGTGTCATTTTCTCTATACCTGGATGTAACAACTTTTCGTGTGTTTTAATAATAAATTCTTTGAATTCTGCATATGTTTGGAGGTCTATTAGTTTTTTGGTTGATCTCACTACTTTTGCAATGTTATTGGGACTAATTATTTCAATTTTGGAATGTAAGAAAATCGGCTTCGTTGCTGAAGTATATAACATCTTTCTTTAAACATGAGTATTCTTTAATTAATTCTTTTGCGTGGTTGAGTGCCATTTCGACATAATTTATTAAGATTTTTGTTTCATGAAAGTAATTAGTGACCTTTACGTTATTTGAGTTACCTTTTACAAATTCTATTTGTGTTTTAAAATAATTGATGGGTCATTCTGTGAGTGAAATGTAATATTTTTGTTTCATGAAAGTAATTAGTGACCTTTACGTTATTTGAGTTACCTTTTACAAATTCTATTTGTGTTTTAAAATAATTTATGCGTCATTCTGTGAGTGAAATGTAATATTGGTTATCTTCTTGAGCGCTGTGGATTGTTGCTACTGTTACATCGGAAGTATCTCCTGACAAGTTTTCTTCAGTTTTAATTCTAGATAAAGCATCTGCAACATAGTTTTCTTTACCTGGTACATATTTAATGTGATAATAAAATTCATTTAATTTTATTTTCCAGCGTTGTAGTTTCATATTTGGTTCTTTGATATTATTAAGCCAAACTAGGGGTTTGTGGGAATCTCGAATTTTCTACCGTAGAGATAAGATCGGAGATATTTTGTTGCCCAAATGATGGCTAAAAGTTCTATTTCAATTGCTGCATAATTAATTTCGTGTTCATTTATAGTTCTACTTGCGAAACAAATTGGTTTTTGATTTTGAGACAACAGCTCCAATAGCTATGTTGCTGGCATCAGTTGTAAGACAAAATGGTTTTTCGAAATTCGGATTAACTAATATTGGATCGGATATTATAAGTACTTTTAATTTTTCAAAAGCAGAAATGTAATTTGGTTCTTTTATATTTATAGTTGCAGCTTTCTTTAATTTTAAAGTCATTGGCTTTACAACGTGTGCCAAACTAGGAATGAATTTTCTGTAATAACCACAAAGACCTAAAAACGATTTTATTTCTTTGTGTGTTTTTAGTATTGGAAAATGTTGTATGGAAAAGATATTTGTTGGGTTTGGTTTTATTCCTTCTGTCGTTATTATGTGTCCTAGGAATTCAGTTTATTTTTTCATGAATTCGCATTTATCTAATTGTAATTTTATATTAGCTTCACGTGTAGTGCCCGCATACGAAATCAAAATGCCAAATTTTTTATGTTTTTTTTTTCCTCGGGTGGGGGCCCAAAAATGTTAGAACCACGAAAGTTCATATTATACAATTTGACTGGCAAAACAATTACAACTTACGCAAAAGTAATAAAATATAATTGGCCTCGGGCAAAAGCGGTGGAATCTCTGTCTTAGCTCAGTTGGGGGGGGGGGTTTGTTGCCATTACACAATAGCTCTGCTATAAACTTGTTAAAATTTTACTTTTACTATCGGAAACTAACACCTTATGTTAACTCAACCATAGAAAAGAAAATTAAAAAAAAAATTTTTTCCCCTTTTTAATTTTTATTTTAAATTTTTCCCAAAAACCTTTTTCCTCCAAACACCCCTCTAAAAAAAAATTAAAAAATAACAAGTCATTTTAAACATTATAATTGGGTATATTTTCCAGCATTATACTTCATGTCTTAAAGTAAAGTAAAAAAAAACATAACCAGAATGTTCAGGCTTCAGGTTTGTACTAATAGATTGACCATTACTGTAAGAATTACTTAACATAAATTTATATCTACTCTTACGTAGCTTGCAATTTGTATAGGTATATAGTTACATATTCATACTGAATACGTCTACATTATACATCACAATAGTACATAGCAGCCTAACCGTCGAATTCCACATCAATAGCTATTCCCCAATTATAAACATTCCCAAGCTGCACTTGTTAACAATTTCGGCAATCGTAAACAAAGAGCAGACTAGCCGGAGCATCTCCCCCAATCGATCAGCAACGATCGAAAATCGCTCGATCAGCATATTTTGGCTCCCAGGCACAAGCTGTGAAATCGCACAATTCTTGGTTCCCAGCTTTTAGCGGTCACACCCAAATTGTAAACATTTGAATCCCTGTTAACAGAAATTTCATTTTTATCTATTAAGCAGGTATCTGTTAGTCTTAAGTTGATCATCAATAAAGCAAGTTGTCGTGAATTTAAAAATCTCGCTCCGTCTTTTGTATCAACGTTACCGTTAGAGTGTGTCGCGGTATTTATTGGACTAATTAACACACCAAATATCTAATAAAGGATAACAATAAATAGATCCTGAAGCAATTCTAATCCTTTTTTGTTGTTAGCCGAAAAAAACAACCAACGCGAAGGCAACCCAAGCGACGGTAAATATCGCGTCAAGTTTTATAAGAAAAACCTCGACAGTGACGTGTAAACCAACAATTCGCATTTTTGCCAAAAGCCACGAATGTTCACAACTTGAAATTAATTCAAGAAGACGCGATAGAATTCGGAGAGAACATAATTCCAGACATACCTGGTTATCTCAATAAAATTCGAAATAGCTATCTGTGCAAACAAACAAAAACAAACTCTATCGTAATAAAGCCAATAAAGTGAATTATAAGTAAAACTAAGAAACTAAACTAAGTGAAACTTTTAAACGTACAAATAAAATATTGGTTAAGTGAAAAAAAGAAAAATAAAAAAAATAATAATAATCAAAACAACAACCAACCGTAACAAAAATACTACAAAATGGATGTAGTATGTCACAAGTAATCAACCAATTGAAAGACGTTGAGAAATTCAATGGAGACAAAAATATCCTGTACACTTTTGTTAACCGAATCGACTACATATTGGCCCTGTACACGACCAATGATATACGCAACAATCAATTATTTTTGGACTTGTGGAACGTTGCATCAGTGCTGATGTTATGCTATCACTTGTCATGAACAACTTTAACACCTGGACGGATCTTCGCAAACAACTAGTACTCAACTACAAAACCCAAACCAAGAACCATATCTTACTGGAGGAATTTACGAACACACCATTCAAAGGGAATGTACGAGAATTTCTGGAAGCAGCCGAGTACCGTAGGCGGACCTTGATGAGTAAGCTAGAATTAGAAAACAACCATGACGAAAAAATAAAACAAGTATTGACGATCTTATACAAAAATTGCCTACTAACATTTGAATTCGAATTATAAATTGCGAGATTCCCGATTTAAGATCATTAATAAATCTATTACAAGAAAAAAATCTGTATGACGAATAATGTCAAAATTCGAATTCCATTAAAGTAAAACATGAAAAACATTTTAAGCCACCTCCAACCAATTCCAATTTTTAAAGATTTCCAACATTACTTCAACCAAATAACACTCCTTATGTCCCATATCATAATCATCCACCATATGTTCAACTGGCATTATATCCACCACAACCACATAACAATATTAACATAACAATAATATTACACTAACGCTTATTTATCTCGACCAACCCAACCCGTACCGATTCCGACAAGACCAGTACAGTTAACACCTAGACCAAATTTCCGTCAAAGCTTATTTAATATAATCGTTTTGGACAGAATAAGAATCAGAGTCCAATTCCACAAAGAGCACCGATCAATAATGCTCCAATCAAACGCCCTAGACCAGCTAAAAGTGCACAAAGTAAAATGAGTATAGATCACGAGGCAAGTGTAAGAGATGCCCGAGTTAGAAGGCTTGTAGGCGTTTAATAAACTACATTAATTATTTATTCAATAGTCAAAATTAAAAGAAAATAAAGCAAACTTGACGATCGGTGTACGTGCGTATTCTCTGCCGTTGCTCAACATCTGTTCGTTCCGCTTCGTTCATTTGATTCATCGTTCATCTGAACGAACTCTGGTCTGTAGAGTTGCCAGAGGCTCACAGTCGGCTGTCCTGACTACTCGAGGCGTCCTCGCTCGAAAGTTGTGATGGAGAATTCAGTTCATTCTCATCGTCGTCATCCGGTTCATCGTATTCGTCTGGCGGCAGTTGACACCAGGGCTTCAACTTGTCGGAAGAGAATACAGATTTATAATGGCGCTGCTTGCGTTGGGATTGTGGCAAGTCCTTAATCACATATCGATCCTTTGGTAGCACTTGCGTTACTACAAACGGTCTCTTATAACGAGGCTCCAATTTACGAGACGTACCGGTGCTATAAGGCTCATTTTCGGCTAGAACAAGATCACCCTCGTTGTATACTTTTGGTCTCGCATGTTTTGCATCAAAACGCCGTTTGGCCTTAGCTCGTTGATCGTTTATTCGTCCGGCAGAGGTGCTACGTAGATCTTGTAGTTCGACCTCGGTCAAAATCTGATTTGAATCATCCTGGAGTACTTGAATTAATTCTATTTGAAGGATATCCCTTGTTTCGAAGCCATAAAGAAGTTGGAACGGTGTGCAGCCAGTCGTTTTGTTGACCATGGTATTAATATTCCATTGAACTAGTCGAACTTTCTCGTCCCAGCGGCGTTCATGTTCAGTTACAGGCAACAACATAGCCAAAATGATACGATTGGTTCGTTCGACGTGTCCATTGGCACGCGGACTGCGTACAGCGTTTAAAATATGCTTGATTGTCATCGCAAAATTTCTTGAAGTCCTTCGAAGTAAATGCGGTACCTCGATCGGTTACAATTCGTCCGGGCATACCCAAATAGCTCGTCATTTCTAACAATACGGCAATGACATGTTTGGTCGCTGTGCTCTTAACGGCTCTGACGATGGTGAATTTAGTAAACGCATCAACGATCACCAAAATATGCTCATTTTCTTTCGAACTTTTTGGAAACGGGCCCAAATGGTCGATGTGTATGGTTCCAAACGGGATTGGCTTAGCGTCATCGTAATAGTAACTTCCTTCATGCTTGCCTCCTGGCTTTTTGTTGAAAGCTCAACCAATGCAAGACTTAATGTATCCATTAACAAAGTTTCTCATTCTTGGGAACCAGAAAAACTGCAAAATACGACTTATGGTCTTTTCAACGCTCATATGACCTCCTTTGTCGTGACATTGTTGAAGCACATGAAATCGCAAAGCTTTTGGCACGACCCACAGCAATTTGTCATGGTACTGTCTGAAGAAGCGTCCGTTTTCGAGTTTATAATCAGCTACGTTCTTTGATTTACTCACTTTCATATCAGCAACAGTTTGCTTGATGCTTTCATCCTGCAGTTGTATAGCAAATAACCAGTCTGCCTCATCAACTAACGCCTTTGATATTTGCATATGTGCTGTGTCCAACTCACGAGCGTCTTCTACTGGTGCTCTACTTAGGGCATCCACGTGTACCATCCGTGTAGCTGCTCGATGTAATATTTCGATGTCGAACTCTTGAACTCTTAACCACCATCTAGCAATCCTTGGAATTAACTCTCGCTTTTCCATCGTGGTCCGAAGCGCACTACAATCGGTGACAACACTTAATTTCTTGCCGAAGATGTAGTATTTAAATCTTTCCAATGACTCGACGACAGCTAACGCTTCAAGCTCGTAGCTATGGAACTTTTTCTCATGTTCGGTAGTAGATCTGCTAAAATATCCAACGGGCCTCCATTGGTCATCTTCTCGTTGCATGAGGACACCTGCAAGTCCGATTGAACTGGCGTCCGTATGAAGCTGATGTTCGGCATTAAGGCGATAACCAACAATTACTGGTTTTGACGACAATTTTTGTTTTAGGTCGTTGAATGCGCTGTCCTGTGATGTTTCCCATTTAAAGATGTTGCCTTTTCGCAGCAATTGACGGAGCGGTGCGGAGATTATTGCGTATCCAGCAATAAATTTGCGGAAGTAGCCACTCAGGCCAAGGAACCTACGCACATCGGTAACGTTTGCTGGTCGTGGAAATAGTCGTATCGCATTGGCTTTTATTTCTCCTGGAATAATGCCTAGAGAATGTAACTCGTGACCAAGGAATGATATTGTTTCCTTAAAAAGTTCACACTTATCTGTGTTCAGCGTAACTCCACACGACCGTAGCGCTTCCAGGACTCGTTCCAGCTTCTCGTACATTTCGTTCAATGAATTACTGCCGATTAGAATATCGTCCATGTAATGTAACATATCATTAGACCCCGTACTCTAAAAAAGAGTATAGGGGTCTATTAGGTTTGTCAGAAGCGAAATGTGCGTAACAGGCAGAAGGAGGCGTGGCCGACCCCATAAAGTATATATATTCTAGATCAGCATCAACAGCCGAGTCGATATAGCAATGTCCGTCTGTCCGTCTGTCTGTCTGTCCGTCTGTGTGTCTGTCCGTCTGTCTGTCCGTCCGTCCGTCCGTATGAACACCTAGATCTTTTAAACTACAAGAGCTAGAGCCACCAAATTTGGAATGAAGGTCCGTCTATATTGCAGGCAGGTTAAGTTTATTTCAAATTTTTGCCACGCCCCCTACCGCCCCCGCAAATTGTAAAAAACAGTTTTCATTGCACTACAACTTTGAAACTATGAAAGCTATCGTAACCAAATTTACACAGTAGGTGTATGGTACAACTATAACATCCTCACCTCATTAATATCGGACAACTATACACGGGCTTGAATTTCTGCCATTAGACGATTAAAAACAGCAGGAGCGTTCTTCAAGCCGAAGGCCATTCGTTTAAATTCAAACAACCCTTCAGTCGTAATGAAAGCTGTATATTTTTGACTTTCTGGTGACAATTGGTAGTATCCGCTATTTAAGTCTAGAGACGAAAAGTATTTATATTGCTTCGCTTCCTGAAGACGTTCTTCGATGTTCGGAATTGGAAAATTTTCTTTTTTAATGAGTTTGTTAAGTCGACGATAATCGATACACAGGCGATCGCTTCCATTCTTTTTCTTTATGAGTACGACTGGGCTAGCGTAATTAGATGTGGATTTGGTGATAATATCCCGGTCGAGTAGTTCGTTTACTATGCGATTCACTACATCTTGCTTTGGTTGACTCACGCGGTATGCTGAATCAGTAACGACTTTATTGTCCTCCAGTTCGATCTTAGCTTCAACGACATTTGTCTTGCTTATCAGTTTCTGTGCTGAGATTACATAAAAGGTTTTTGAATTTATCCATACGTTGTTCACTCGTTTGCTGCTGCACTCGTTTGCTTTGAAAATCAAGTCGTCCGTTGTCCAACGTGAAACGCAAGCTGGGATTTACTAGCACATCCTGACCAAGAAGAAAGTCCTCGTTTATGATCTCATCATCGACGATATAAACTTGAGTAGGGACGGATACATTGTCAATCACAATATTTAAGATGATGGATTCTTTCAGAATACGAACTCCACCACAAATTCCTTTTATTTGCATTAGACATTTGCTTCGTTCGTTTGAATCACGTAATTTGCGAAAAAGTTCTCCGCTGCATCTCGCATCTCCTTAACGGTAGAAAATGTGAACACAGAAATACACTGTTGAAACTCTCGATGTTTAAGGCCAGCTCGTATATAACGTATTATTGCTGCCTCGCTGATACCAAATCGATTTCCTAAAGCTGTCATTCGGAAGCAATATTCCCTTATGGTTTCTTTCGGACGACGTACTGCAGCGGCCATGGCATAATGTTTCTCTGCTTCATCTGGAGTCGATCCAAATTCATCGCGTAAAGCATCAGAAAAATCTTTCCACGTTGTGTGCAGAACAGGTGAGGCATCAAGCCACATTTTCGCAGCACCTTTAAGACAGGAATTGATGGCGATCAACAAATACTTATCTTCCCATTGGTAAGCTGCAACAACTTTATTGACTCGATCAATAAATTGGTCCACATTGATCCCTTCAACGTTTTTTGGATCGAATTCTGGCAATGTTCCGGCTATTTCTTTCACAGACACTTGGCGTGTGCCGATGTTTGAGTTTGATGACGGGTTGGGGGACGGAAACGTTTCGCGTTCACTCTCGCTGGCGTTTCTGACATTCGACTGAGCGGTCCCATTGGATACGTTTTGTGCTTCTAATACCTGCATTAACAACCCACGTAGTTGGTTAACACTTTCCTTAAGATCAGCCAATTCCGTTGCTTGATCTTCGTTGAGCGGCATTTCGATATCTTCGGATTCCTCGTGTTCGATAAGGCGTTGCATTAACTGACTTCGTGACCCAGTTGTGGCTAATTGTCGTTGGCGAAGAAGGTACTTTAACTCGTCTACCTTCAGATCACCTATCCTTCGTAATTCGTTGATCATTGAGTTTTATCGAATTGCGTTGATTGAATGGATATAAGATAAACGTTTTATATATCCACCAAGCGCATTTTATTTCATCATCTTTAATTTTTCAAGCTCCTCCATTCCATACGTTCGTTCTCTTGTACATTCTTTTCGGCGAGTATCTCTTGACGTGCGAAAGAAAGGGACGGATATAGCGTTCCACGAATTTCACAACTTTGGCAAATTGTCTGCTGCATGTCTAAATTTCAATTGTCGGCGAATTAATGTTTTTATCTATTATTTATCTCACTTCTGAACTGTAAGAGATGCCCGAGTTAGAAGGCTTGTAGGCGTTTAATAAACTACATTAATTATTTATTCAATAGTCAAAATTAAAAGAAAATAAAGGAAACTTGACGATCGGTGTACGTGCGTATTCTCTGCCGTTGCTCAACATCTGTTCGTTCCGCTTCGTTCATTTGATTCATCGTTCATCTGAACGAACTCTGGTCCGTAGAGTTGCCAGACGCTCACACAAGGAACCAAGAAGAATTGAATTATCAGGAATATTTGCAACAAGAATATGCACAAAAATTCAGATTATTCAGATTCACACACACCAGTAGGAGAACCCGAAACTGAGCAGTGTAACGAGATTGAACTCGAACAAGCTGAAAATTTTCGGCAACCAGGCTCGGTCACCAACAGTTCATAAACTTGACCCATAAGGGAAAGAATTTGAAATGCTTAATATATACCGGTTCTACAGTTCTACATGATGACATCCAATATGTTCAATCTACAAGTTGTAGATACTGAATGTCTAATTCAAACATTAACAATTACGAACAAGTAAGAAAGGCTACAGTCGATCGAGCCGACTGTAAAAGACCCCGTACTCCATACTCCGTACTCAATTTAAATTCAAATTTTCGAATGAAATTTAAAAATTTTAATTTTATATGTACATTTTGAATTGAAATTTAAAAATAATTATATTAACAATTCGCATTGCCGCAACTCTATCAGTTGCACCACGCGCCACTTTCAAGAATTCTCCGATAATCAGCATTTACATATCTATATATATAAAAAGCAAACTCACTTCCTGTGTGTACTCAAAATTCAGTATGATAATTAGTGTCTTTTGCTTTCATTTTTTTTTTAATAGATCAGCTTTTTTTATCTACTTGGTTTGTATGAAAAAAAAAATATGGAAAAACTTTTTGGAAATGTAAGAAAAAGCAAAATAAAAAACAATTCGGAAAAATTACACAAACAACAACATACATGTTTGCATAATATGAATGGCAAAAATGCTCTTCTCAAAGAGGAGATCAGGCAACTCTTTTTGTTTCTGGCAGTGGGGGAAAACTGTCTGGCTACTCTTTCAACCGCCACAAAAATTTAAGAGTGTTTCAAGCAAGATATCAGAGGAAATTCACGTTTGTTCGGTGGCGCTTTAATATTATTGTCAGGAGATTTTCGCCAAACGTTACCGGTTCTTGCGCGAGCTCCACCAGCTGATCAATTGAATGCCTGCTTGAAATCATCATATTTGTGGAGATATGTTAGAACGTTGAAATTGATGACAAATATGCGTGTTCAATTACAAAACGATCCATGTGCTGCTAACTTTACAAAGCAGTTATTAGAAATGGGAAATGGCAAGATGCCTGTTGACAATGCAACTGGATTAATCACACTACCAAGCAACTTTTGTCGATTAGTAGACACGAAAGAAGTGTTGGTCGAAAAAGTTTTTCCAAATTTTGAAGAAAACTATCACAATCATACATGGCTTAGTGAACGTGCAATTTTAGCAGCAAAAAATAAGGACTTCAATGATTTAAACGCAAATATTTTACACAAAATTACGAATCCAGTTGTTTCATACAAATCGGTTGATACCATTATGGATCAGGATGAGGTAGTGAATTATCCCACCGAATTTTTAAATTCTCTTGATTTGCCAGGAATTCCTCCCCACAATTTGCAATTGAAAGTTGGGGCATCAATCATTATGCTAAGAAATTTAAATCATCCCAAACTTTGTAACGGAACAAGACTTGCAGTAAGAAAATTAATGACTAATCTTATTGAAGCCACTATTATAATAGGCAAGTACAAAGGCGAACATTTATTAATACCAAGAATTCCTATGATTCCTCCCGATTTGACGTTCAATTTTAAAAGACTTCAATTTCCTGTTCGCCTCGCTTTCGCTATAACAATAAATAAAGCACAAGGCCAATCATTGAAAGTTTGCGGCATTAATTTAGAAAATCCAGTTTTCTCCCATGGTCAACTGTATGTCGGATCGTCTCGCGTTGGAAAATCATCTGCTTTATATGTATACTGTCAAGATGGAAAAACTAAAAATGTTGTTTATTTAAAAGCACTTAATTAAAAAACTTTTTAGAAAATTTGTTGTCTGCATTATTTTTAACAAAATGTTTTTCCAACCAAAAAAGATTTTTCAATAGCAGGTAAATCTATAATACAAGAACGCCGCGAACCGCGCCGGGCCCGCTAGTTATTCATACAAACACACATTCGTTTGAAATTATATATATGCATGTATGTATGTATGTGTGTATTCGGCGCGGCCAGCGTCTGCCGGCAGCGCTGTCGCCACACAAGCATCGAAAACGTTCGAACATGTGTTTGTATGTTTCTGTCTCGCTCTCGCGCGTAAGTGATATTGCAGTTAAATAACAAACTTTGTAACGCAGTAGCTCTTTTGTTAAAGGGAGTATGTTGATGTCACTTTCAGAATAGTTTGATTTTATATGTCTCTATACGAATGTTGAATTACAACACCCTACTATATGAATAAATGCCTTAAAAACGGCATTAAAGCGTAAACGTTTTTTAGCTGATGTGGGGAAAAGGAGCGTGGCAGCTCAAAATTTTTAATGGCATTGCATTAAGGCTGCCTCTAGCAACCTGCTTACCAGAAATGGTGTTCCTAAGTGCCATAGTTACTGAGTTATTGACCTAAAAGTAAATTTTTTTTCGAGGTGTGTCTGGTTTTTTGCTCATTGCGGGGGCGGTAAGGGGCGTGGCAAAAATTTGAAATAAACTTAACCTGCCTGGGTTAATAACGGACTTTCATTATTAAATTTGGTGGCTCTAGCTTTTGTAGTTTAAAAGATCCAGGTGTTCATACGGACGGACAGACAGACGGACAGACAGACAGACGGACAGACGGACATTGCTATATCGACTCGGCTGTTGCTGCTGATCAAGAATTTATACACTTTATGGGGTCGGCCACGCCTCCTTCTGCCTGTTACGCACATTTCGCTTCTGACAAACCTAATAGACCCCTCTACTCTTTTTTAGAGTACGGGGTCTAAAAAGATCAATGTTCCTTCAAATAACGTATTCATGAGTAATAGTGAAATCCTTTTACATAAATTCTCTTCGGATTATGACTTATTAATTGGCAGAAAATTGTTATCACAAGCCCAAGCAGTAATAGATTACAAATCCCAGTCAGTAACACAATTTAATAAAAAATACAAATTAATAAATGATTCGCGAAATATTAATCAAAATAATTTTTTAAATTGTGTATCTAATGAATATTGCAATAGTCCTGAGTCCACAAAAAATTTGAATACAGAATTACGCGAAAAAACAAATATTTATCGGTTATCATCTAAATAAAGAAGAACAAGTAAGAAAGGCTACATTCGATCGAGCCGACTGTAAAAGACCCCGTACATTATGAATTGAAATTAAAAAAAATTAAATTAACAATTCGCATTGCACCACGCGCCACTTCCAAGAATTCTCCGATAATCAGCATTTACATATTATTCATACAAACACACATTCGTTTGAAATTATATGTACGCATGTATGTATGTATGTGTGTATTCGGCGGGCCAGCGTCTGCCGGCAGCGCTGTCGCCACACAAGCATCGAAAACGTTCGAACATGTGTTTGTATGTTTCTGTCTCGCTCTCGCGCGTAAGTGATATTGCAGTTAAATAACAAACTTTGTAACGCAGTAGCTCTTTTGTTATAGGTAGTATGTTGATGGCACTTTCAGAATAGTTTGATTTTATATGTCTCTATACGAATGTTGAATTACAACACTCTACTATATGAATAAATGCCTTAAAAACGGCATTAAAGCGTAAAAGTTTTTTAGCTGATGTGGGGAAAAGGGGCGTGGCAGCTCAAAATTTTTAATGGCATTGCATTAATGGTGTCACTAGCAACCTGTTTACCAGAAATGGTGTTCCTAAGTGCCATAGTTACTGAGTTATTGGCCTAAAAGTAAATTTTTTTCGAGGTGTGTCTGGTTTTTTGCTCATTGCGGGGGCGGTAAGGGGCGTGGCAACAATTTGAAATAAACTTGATCTGCTCGCGAAGATAACGGACTTTCATTCCAAATTTGGTGTCTCTAGCTTTTGTAGTTTAAAAGATCCAGGAGTTCATACGGACGGACGGACAGACAGACAGACGGACAGACGGACATTGCTATATCGACTCGGCTGTTGATGCTGATCTAGAATATATATACTTTGTGGGGTCGGCCACGCCTCCTTCTGCCTGTTACGCACATTTCGCTTTTGACAACGCTAATAGACCCCTATACTCTTTTTTAGAGTACGGGGTCTAAAAATTAAAATTAATAAAATTATTAAAGTCCTATTAGCATATTCAATTCCAAGAAGGAGATCAACTGAGTTTCACCAACCAAGAGAAACATAATATCAACGTTACTCATAACTCCCCCATATACTACAAACCCTATAGTTATCCTCAAGCTTACGAGCAAGAAGTTGAAAACCAAATCCAGGAAATGTTAGACCAAGGTATCATAAGGCCCAGTAATTCTCCCTATTGCAGTCCCATATGGATTGTGCCGAAAAAAAAGACGCTTCAGGTAAACCAAAGTTTAGAATAGTAATCGACTATAGAAAACTTAACGAAGTAACTATTAACGACAGACACCCAATACCAAACATGGACGAGATACTAGGAAAACTAGATAGTTGTAACTATTTCACCACAATTGATCTTGCGAAAGGTTTCCATCAACTGGAAATGCATCCAAATGTAATACATAAGACAGCCTTCTCAACCAAAAATGGTCATTATGAATACCTTCGTATGCCATTCGGTTTAAAAAATGCTCCTGCAACTTTTTAACGTGGCATGGATAATGTTCTACGTCCATTATTAAACAAGCATTGTCTGGTGTATTTGGACGATATTATCGTATTTTCCACATCGCTTGAAGAGCATCTGAATTCACTTAAACTAGTTTTCGAAAAGCTTTCTGAAGCTAATCTTAAACTACAACTTGATAAATGCGAGTTTCTTAAACAAGAAACTACTTTCCTGGGACATATCATTACTGAGGAGGGAATAAAGCCAAACCCTGAAAAAATCAAGGCAATTCAAAAATACCCAATTCCTAAAAAGTCCAAAGAAATTAAAGGTTTTCTCGGATTAACCGGATATTATAAGAAATTTATACCTAATTTCGCAGATATAGCCAAACCCATGATAACAGCCCTAAAAAAAGATTAAAAAATTGATATACAAAATCCTGAATACGTTGAAGCTTTCGAAAAATTAAAAAAACTCATCTCCAATGATCCCATCTTAAAAATGCCAGATTTTAATACTAAATTCGTATTAACTACAGATGCAAGTAACGTAGCTCTTGAAGCTGTACTTTCTCAAAACGGACACCCACTTAGTTACATTAGCAGAACTTTAAATGAACACGAAATTAATTACAGTGCCATAGAAAAAGAACTCTTAGCTATTGTATGGGCAACAAAAACTTTCCGAAATTATCTACTAGGACGACATTTTGAAATAAATAGTGACCATCAACCACTTTGCTGGCTCTACAATATGAAAGAGCCAAATTCAAAACTAACTAGATGGAGAGTTAAATTATCAGAATATGACTTTAACATTAAATACATAAAAGGAAAAGAAAATCATATAGCCGATGCTTTATCACGCGTTAAAATAGAACAAGCTTATTTTGGAGAAGAGACACAGCATAGTACTGATGAAGACAATAGCAACTTAATATTTACAACCGAAAAACCCATAAACACATTTAAAAGGCAAATAATATTTTCTAAAGGCATTCCAAACATAAAAAAAGAAAATTACTTCAAAAAATTAATTATTTACATCACATATGATAATATGACAAAAGAAAAAGCCAAACAACATTGATCACTTTTGTACCAAGTCTAGTGTGTTGTTTATAGATAGTGATGCCGATTTTGAAAGTATTCAAACCGCATACAAAAAAATCATCAACACTAGTCATACTAAAATTCTTCGAAGCATTACACAACTAAAAAATATAAATTCATACGCCGAGTTTATAGAACTCATTCTTAAAACTCATGAAAAACTTCTACATCCAGGAATTCAGAAAACAAATAAACTTTTCGGTGAAACTTATTATTTCCCTAACAGCCAATTGTTAACACAAAACATTATAAAAGAATATCACATCTGCAATTTAGCAAAAACCGAACACAGAAATACTGACATGCCAATGAAAATTACCCCCAAACCTGAACATTGTCGAGATAAATTTGTAATACACATTTATTCATCAGAAGGAAAACATTATCTAAGCTGTATTGATATTTATTCAAAATTGGCTACTCTCGAACAAATCAAAACAAAAGATTGGATTGAATGCAAAAACGCATTAATGCGCATATTTAATCAGTTAGGTAAACCACTTCTATTAAAAGCAGACCGAGACGGCGCTTTCACCAGCTTAGCACTAAAAAGATGGCCTGACAGTGAAGGAGTAGAAATACAATTAAATACATCAAAAACAGGTATAGCAGACATTGAACGACTTCATAAAACTATTAAAGAAACAAGTAAGAAAGGCTACAGTCGACCGAGCCGACTATAAAAGACCCCGTACTCTCATAGTAGTTTATATTCAATTTCAATTGAAATTAAAAAAAATAATTTAACAATTCGCATTGCCAGCATTCGAACCTACAACCTCAGACAAACTCTATCAGTTGCAGCACGCGCCACTTTCAAGAATTCTCCGAATATCAGCATTTACATATTATTCATACAAACACACATTCGTTTGAAATTATATGTATGCATGTATGTATGTATGTGTGTATTCGGCGCGGCTAGCGTCTGCCGGCAGCGCTGTCGCCACACAAGCATCGAAAACGTTCGAACATGTGTTTGTATGTTTCTGTCTCGCTCTCGCGCGTAAGTGATATTGCAGTTAAATAACAAACTTTGTAACGCAGTAGCTCTTTTGTTAAAAGTAGTATGATGATGCCCCTTTCAGAATAGTTTGATTTTATATGTCTCTATACTTATGTTGAATTACAACACCCTACTATATGAATAAATGCCTTAAACATGGCATTAAAGTGAAAACGTTTGGTTAACTCTCAGGAGAAAAGGGGGCGTGGCAGCTCAAAATTTTTAATGGCATTGCATTAAGGATGTCTCTAGCAACCTGTTTACCAGAAATGGTGTTCCTAAGTGCCATAGTTACTGAGTTATTGGCCTAAATCTAAATTTTTTTCGAGGTGTGTCTGGTTTTTTGCTCATTGCGGGGGCGGTAAGGGGCGTGGCAAAAATTTGAAATAAACTTAACCTGCCTGGGTTAATAACGGACTTTCATTATAAATTTGGTGGCTCTAGCTTTTGTAGTTTAAAAGATCCAGGTGTTCATACGGACGGACAGACAGACGGACAGACGGACAGACGGACATTGCTATATCGACTCGGCTGTTGATGCTGATCAAGAATATATATACTTTATGGGGTCGGCCACGCCTCCTTCTGCCTGTTACGCACATTTCGCTTCTGACAAACCTAATAGACCCCTCTACTCTTTTTTAGAGTACGGGGTCTAAAAAGACAAACAAAATAAACAGTGACCGACATGAATACGAAGTCGATACTAGATATCGAAAGGGACCAAAAAGGAAAATTAAAAAAACCCATTCAAAGCCAACCAAAACGTCACGCAAACAGATCCTGATCATCACAATTTAAGAAACGAAAGAAAATTAACCAAATTGAAACTCCACATGTTTCTACTTCGTAATCATAATATCATTCACACTCTTTACCATATGTCATGCTCAACAAATTCAAATCAATAACTTGGATACGAACCTCGGATATTTACTATTCTCAGATAAACCATTAGAATTACCAACTAGATTTGAACATCATTCTTTGCGAATTAACTTAATTGAAATAATAATAACATACGAATATTTTCGTAGAACTATGCTTAACTTTAAAAATTCATCACAAATCAATTATTTATACACCAAATTACAACAAGAACTAAATGCTATAATATTTCATCATGAGAATCGTAATAAACGCGGACTGTTCAACATTGTAGGCTCATTATACAAATTTCTTTTTGGCACACTTGACTTAATGACAGAGTTGAATTCAAGAAAAACATTGAAAACTTATCTTTAAATATTGTTTAAACTAAAGATATAAATGACAGAATAAACATAATAAATAGCGAAATGCAAAAATTTAAAGATCACCAAAACAAACAAACACTGCAAGACACATTTACTTACCAATTATTACAATTTATAGAATATGTAGAAGACATTGAAATGGGCATGCAGTTGTCAAGATTAGGACTTTTCAATCCCAAATTACTTACCTATGACAAACTTGACAGTGTTAATAACCGAAACATTCTTTTAATTAAAACATCCACTTGGATTAATTATCAAAATAATATCCCAATCGACTTTCAATCTACTAATACCATTAAAATCATTCCATATCCCACGATGGCTACCAACTTGACTACACTAGTACTACATCTTATTTTGAAAAAGATAATAAAATTTATAATAGAGAAAATGAACCAATTATTGATGAATGCATTACAAAAATCATACAACACACAAAACCAATATGTAATTTTGAACGCATAAATTTAAAATAAATGATAAAATATATTCAGCCTAACACTATTGTAACATGGAACATTTCTAAAACAACAGTAAAACAAAATTGTCAGAAAAGTAATGTCAATCTTAATATTCAGGGAAATAAAATAATTAACATCAATCAATATAAACTACAAATAAATAATATAATTTTAACCGACAATTACTTAAAATCAGAAGTTGATCTTACACCATTGTATCCACCAATGGAAACTATTAAAGTCAAACCCATAAAACATGATGATATTGTAAAAATAGTATCACAGAATAATACCCTTACATATACAATTATAATAATTATTATCATTATATTCATAATCATATTCCTATACTTAAAATATGTATCTTACAATCCCATAATATTAATCCAGAAAAAATTTAAAAAACAAATTCACGAACCCAAGAACGAAACGCTACAATCAGCTCAACAACAAATACAACAACATAACATAACATAACATGAAATAAATATTTAATATTATCTTATATTTATTGATATCTGTTAGTATTAAGTTGATCATCAATAAAGCAAGTTGTCGTATATTAAACAAGTAAGAAAGGCTACAGTCGATCGAGCCGACTGTAAAAGACCCCGTACTCCCATAGAAGTGCGCAATTGTATTCAATTTAAATTTAAATTTTTGAATGAAATTTAAAAATTTTAATTTCATATGTACATTTTGAATTGAAATTAAAAAAAATTAAATTAACAATTCGCATTGCCGCAACTCTATCAGTTGCACCACGCGCCACTTTCAAGAATTCTCCGATAGCATTTACATATTATTCATACAAACACAGATTCGTTTGAAATTATATGTATGCATGTATGTATGTATGTGTGTATTCGGCGCGCCGCTGTCGCCACACAAGCATCGAAAATGTTCGAACATGTGTTTGTATGTTTCTGTCTCGCTCTCGCGCGTAAGTGATATTGCAGTTAAATAACAAACTTTGAAACGCAGTAGCTCTTTTGTTAAAGGTAGTATGTTGATGCCCCTTTCAGAATAGTTTGATTTTATATGTCTCTATACGAATGTTGAATTACAACACTCTACTATATGAATAAATGCCTTAAACATGGCATTAAAGTGAAAACGTTTGGTTAACTCTCAGGAGAAAAGGGGGCGTGGCAGATCAAAATTTTTAATGGCATTGCATTAAGGGTGTCACTAGCAACCTGTTAACCAGAAATGGTGTTCCTAAGTGCCATAGTTACTGAGTTATTGGCCTAAAAGTAAATTTTTTTCGAGGTGTGTCTGGTTTTTTGCTCATTGCGGGGGCGGTAAGGGGCGTGGCAACAATTTGAAATAAACTTGATCTGCTCGCGAAGATAACGGACTTTCATTCCAAATTTGGTGTCTCTAGCTTTTGTAGTTTAAAAGATCCAGGTGTTCATACGGACGGACGGACAGACAGACAGACAGACAGACAGACAGACGGACAGACGGACATTGCTATATCGACTCGGCTGTTGATGCTGATCTATGTAGAATATATATACTTTATGGGGTCGGCCACGCCTCCTTCTGCCTGTTACGCACATTTCGCTTCTGACAAACCTAATAGACCCCTATACTCTTTTTTAGAGTACGGGGTCTAAAAAATAATTTTTTAATAATTCGCATTGCCAGCATTCGAACCTACAACCTCAGACAAACTCTATCAGTTGCACCACGCGCCACTTTCAAGAATTCTCCCCGAATATCAGCATTTACATATTATTCATACAAACACACATTCGTTTGAAATTATATGTATGCATATATGTGTGTATTCGGCGCGGCCAGCGTCTGCCGGCAGCGCTGTCGCCACACAAGCATCGAAAACGTTCGAACATGTGTTTGTATGTTTCTGTCTCGCTCTCGCGCGTAAGTGATATTGCAGTTAAATAACAAACTTTGTAACGCAGTAACTCTTTTGTTAAAAGTAGTATGATGTTGGCACTTTCAGAATAAGTTGATTTTATATGTCTCTATACTTATGTTGAATTACAACACTCTACTATATGAATAAATGCGTTAAACATGGCATTAAAGTGAAAACGTTTGGTTAACTCTCAGGAGAAAAGGGGGCGTGGCAGCTCAAAATTTTTAATGGCATTGCATTAAGGATGTCTCTAGCAACCTGTTTACCAGAAATGGTGTTCCTAAGTGCCATAGTTACTGAGTTATTGGCCTAAAACTACATTTTTTTTCGAGGTGTGTCTGGTTTTTTGCTCATTGCGAGGGCGGTAAGGGGCGTGGCAACAATTTGAAATAAACTTGATCTGCTCGCGAAGATAACGGACTTTCATTCCAAATTTGTTGGCTCTAGCTATTGTAGTTTAAAAGATCCAGGTGTTCATACGGACGGACGGACAGACGGACAGACAGACGGACAGACGGACATTGCTATATCGACTCGGCTGTTGATGCTGATCAAGAATATATATACTTTATGGGGTCGGCCACGCCTCCTTCTGCCTGTTACGCACATTTCGCTTCTGACAAACCTAATAGACCCCTCTACTCTTTTTTAAAGTACGGGGTCTAAAAATAATTTAATAATTCGCATTGCCAGCATTCGAACCTACAACCTCAGACAAACTCTATCAGTTGCACCACGCGCCACTTTCAAGAATTCTCCCCGAATATCAGCATTTACATATTATTCATACAAACACACATTCGTTTGAAATTATATGTATGCATATATGTGTGTATTCGGCGCGGCCAGCGTCTGCCGGCAGCGCTGTCGCCACAGCGTCTGCCGACAGCGCTGTCGCCACACAAGCATCGAAAACGTTCGAACATGTGTTTGTATGTTTCTGTCTCGCTCTCGCGCGTAAGTGATATTGCAGTTAAATAACAAACTTTGTAACGCAGTAACTCTTTTGTTAAAAGTAGTATGATGATGGCACTTTCAGAATAAGTTGATTTTATATGTCTCTATACTTATGTTGAATTACAACACCCTACTATATGAATAAATGACTTAAACATGGCATTAAAGTGAAAACGTTTGGTTAACTCTCAGGAGAAAAGGGGGCGTGGCAGCTCAAAATTTTTAATGGCATTGCATTAAGGATGTCTCTAGCAACCTGTTTACCAGAAATGGTGTTCCTAAGTGCCATAGTTACTGAGTTATTGGCCTAAAACTACATTTTTTTTCGAGGTGTGTCTTGGTTTTTTGCTCATTGCGGGGGCGGTAAGGGGCGTGGCAACAATTTGAAATAAACTTGGTCTGCTCGCGAAGACAACGGACTTTCATTCCAAATTTGGTGGCTCTAGCTATTGTAGTTTAAAAGATCCAGGTGTTCATACGGACGGACGGACAGACGGACAGACAGACAGACGGACAGACGGACATTGCTATATCAACTCGGCTGTTGATGCTGATCAAGAATATATATACTTTATGGGGTGGGCCACGCCTCCTTCTGCCTGGTACGCACATTTCGCTTCTGACAAACCTAATAGACCACTCTACTCTTTTTTAGAGTACGGGGTCTAAAAAATAATTTTTTAATAATTCGCATTGCCAGCATTCGAACCTACAACCTCAGACAAACTCTATCAGTTGCACCACGCGCCACTTTCAAGAATTCTCCCCGAATATCAGCATTTACATATTATTCATACAAACACACATTCGTTTGAAATTATATGTATGCATATATGTGTGTATTCGGCGCGGCCAGCGTCTGCCGGCAGCGCTGTCGCCACAGCGTCTGCCGACAGCGCTGTCGCCACACAAGCATCGAAAACGTTCGAACATGTGTTTGTATGTTTCTGTCTCGCTCTCGCGCGTAAGTGATATTGCAGTTAAATAACAAACTTTGTAACGCAGTAACTCTTTTGTTAAAAGTAGTATGATGATGGCACTTTCAGAATAAGTTGATTTTATATGTCTCTATACTTATGTTGAATTACAACACTCTACTATATGAATAAATGCCTTAAACATGGCATTAAAGTGAAAACGTTTGGTTAACTCTCAGGAGAAAAGGGGGCGTGGCAGCTCAAAATTTTTAATGGCATTGCATTAAGGATGTCTCTAGCAACCTGTTTACCAGAAATGGTGTTCCTAAGTGCCATAGTTACTGAGTTATTGGCCTAAAACTACATTTTTTTTTCGAGGTGTGTCTGGTTTTTGCTCATTGCGGGGGCGGTAAGGGGCGTGGCAACAATTTGAAATAAACTTGATCTGCTCGCGAAGATAACGGACTTTCATTCCAAATTTGTTGGCTCTAGCTATTGTAGTTTAAAAGATCCAGGTGTTCATACGGACGGACGGACAGACGGACAGACAGACAGACGGACAGACGGACATTGCTATATCGACTCGGCTGTTGATGCTGATCAAGAATATATATACTTTATGGGGTCGGCCACGCCTCCTTCTGCCTGTTACGCACATTTCGCTTCTGACAAACCTAATAGACCCCTCTACTCTTTTTTAGAGTACGGGGTCTAAAAATAATTTAATAATTCGCATTGCCAGCATTCGAACCTACAACCTCAGACAAACTCTATCAGTTGCACCACGCGCCACTTTCAAGAATTCTCCCCGAATATCAGCATTTACATATTATTCATACAAACACACATTCGTTTGAAATTATATGTATGCATATATGTGTGTATTCGGCGCGGCCAGCGTCTGCCGGCAGCGCTGTCGCCACAGCGTCTGCCGACAGCGCTGTCGCCACACAAGCATCGAAAACGTTCGAACATGTGTTTGTATGTTTCTGTCTCGCTCTCGCGCGTAAGTGATATTGCAGTTAAATAACAAACTTTGTAACGCAGTAACTCTTTTGTTAAAAGTAGTATGATGATGGCACTTTCAGAATAAGTTGATTTTATATGTCTCTATACTTATGTTGAATTACAACACCCTACTATATGAATAAATACCTTAAACATTGCATTAAAGTGAAAACGTTTGGTTAACTCTCAGGAGAAAAGGGGGCGTGGCAGCTAAAAATTTTTAATGGCATTGCATTAAGGATGTCTCTAGCAACCTGTTTACCAGAAATGGTGTTCCTAAGTGCCATAGTTACTGAGTTATTGGCCTAAAACTACATTTTTTTTTTCGAGGTGTGTCTGGTTTTTTGCTCATTGCGGGGGCGGTAAGGGGCGTGGCAACAATTTGAAATAAACTTGATCTGCTCGCGAAAATAACGGACTTTCATTCCAAATTTGGTGGCTCTAGCTATTGTAGTTTAAAAGATCCAGGTGTTCATACGGACGGACGGACAGACAGACAGACGGACAGACGGACATTGCTATATCGACTCGGCTGTTGATGCTGATCAAGAATATATATACTTTATGGGGTCGGCCACGCCTCCTTCTGCCTGTTACGCACATTTCGCTTCTGACAAACCTAATAGACCCCTCTACTCTTTTTTAGAGTACGGGGTCTAAAAATAATTTAATAATTCGCATTGCCAGCATTCGAACCTACAACCTCAGACAAACTCTATCAGTTGCACCACGCGCCACTTTCAAGAATTCTCCCCGAATATCAGCATTTACATATTATTCATACAAACACACATTCGTTTGAAATTATATGTATGCATATATGTGTGTATTCGGCGCGGCCAGCGTCTGCCGGCAGCGCTGTCGCCACAGCGTCTGCCGACAGCGCTGTCGCCACACAAGCATCGAAAACGTTCGAACATGTGTTTGTATGTTTCTGTCTCGCTCTCGCGCGTAAGTGATATTGCAGTTAAATAACAAACTTTGTAACGCAGTAACTCTTTTGTTAAAAGTAGTATGATGATGGCACTTTCAGAATAAGTTGATTTTATATGTCTCTATACTTATGTTGAATTACAACACCCTACTATATGAATAAATACCTTAAACATTGCATTAAAGTGAAAACGTTTGGTTAACTCTCAGGAGAAAAGGGGGCGTGGCAGCTAAAAATTTTTAATGGCATTGCATTAAGGATGTCTCTAGCAACCTGTTTACCAGAAATGGTGTTCCTAAGTGCCATAGTTACTGAGTTATTGGCCTAAAACTACATTTTTTTTTCGAGGTGTGTCTGGTTTTTTGCTCATTGCGGGGGCGGTAAGGGGCGTGGCAACAATTTGAAATAAACTTGATCTGCTCGCGAAAATAACGGACTTTCATTCCAAATTTGGTGGCTCTAGCTATTGTAGTTTAAAAGATCCAGGTGTTCATACGGACGGACGGACAGACAGACAGACGGACAGACGGACATTGCTATATCGACTCGGCTGTTGATGCTGATCAAGAATATATATACTTTATGGGGTCGGCCACGCCTCCTTCTGCCTGTTACGCACATTTCGCTTCTGACAGACCTAATAGACCCCTCTACTCTTTTTTAGAGTACGGGGTCTAAAAATCTCGCTTTGTCTTTTTTTCTACATCAACGTTGTCGTTAGAGTGTGTTGCGACATTTATTCGATTCGATTAACACATTAAATATTCAATTGGCGCAGCCGGTAGGATAACAATAAATAGATCCTGAAGCAATTCTAATCCTTTTTTGTTGTTATCCGGAAAAAACAACCAACGCGAAGGCAACCCAAGCGACGGTAAATATCGCGTCAAGTTTTATAAGAAACAAGTAAAAAAGGCTACAGTCGATCGAGCCGACTGTAAAAGACCCCGTACTCCCATAGAAGTGCGCAATTGTATTCAATTTAAATTTAAATTTTTGAATGAAATTTAAAAATTTTAATTTCATATGTACATTTTGAATTGAAATTAAAAAAAATTAAATTAACAACTCGCATTGCCGCAACTCTATCAGTTGCACCACGCGCCACTTTCAAGAATTCTCCGATAGCATTTACATATTATTCATACAAACACACATTCGTTTGAAATTATATGCATGCATGTATGTATGTATTCGGCGCGCCGCTGGCGCCACACAAGCATCGAAAACGTTCGAACATGTGTTTGTATGTTTCTGTCTCGCTCTCGCGCGTAAGTGATATTGCAGTTAAATAACAAACTTTGAAACGCAGTAGCTCTTTTGTTAAAGGTAGTATGTTGATGCCCCTTTCAGAATAGTTTGATTTTATATGTCTCTATACGAATGTTGAATTACAAAACTCTACTATATGAATAAATGCCTTAAACATGGCATTAAAGTGAAAACGTTTGGTTAACTCTCAGGAGAAAAGGGGGCGTGGCAGATCAAAATTTTTAATGGCATTGCATTAAGGGTGTCACTAGCAACCTGTTTACCAGAAATGGTGTTCCTAAGTGCCATAGTTACTGAGTTATTGGCCTAAAAGTAAATTTTTTTCGAGGTGTGTCTGGTTTTTTGCTCATTGCGGGGGCGGTAAGGGGCGTGGCAACAATTTGAAATAAACTTGATCTGCTCGCGAAGATAACGGACTTTCATTCCAAATTTGTTGGCTCTAGCTATTGTAGTTTAAAAGATCCAGGTGTTCATACGGACGGACGGACAGACGGACAGACGGACAGACAGACAGACGGACAGACGGACATTGCTATATCGACTCGGCTGTTGATGCTGATCAAGAATATATATACTTTATGGGGTCGGCCACGCCTCCTTCTGCCTGTTACGCACATTTCGCTTCTGACAAACCTAATAGACCCCTCTACTCTTTTTTAGAGTACGGGGTCTAAAAAATAATTTAATAATTCGCATTGCCAGCATTCGAACCTACAACCTCAGACAAACTCTATCAGTTGCACCACGCGCCACTTTCAAGAATTCTCCCCGAATATCAGCATTTACATATTATTCATACAAACACACATTCGTTTGAAATTATATGTATGCATATATGTGTGTATTCGGCGCGGCCAGCGTCTGCCGGCAGCGCTGTCGCCACAGCGTCTGCCGACAGCGCTGTCGCCACACAAGCATCGAAAACGTTCGAACATGTGTTTGTATGTTTCTGTCTCGCTCTCGCGCGTAAGTGATATTGCAGTTAAATAACAAACTTTGTAACGCAGTAGCTCTTTTGTTAAAGGTAGTATGTTGATGCCCCTTTCAGAATAGTTTGATTTTATATGTCTCTATACGAATGTTGAATTACAAAACTCTACTATATGAATAAATGCCTTAAACATGGCATTAAAGTGAAAACGTTTGGTTAACTCTCAGGAGAAAAGGGGGCGTGGCAGATCAAAATTTTTAATGGCATTGCATTAAGGGTGTCACTAGCAACCTGTTTACCAGAAATGGTGTTCCTAAGTGCCATAGTTACTGAGTTATTGGCCTAAAAGTAAATTTTTTTCGAGGTGTGTCTGGTTTTTTGCTCATTGCGGGGGCGGTAAGGGGCGTGGCAACAATTTGAAATAAACTTGATCTGCTCGCGAAGATAACGGACTTTCATTCCAAATTTGGTGTCTCTAGCTTTTGTAGTTTAAAAGATCCAGGTGTTCATACGGACGGACGGACGGACGGACAGACAGACAGACAGACAGACGGACATTGCTATTTCGACTCGGCTGTTGATGCTGATCAAGAATATATATACTTTTTGGGGTCGGCCACGCCTCCTTCTGCCTGTTACGCACATTTCGCTTGTGACAAACCTAATAGACCCCTCTACTCTTTTTTAGAGTACGGGGTCTAAAAATAATTTAATAATTCGCATTGCCAGCATTCGAACCTACAACCTCAGACAAACTCTATCAGTTGCACCACGCGCCACTTTTAAGAATTCTCCCCGAATATCAGCATTTACATATTATTCATACAAACACACATTCGTTTGAAATTATATGTATGCATATATGTGTGTATTCGGCGCGGCCAGCGTCTGCCGGCAGCGCTGTCGCCACAGCGTCTGCCGACAGCGCTGTCGCCACACAAGCATCGAAAACGTTCGAACATGTGTTTGTATGTTTCTGTCTCGCTCTCGCGCGTAAGTGATATTGCAATTAAATAACAAACTTTGTAACGCAGTAACTCTTTTGTTAAAAGTAGTATGATGATGGCACTTTCAGAATAAGTTGATTTTATATGTCTCTATACTTATGTTGAATTACAACACCCTACTATATGAATAAATACCTTAAACATTGCATTAAAGTGAAAACGTTTGGTTAACTCTCAGGAGAAAAGGGGGCGTGGCAGCTAAAAATTTGTAATGGCATTGCATTAAGGGTGTCACTAGCAACCTGTTTACCAGAAATGGTGTTCCTAAGTGCCATAGTTACTGAGTAATTGGCCTAAAACTACATTTTTTTTCGAGGTGTGTCTGGTTTTTTGCTCATTGCGGAGATAACGGACTTTCATTCCAAATTTGGTGGCTCTAGCTATTGTAGTTTAAAAGATCCAGGTGTTCATACGGACGGACGGACAGACGGACAGACAGACAGACGGACATTGCTATATCGACTCGGCTGTTGATGCTGATCAAGAATATATATACTTTATGGGGTCGGCCACGCCTCCTTCTGCCTGTTACGCACATTTCGCTTCTGACAAACCTAATAGACCCCTCTACTCTTTTTTAGAGTACGGGGTCTAAAAAAACCTCGACAGTGACGTGTAAACCAACAATTCGCATTTTTGCCAAAAAACCACAGATGTTCACAACTTGAAATTAATTCAAGAAGACGCGATAAAATTCGGAGAGAACATAATTCCAGACATACCTGGTTATCTCAATAAAATTCGAAATAGCTATTTGTGCAAACAAACAAAAACAAACTCAATCGTAATTAAGCCAATAAAGTGAATTATAAGTAAAACTAAGAAACTAAACTAAGTGAAACTTTTAAATAAAATATTGGTTAAATGAAAAAAAGAAAAATATAAAAAAAACAAGTAAGAAAGGCTACAGTCGATCGAGCCGACTGTAAAAGACCCCGTACTCCCATAGAAGTGCGCAATTGTATTCAATTTAAATTTAAATTTTTGAATGAAATTTAAAAATTTTAATTTTATATGTACATTTTGAATTGAAATTAAAAAAAAATTAAATTAACAATTCGCATTGCCGCAACTCTATCAGTTGCACCACGCGCCACTTTCAAGAATTCTCCGATAATCAGCATTTACATATTATTCATACAAACACACATTCGTTTGAAATTATATGTATGCATGTATGTATGTATGTGTGTATTCGGCGCGGCCAGCGTCTGCCGGCAGCGCTGTCGCCACAGCGTCTGCCGGCAGCGCTGTCGCCACACAAACATCGAAAATGTTCGAACATGTGTTTGTATGTTTCTGTCTCGCTCTCGCGCGTAAGTGATATTGCAGTTAAATAACAAACTTTCTAACGCAGTAGCTCTTTTGTTAAAGGTAGTATGTTGATGCCACTTTCAGAATAGTTTGATTTTATATGTCTCTATACGAATGTTGAATTACAACACTCTACTATATGAATAAATGCCTTAAACATGGCATTAAAGTGAAAACGTTTGGTTAACTCTCAGGAGAAAAATGGGCGTGGCAGCTCAAAATTTGTAATGGCATTGCATTAAGGGTGTCACTAGCAACCTGTTTACCAGAAATGGTGTTCCTAAGTGCCATAGTTACTGAGTAATTGGCCTAAAACTACATTTTTTTTCGAGGTGTGTCTGGTTTTTTGCTCATTGCGGGGGCGGTAAGGGGCGTGGCAACAATTTGAAATAAACTTGATCTGCTCGCGAAGATAACGGACTTTCATTCCAAATTTGGTGTCTCTAGCTTTTGTAGTTTAAAAGATCCAGATACGGACGGACGGACGGACGGACAGACAGACAGACAGACAGACGGACATTGCTATATCGACTCGGCTGTTGATGCTGATCTAGAATATATATACTTTATGGGGTCGGCCACGCCTCCTTCTGCCTGTTACGCACATTTCGCTTCTGACAAACCTAGTAGACCCCTATACTCTTTTTTAGAGTACGGGGTCTAAAAAAATTAAATTAACAATTCGCATTGCCGCAACTCTATCAGTTGCACCACGCGCCACTTTCAAGAATTCTCCGATAATCAGCATTTACATTTTATTCATACAAACACACATTCGTTTGTAATTATATGTATGCATGTATGTATGTATGTGTGTATTCGGCGCGGCCAGCGTCTGCCGGCAGCGCTGTCGCCACAGCGTCTGACGGCAGCGCTGTCGCCACACAAGCATCGAAAACGTTCGAACATGTGTTTGTATGTTTCTGTCTCGCTGTCGCGCGTAAGTGATATTGCTGTTAAATAACAAACTTTGTAACGCAGTAACTATTTTGTTAAAAGTAGTATGATGATGGCACTTTCAGAATAAGTTGATTTTATATGTCTCTATACTTATGTTGAATTACAACACCCTACTATATGAATAAATGCCTTAAACATGGCATTAAAGTGAAAACGTTTGGTTAACTCTCAGGAGAAAAGGGGGCGTGGCAGCTCAAAATTTTTAATTGCATTGCATTAAGGATGTCTCTAGCAACCTGTTTACCAGAAATGGTGTTCCTAAGTGCCATAGTTACTGAGTTATTGGCCTAAAACTACATTTTTTTTTCGAGGTGTGTCTGGTTTTTTGCTCATTGCGGGGGCGGTAAGGGGCGTGGCAACAATTTGAAATAAACTTGATCTGCTCGCGAATATAACGGACTTTCATTCCAAATTTGGTGGCTCTAGCTATTGTAGTTTAAAAGATCCATGTGTTCATACGGACGGACGGACAGACGGACAGACAGACAGACGGACAGACGGACATCGCTTAATCGACTCGGCTGTTGATGCTGATCAAGAATATATATACTTTTATGGGGTCGGCCACGCCTCCTTCTGCCTGTTACGCACATTTCGCTTCTGACAAACCTAATAGACCCCTCTACTCTTTTTTAGAGTACGCGGTCTAAAAATAATTTAATAATTCGCATTGCCAGCATTCGTACCTACAACCTCAGACAAACTCTATCAGTTGCACCACGCGCCACTTTCAAGAATTCTCCCCGAATATCAGCATTTACATATTATTCATACAAACACACATTCGTTTGAAATTATATGTATGCATATATGTGTGTATTCGGCGCGGCCAGCGTCTGCCGGCAGCGCTGTCGCCACAGCGTCTGCCGACAGCGCTGTCGCCACACAAGCATCGAAAACGTTCGAACATGTGTTTGTATGTTTCTGTCTCGCTCTCGCGCGTAAGTGATATTGCAGTTAAATAACAAACTTTGTAACGCAGTAACTCTTTTGTTGAATGTAGTATGATGATGGCACTTTCAGAATAAGTTGATTTTATATGTCTCTATACTTATGTTGAATTACAACACCCTACTATATGAATAAATGCCTTAAACATGGCATTAAAGTGAAAACGTTTGGTTAACTCTCAGGAGAAAAGGGGGCGTGGCAGCTCAAAATTTTTAATGGTATTGCATTAAGGATGTCTCTAGCAACCTGTTTACCAGAAATGGTGTTCCTAAGTGCCATAGTTACTGAGTTATTGGCCTAAAACTACATTTTTTTTCGAGGTGTGTCTGGTTTTTTGCTCATTGCGGGGGCGGTAAGGGCGTGGCAACAATTTGAAATAAACTTGATCTGCTCGCGAAGATAACGGACTTTCATTCCAAATTTGGTGGCTCTAGCTATTGTAGTTTAAAAGATCCAGGTGTTCATACGGACGGACGGACAGACGGACAGACAGACAGACGGACATTGCTATATCGACTCGGCTGTTGATGCTGATCAAGAATATATATACTTTATGGGGTCGGCCACGCCTCCTTCTGCCTGTTACGCACATTTCGCTTCTGACAAACCTAATAGACCCCTCTACTCTTTTTTAGAGTACGGGGTCTAAAAAAAAATAATAATAATAATCAAAACAACAACCAACCCTAACAAAAATATTACAAAATGGAAGGAGGAGCAGCAGCAGCAACAACCCTTTCTGACGCCAGCATGTCACAAGTAATCAATCAATTGAAAGACGTCGAGAAATTCAATGGAGACAAAAATACCCTGTACACTTTTGTTAACCGTATCGACTACATATTGGCCCTGTACACGACTAATGATATACGGCAACAATCGATTATTTTTGGACTTGTGGAACGGTGCATCAGTGCTGATGTTATGCTATCCCTTGGCATAAATAATCTCAACACCTGGACAGAGCTTCGGAAGCAATTGGTACTCAACTATAAAACCCAGACGAACAATCACATCCTTCTAGAGGAGTTCAGGAACACACCTTTTAAGGGGAACGTTCGCGAATTTCTGGAGGAAGCTGAACAGCGCAAGCGTACTTTAATGAGTAAGCTAGAACTAGAGAATAATATCGATGAAAAAACACTGTACTCGCGGTTAATTAAATCTAGTATTGACGATTTGATCCAAAAGTTACCCACTAACATCTGCATTAGAATTATAAATTGCGAAATTCCCGATTTAAGATCGCTTATAAATTTTTTGCAAGAAAAAATCTTTATGATCAACCTTGCCAAAATTTTAATTCCACTAAAACAAAACAAGAAAAAGAATTAAAGCCACTCCCAACCAATTCCAATTTTCATAAATTTCCAACATTTCTCCAACCAAACAATACACCATATGTTTCATATCCAAATCATCCACCATATTATCAACAACCATTTCATCCATTACAACAACATTACAATATGCCTCATACTAACAACTACTTACCTCGACCGTTACCACCCGTACCAAATCCGACAAGACCAGTACAATTTCCACCTCGACAACATTTTCGTCAAAATTTATTTGACCAAAAACCGTTTTGGACAAATTCAGAGTGCCACTTTACAAAAGGCTCTAGTTAATAATACACCTGGTGTTCCACATCCACCAATGAAACGCTCTAGACCAGCAGAAAGTGGACAGAGTAAAATGAGCACAGATCAAGAAGCTAGGTATCAAGAAGAATTGAATTATCAAGAGTATTTACAGCAAGAATATTACTATCAATTAGCTTCAAATCCACAATCCTATCAAGATTACGGATATCCTCAAAGCTTTGATTATGCCGAAACTTCGACACCAGTAGCCGAAAATTTAACTGAACAGTGAAAAGAGATAGAGCTCGATCAAGCCGAAAATTTTCCGTTACCAGCTTCGGAAACCAACAATTCATAAAACTTACCCATAAAGGAAAAGTTTTAAAATGCCTTATAGATACCGGTTCAACAGTAAATATGATGACATCCAATGTTTTCAATCTAAATGTTTATGATACTGAAAGTCTCATTTACACAAGTAACGGGCCATTAACAATCACAAAAAAGATTATTGTTCCCTCCAACAACATATTCATGAGTAGTAGTGAATTCCTTTTACACAAATTTTCTTCAGATTATGATTTATTAATTGGCAGAAATTTGCTTTCACAAGCCCAAGCAATAATAGACTACAAATTTCAAACAGTAACTTTATTCAACAAAAAATATAAACTAATTAATGATTCTCCAATTAAAAATCAAACACATTTTTTAGCTAATCAAACTTTTGAAGCTAAAAACAAGTAAGAAAGGCTACAGTTGATCGAGCCGACTGTAAAAGACCCCGTACTCCAATAGAAGTGCGCAATTGTATTCAATTTAAATTCAAATTTTCGAATGATATTTAAAAATTTTAATTTTATATGCACATTTTGAATTGAAATTTAAAAAAAATTAAATTAACAATTCGCATTGCCGCAACTCTATTAGTTGCACCACGCGCCACTTTCGAGAATTCTCCGATAATCAGCATTTACATATTATTTATACAAACACACATTCGTTTGAAATTATATGTATGCACGTATGTATGTATGTGTGTATTCGGCGCGGCCAGCGTCTGCCGGCAGCGCTGTCGCCACACAAGCATCGAAAACCTTCGAACATGTGTTGTATGTTTCTGTCTCGCTCTCGCCCGTAAGTGATATTGCAGTTAAATAACAAACTTTCTAACGCAGTAGCTCTTTTGTTAAAGGTAGTATGTTGATGCTACTTTCAGAATAGTTTGATTTTATATGTCTCTATACGAATGTTGAATTACAACACTCTACTATATGAATAAAAGTTGTTTAGTTGATGTGGGGAAAAGGGGCGTGGCAGGTCAAAATTTTTACCTGATTACCAGAAATTACCAGAAATTACCTGATTACCAGAAATGGTGTTCCTAAGTGCCATAGTTACTGAGTTATTGGCCTAAAAGTAAATTTTTTTCGAGGAGTGTCTGGTTTTTTGCTCATTGCGGGGGCGGTAAGGGGCGTGGCAACAATTTGAAATAAACTTGATCTGCTCGCGAAGATAACGGACTTTCATTCCAAATTTGGTGTCTCTAGCTTTTGTAGTTTAAAAGATCCAGGTGTTCATACGGACGGACGGACAGACGGACATTGCTATATCGACTCGGCTGTTGATGCTGATCTAGAATATATATACTTTATGGGGTCGGCCACGCCTCCTTCTGCCTGTTACGCACATTTCGCTTCTGACAAACCTAATAGACCCCTATACTCTTTTTTAGAGTACGGGGTCTAAATATAATAATAGCCCACAGTCTTCAGACAATGTAAAAGCAGAATTACTTGAGAATTCAAATCTTTATCGATTAGATCATTTAAATAATGAAGAGAAATCAAAATTAAAACATTTATTAAAAACTTATCAACATATTCAATTTCAAGAAGGAGATCAACTCAGTTTCAGTAACCAAGAAAAACATAATATTAACACTACTCATAACTCCCCCATTTACTATAAACCGTACAGTTATCCTCGGGCTTATGAACAAGAAGTTGAAAACCAAATCCAAGAAATGTTAGAACAAGGTATCATAAAACCCAGTAATTCCCCCTACTGCAGTCCAATATGGACTGTCCCAAAAAAACAAGTCGCATCGGGTAAACAAAAGCTTGAATAGTATTCGACTATAGAAAATTAAACGAGGTAACTATTAATGACAGATACCCAATACCAAACATGGACGAAATTATAGGAAAACTAGGTAGATGCAATTATTTTACCACAATTGACCTTGCAAAAGGTTTCCATCAGCTGGAAATGCATCCAGATGCAATACATAATACAGCTTTTTCAACCAAAAATGGTCATTATGAATATCTTCGTATGCCATTTGGTTTAAAAAATTCTCCTGCAACTTTTCAACGTTGCATGAATAATGTGTTGCGACCATTATTAAACAAGCATTGTTTGGTGTATTTAGACGATATTATCGTTTTTTCCACATCCCTAGAAGAACACCTACATTCACTACAACTAGTTTTCGAAAAGCTTTCTGAAGCTAATTTTAAACTTCAACTTGATAAATGCGAGTTTCTTAAACAAGAAACTACTTTTCTTGGACATATCATTACTGAGGAGGGAATAAAGCCAAACCCTGAAAAAATCAAGGCAATTCAAAAATACCCAATTCCTAAAAAGTCCAAAGAAATTAAAGGTTTTCTCGGATTAACCGGATATTATAGGAAACAGCCGGATAACAGCCCTAAAAAAAGATTAAAAAATTGATATACAAAATCCTGAATACGTTGAAGCTTTCGAAAAATTAAAAAAACTCATCTCCAATGATCCCATCTTAAAAATGCCAGATTTTAATACTAAATTCGTATTAACTACAGACGCAAGTAACATAGCACTTGGAGCTGTACTTTCTCAAAACGGACACCCACTTAGTTACATTAGTAGAACCCTAAATGATCACGAAACCAATTACAGTGCCATAGAAAAAGAACTTTTAGCTATTGTATGGGCAACAAAAACCTTTCGACATTACCTTCTAGGACGACACTTTGAAATTAATAGTGACCATCAACCGTTATGTTGGTTATACAAAATGAAAGAACCAAATTCAAAATTAACTCGATGGAGAGTTAAATTATCAGAATATGACTTTGACATTAAATATATAAAAGGAAAGGAAAATAACATAGCAGACGCTTTATCTCGAGTAAAAATAGAACAAGCTTATTTTGGAGAAGAAACACAACATAGTTCTGATGAAGACAATAGTAACTTAATTTTTATCACCGAAAAACCAATTAACACCTTTAAAAGACAAATAATATTTTCTAAAGGCATTCCAAATATAAGAAAAGAAAATTATTTCAAAAAACTAATAATCCACATCACATATGATAATATGACAACAGAAAAAGCTAAATAATATTTGCACCAAAAAAAAATTTTCAGAAGCCTTATTCTTCTGAAAAATATAAGTTCATACGCAGAGTTCAAAGAACTCATTCTCAAGACGCATGAAAAACTCCTACATACACAAAACTATCAATGAAAAAATTAGAATCATAAATACTTTAAATGATGAAGAGAAAAAACTCTGCAAAATGGAAACTATCCTTTATATTTACAATCATAAAACTAAACATGACACCACTGGACAAACTCCCGCACACATATTCTTATATGCAGGACAACCAACTTTAGATACACAGGACAAAAAAAAAAAAAATTATAAACAAAATTAACAGTGACCGACAAGAATTTGAAATAGATACTAGATACAGAAAAGGACCGTTACAAAAAGGAAAATTAAAAAAAAAAAAAATTAACCAAATTCAAACTCCACAGGTCCTTCTTTATGATCATATTGTCATCCATACTCTCTACCATATGCCATGCACAACAAATTCAAATAAATAACTTGGATACAGACCACGGATACTTACTGTTTTCTGACAAACCCATAGAATTACCAACTAGATTTGAACACCACTCTTTACGAATTAATGTTTCTGAAATAATAACAACAAATGAATATTTTCGTAGAACTATTCGAAGCTTTAAAAACTCATCACAAATCAATTATTTGTATTCAAAATTACAACACGAATTAAATGGTATAATCTTTCACCATGAGAATCGAAATAAACGAGGACTGTTCAACATTGGAGGCTCACTATTTAAATTCCTTTTTGGCACACTTGACGATAATGACAGACGGGAATTTGAAAAAAATATTGAAAATCTATCTTTAAATACTGTGCAAGCTCAAGACATTAATGGTATAATAAACATAATTAATACCGAAATGCAACAATTTAAAGATCATCAAAACAAACGAACACTTCAAGAAACATTTATTTACCAATTACTACAATTTATAGAATATGTAGAAGACATTGAAATGGGCATGCAATTGTCTAGATTGGGACTCTTCAACCCAAAGTTACTTACCTATGACCGTGTTGACAGTGTTGACAACCGAAACATTCTACTAATTAAAACCTCCACTTGGACTATTCACCAAGATAATATCATACTAATTGTATCCCACATCCCAATCAACTTTCAAACTATTAAAACCATTAAAATCATTCCCTATCCTGACAATGATGGCTATCAACTCGATTACACCAGTACCACCTCTTATTTTGAAAAATATAATAAAATTTTTAATAGAAAAAATGAACCAATTGAACAATTTGATGAATGTATTACAAAAATTTTACTTCATACAAAACCAATTTGTAAATTTAAGCAGATAAACGAAAAAAGAAGTCATTAAGAACATAGAGCCAAATACAATTGTAACATGGAACATATCCAACATAAATGTAAAACAAAACTGTCAAAAAAGTAATACAGATCTTAATATTCATGGTAATAAAATTATTAATGTCAATCAATGTAAACTACAAATAAATGACATAATTTTAAGCGACAATTACTTACAACCCGAAATAGATCTAACACCTTTGTATCCACCAATAGAAATTATCAAAATTAAGCCTATCAAACATGACGACATTGTACAACTTGTATCCCAAAATAATGTCTTTTCATATACAATAATTATAACCATTATTATTATATTCATGTAGGATTTGAATCTGAACCAGAAGAGCAAGTGTTAGAGAACTCACGAGAGACACGTAGTGGTAGTGGAGTCTCCGTTATTGAACACTAAAAAGAACTAGTTATTAAGTGGAGGCAGATGAACAAAATGAATGAACAAAGTAGTCGATGCCAAGATCTCGTGGAAGACACACGCAGAATCAAGTCGTGAAAACTTACACACATAAGCTAAAACTCTGTTAATTATTTAAAGTTAAAATATAATACCAATAAACTACATATAATAATATAAACTATAGTGGTTACTGGTTACCCACAAAATTTTGGGGGCTCGTCCGGGATTGAATTTCACAATTTTGGGGGCTCAACCGAAATTGAATTTCACAATTTTGGAAATTCGGCTTTAAATAAAAGAACATTGAATAAAAAGAGCAATTGGTGTGTGTGTAAATGTACGAATTACTTATTGTCGTGTTGTGTGTGTTGTCGGCAATTAAAGAGCCTAAGAACAGAAACTTGCAAGGCGCCAGACGAATGCCGAGAAGTAACGGTGGTTGCAGATTGTACGCAGCGGAAAGGCACGACGAAAACGAGAAAGGCAGAAACTCATAGCGGCTAGAGCTTAGCGTCGAAGAAGAGGAAGACGAGAGAAGCAGAAGCCGAGAATAGTGACGTGCGTGCAACAAGAGAGGCACGGGTGAACGAGAGCTGAAAGACGAGTAAAGCAACGGGATCATATGCGAAATCAGAAAAGAAGACGTGCGTGCACAGACGAGAGAGGCAAATAGCTGGTGGCGTGTTTGTGAGACAAGTTCGGTGCGACGACGAAAATTATTTCGTCGTTTTTATTTCATAAAACCAAGTACCTCTGAATATGCTTCGCCAATAGTGTTGGTGACGAAGAAAAATGGTACCAAACGGCTATGCTGTGACTATCGAAAGTTAAACGAAAAGATAGTAAGGGATAATTTTCCAATGGTACAGATGGACAGCGTGATCGAAAAGTTGCAAGGAGCAATGGTGTTCACTACTTTGGATTTGACGAATGGTTACTTTCATGTGCCTGTTGCAGAAAAGTCACAAAAGTATACAGCATTTGTAACGCAGAATGGACAGTATGAGTTTAGATTTGTACCATTTGGTATATCTAACTCGCCGGCTGTATTTATGCGTTTTATAATGTCTGTCATGCGTGAGTTGATACAGAAAGGTGATGCTGTAGTGTACATGGATGACATCATAATCCCAAGCATTGATGTTGAAGAGGGATTCGGCAAATTAGAGAGAGTATTGGAGGTTGCAGAGAGAAATGGCCTAAGAATTAATTGGAGTAAATGCCAGGTTTTACAGAAAAAAGTTGAATTTTTGGGGTACATTGTGGAAAATGGTACGATTAGACCTAGCGAAAATAAAAGTGAAGCCGTAGCCAATTTTCCGACACCTAAGGATAAGAAAGCAGTTCATCGTTTTCTCGGGTTGACATCGTATTTCAGAAGATTCATTGACGGATATGCAGTAGTCGCCAAACCATTGTCTGATTTGTTACGAAAAGATTCTGAGTTCGAATTCAAAGAGTTGCAAGAGGTGGCGTTCAACCAGCTGAAAGCAGAGTTGATAAAGAAACCAGTGTTGCATCTTTATAATCCACAGGCTGAGACAGAAATTCATACGAATGCGTCAAAGTATGGATTTGGAGCTGTTTTGCTGCAAAAAGATTCAGTTGATGGGATGTTACACCCTGTAATGTACATGAGTAAGAAAACAAAGCCATGTGAGGAGAAGTACCACTCATATGAACTGGAAGTATTAGCAATGATAGGAGCATTAACAAAGTGGCGAATATATGTCTTGGGAATAAAGTTCAAGATCATCACAGATTGTAACGCCTTTGCTATGACCATGAAGAAGAAGGAAGTGCCATTAAGAGTTGCTAGATGGGCCATGTATCTTCAGGATTTTGATTATGAAATAGAGCACAGGTCTGGCACAAAAATGAGACACGTAGATGCGCTAAGCAGAGTTGCATGTTACTTGATAACGGACATAATGGTACAGAGATTGAGAGAAGCCCAGATGTCCGATGATTGGACAAAAGCAGTAAAGAAAATAGTTGAGAGTGGGATATATGAAGATTTTTATATATCAAATGAGATTCTATTCAAAGACCCTGCTCGAGAACTGATAGTGGTGCCGTCTCTAATGGAAACAGAAATCATCAAGATTGCGCACAGGCAGGGACATTTTTCAGCAAAGAAGACTCAAGATTTGGTGGAGAAGTCTTATTTCATACCAAAGCTGGCAGAAAAGGTGGTGAAAGTTGTGAGTAACTGTATCGAGTGCATTTTAGTAAATGCAAAGATGGGAAGGCAGGAAGGTTATTTATCGCCAATAGATAAAGGTGATAAGCCGCTCACCACGTATCACATCGATCATGTTGGACCAATGGAGATCACGAAGAAACGATATAATCACCTTTTAGTAATCGTTGATGCTTTTTTTCAAAATATGTTTGGCTTTATCCAACTCGTAGTACACGAGTGGAAGAAGTGATTAGTTGTTTGGAGAGACAGGCTGTTAATTTTGGAAACCCTTGCAGGATTGTGTCAAATAGAGGTACTGCGTTTACAGCAAACTTGTTTAAAGAATACTGTGAACACGGACGTTATAATGTAGAGAAAGTGGGAGAAGGAGAAGGTCCATATAAGAAGTCCACGGTGGCAGAGTTTATGAAAGAATTCGGGTCGAATCCTAAGTCAGGAGGGCCGAATGTAGGATTTGAATCTGAACCAGAAGAGCAAGTGTTAGAGAACTCACGAGAGACACGTAGTGGTAGTGGAGTCTCCGTTATTGAACACTAAAAAGAACTAGTTATTAAGTGGAGGCAGATGAACAAAATGAATGAACAAAGTAGTCGATGCCAAGATCTCGTGGAAGACACACGCAGAATCAAGTCGTGAAAACTTACACACATAAGCTAAAACTCTGTTAATTATTTAAAGTTAAAATATAATACCAATAAACTACATATAATAATATAAACTATAGTGGTTACTGATAGTTATCACATCACTGCGGATTATCGGGACCCACATTCATAATCATATTGTTATATTTAAAATATGTATCATTTAATCCCATAATATTAATCCATAAAAAATATAAGAAACAAATTCATGAACACAAAAAAGATACACCGCAATCAGTTCAACCAAAAGAACAACAACAAGATGAAACAGTTATCGAAGTGACACAATCAAATTTACCAAAACTTTACCCTTCAGCCTCGCCTTGATTCACAGGCTAGCCTCTTAAGGAGAGGGAAGTGACATATTCATCCCGATTATGTCTACAGAGTTCCATATCCCCAATTATAACATTTCCCAAGCTTCACTTGAGAATGAATCCAACCCCCAATTATAAACATTCCCAAGCCTCACTTGAGAATAAATTCAACAATTGTAAACAAAGACCCGTCTAGCCGGCGCATCTCCACCAATCGATCAGCATCGATTGCAAATCACATAGTCAGCATAATTTTTGTTCCCAGCTTAAGCCGAGCTAACGAGCAACGCTTGGTAATGTATAATGTAAACATTCAGCAGAGCTTTCTTTATCATTTATTAAACCAATATCTGTTAGTCTTAAGTTGATAATGAATAAAACAAGTCGTGAATCTAAAATCTCGCTTCGTCTTTTTTTTACATCAGCGTTGTCGTTAGAGTGTGTCGCGACATTTATTCGATTCGATTAACACATTAAATATTCAATTATATATATATTAGCAATGTGTATATAGTTCTTTTGTATGTCCAACAAGCAATGTATTACAAAAATTTGTCTTTTTTTTCTTTTTTTGGTTGTGTTTAAATAGTTGCAACTGCCAAAGCCCACATTGTTTCTTTAATTATTGAAAATTATACACTTTTTGTACAAGTTATCGTTTTTGATTTTGCAACAACAACAACCAGGCTTCAATATTGGGCTTTAAGATCAGCTGCGCTACCACATTCTCGCAATTTTCTTTTGCTTTGAGAATTGTAGCTGTCTAACTATATTTAATTTTTTTTTCTCTCTCTATTTTACTCTGCACTTTTAACCTTTTTTTTCACACACACACACACACACACACACACACAATTAAGCTGCTGGCGTATGCTGCGATCTTCGTCTAAGGGGAGGCGGTGCTGCTCTCTTTGCTTTGTGCTGGTCTCGTTCAGCTGAGTTGTACAGTCTGCTGCTCGACTGCTGATTAACGTTCGTAGGTGCGGCCGCGCGGTTGCACACAGTTACTGCGGTGCACCGGCAACATCGACCGAAAATTACCCTAATCTCCGCACAGCACAGCAGAATCAATTTTTCTGCAACTGGCGTGTGGGGGTTAGGTTCCAGATGATGGAGATACTTTCTCCCAAAACTGGCTGTAGCAATTTATCTTGTCACAGGGCAAACTAGAAAATTCACAAAAATTCGATAACGGCCAGAATGAGTGGTATTAACATACTTACACGCAAGGGTATTGCAGACGCGCACTACTTAGACACTTTTAGCTAATTTAGAATTACTTTTTAAAAGACTTTTCAAACTGTGAAACAAAAACGTGCAGCAGTCGATGGACTGTGTGACGTGGACGATGCATACAGATAAGCTAGGTGCATAAGCTTATTTATAGGGCATAATTCCAGGGAAAGCTCGGATTTGTGGTTCCGAAGGTGTTAACGAAACTAATATTGCAAGAGGGAGTAATGTTAAAGCTCTATAACATAGTTGGTCGACATGCATAGCAAGATGATTGCTATGCTACTATCGTAAGCACAACTTTTATCACATGCGATAATTGATCGCAACGGTCTGCGATAACAGAACCATTTGTACATCGTATTATGCGAAAAGGCAACCATTACACCACCCGATAATATACAACGTTAGACCGAATATTAGCGGGAATTAGCATCTGATATCTTTTGCATGATAAGTACCAATAGCTTTACCTTGCAAATCTTCCAATTGGTAATAGCAATTATCTAGCTTTTTCGCAATGCGACAGTTTGATCGTTCTTTAGATACGAACGAACTGCAGCTAATAGAGAACGATTCACACGTTCAGCAGCGTTACTTTGTGGCGAATATAAGGCAGTACCCCAAAGCAATGAAAAATATTCCTTAACAAGAAATCCTGTATGGCTTTGGAGGTGAACTTTCTCAAAGGATATAACCAATGATCTAAAATTACCATTTTTGCTTCGCGGATATGGTCCTAACAAGTCTATATATAGCTTTTGAAATGGTCTAGATGTGGGAACTTGAGAACCCATTAAGGGACGAAGGCTATAATTTGAAGCTTTAGTTTCTTTACAAATGTCACGTTGACGAATATAATCGCGTACATCGTTTACCAAGCCGGGCCAAAATAGGTGACAACGTATCTTCTTGGTCATTTTCTGCATTCCTGTATGCCATAACATAAGAGTGTCATGAGCTTGTTTCAGAACATCAGCTCGAAGTGTTTCAGGCACCCATAATTTCCAAGTTGGCGTTTCGTGTGTTTCATTGCCAGTGCCCGAATTGAAGCGAATATACAAAAATGTATCCACCACTTTGCAATACGTGAATTTAGAGTGATTTTCGTGATATCTATCTTTTAGCGATTGATAACTCTCTTCAGAAAATGCATCTGATTCTAAATCTATCAATGGAGCAATAAATAATACTGACACTTCATTTTCAACTAATCTAGACAAAGCATCCGGCACAATGTGTTCTTTTCCTTTTCGATTCGACATTGAAAACTTAAATTACTGTAATCTAAAAATCCAGCGAGCTAGTCTACCTGAGACATTTTGTTGGCGCATAAGCCAAAGCAAACGGGAATGATCCGTTACTACCTCGAACTCTTGAAGCTCCAGATAACATCTAAACTTTTCAATGGCTAATATGACAGTTAAGCATTTCAATTCGGTTACGCTATAGTTGCGTTGAGCACGACTTAACTTTTTAGACATAAAATCAATTTTTCGTCCTTTTCTTCCTATAACTGCACAAGGAAAGCTCTGATACCAAATTCACTTGCGTCACAGCGCAAGAAAAATTTTTTCTGAAAATCAGGGTTTGTTAAAACTGGCGCGGATGTAAGGATCTGTTTTAACTTATCCATAGCCGACTGGGCTTCTGTGGTCCAAATAAATTTATTTTTTGCATTTCTGTAGGGGGACAGGAAAGATCACCAAAATTGTGAATAAACCTACGATACCATCCACAGACTCCGAGAAAACCTCGTAGTTGTTTCAGATTTTTAGGTGCTGGCCATTGCTATACACGAAATTTTTTCAGGATCGGTGCAAATTCCTCCACTTTCTATAACATAACCTAAATAAACGATGCTTGTTACCCAAAACTGACTTTTGCAATCCGAACTAACACTGCCAGATGAGAAGTAAAATCTTCTGATACCACACACAAATAATCGAGATAGCCAAATAAGTAGTAGCGCAAGTCTGGTGGTATGATATCATCCATCAGTCTACACATAGTGGAATGCGCGTTACAAAGGCCAAAGGGCATAACTTTAAATTGGTACAATGGACGACCTTGCACGGCGAAAGCAGTTAAGGGTCTAGCCTCAGAAGTTAACTCAATTTGCCAGTACGCATCTTTTAAATCCAGTTTTGTTATAATATTGGCTTTAGGCATTCGAGAAAAAATGCCATCTATATTGCGGGTAAGCATCCTTCTTGGTGGCCTCATTAAGCTTCCTTGCATCCAGACATAGCCGAACTTTATTGGGCTTTAAGACTAAACGCATTTTAGAGCTCCATGGGCTTACTGAGGGTTCTATTATATCCAATTGTAACATGCGATCAATCTCAGCATGCAGCAACTTTTCAACTGCTGGACTCACAGTCCTAATCTTTCAGAGGCATTTGAAAACACATTTGATTAACAACCTCTAATTGTTTTATTTGCTGGGTATCTAAAACATATTCCTTGGAAGCTTCTATTGTATTTGGTAAAGGGTTTTGATAAATAGAACTAATTATGTTTGGAGCGAGACCAAAAATTCTCCAAAAATCATGACCAAGAATAAGCTTTTGTTTGATTGACGGAATAACAGAGACTTATGGGTTTGGTTAATGTTTTATATGTCATCATGATATCTAAAACTCCTATAATATTTTGCTTTTCTCCATCTGCAGTTTTAGAATGGGAGTTGATGGCTTTATACTCTGCAAATTTCTTTAACTTTTTTGTGACCAAAAATGAACCGATGCAACTAATGTTTGCTCCTATGTCAAGCAGTCCAAATACTGTGTATTCCAGGAACGAAACTTCTGCATAACTACGCATATCTCTTTGATCACTAAAAATTGTTGACACTATAGATCGTTGAGCTATCTTGACAATATCAATATAAATTCTTAAAATAATTCTTAAATTACGCTTACTAATTCTGGACTTATGTTCGTTAAATATCCGATTTCAGACTTGAAAATAATTTTCCAATCGTTCCTTATACGGTCTTAAATGAATTGGACTAGATTCTTCAGAGTCCGAAGCTGGTACGACATCCATCTGCTTTGCGGAATTAGCGGACTGGGCTGCCGAACAATTTCGGGCGATTACTGGTCTGATGAAGAAGACCGATCGACGGTTTTCCGACTGTCTGTTAAGACAGAATTTACACTGTGGCTTGTAAGTGTTTACAGCTCCACAACCATAGCAAAAGATACGACGTTCAGCTAAACAGTTCTGCCAAACATGCCCTAACTCTTCGTAATTCCAACATTTGACTTTTGAACCTCGAATGGCGGCAATTTCTACTTCAGCAGAGTCATCGATATCGACATCTGAACATACTTCGTCAACTGCATATATTTGACGACAAGATACTATAGGTTTCGGCCTTGATACGTTTTCAGCGCCAGAGCTGAGCTTGAACCAAACGACGAAGATGACCTATTGAATGGACAGGATGATAAAACAGTTTTTCTCGAATGCTAAGAAGCAAGTTGTTTTTAAGTATTTCCATCAACTCCCCCTCTCTAATTTTAATGGCACTCTTGTCTATAAGGGATGCAACTGCATCATAGAAAACGGAAAAGGGTTCATTAACTTTTTGCTTCCGAGATCGAACAAGTTCCATACTCAGAAAATCCGATCGATATTCTTTGTACTGTTGACGTAAAGCAGCACAAATATCGACCCAAACGATGGGATTCACTTGTTTGTGATATCGCCAATAGCGTGCTTTTCGAGCAAACAAAATATGTATGTGCCTACACATAGCAATGAAATCACTTTCTAGAGTTTCATCGATGAGAGCCTTTACCCTATAGATAAATTCCTCTACACCCAAACCTTCAGGAGATCCATCGAAATGAATATTCCACTTTTGAATAGCATTACCAGCTTTGCGTGAGTGAAAAATTGACTCTGCTGGCGAGGACAATCCACGTAAAGGCACCGTAGGGCTAGGAATAGGACAATGATTTGTCTGAGTTTCTACGTGCAGTGCTGACATTAATCTATTTACCGTTTGTTCGATCATGTTTTGTACAGTTCCATAATCAATCTCAGTATTGGGTCGAGAATTAAGATTTCTAGCAGGGTGACCTTTTTTCCCGCCAGTGACAGGTCTCACAGGACGCGCTTCTGCATGATTAGTGCTATGACTCGCATCCTGGGCCGATGAATGAGTTATACTAGCATTTAACGCAAGAGGCAACTGGGTGAGCTGAGCAGCAGCAGCAGACGTAGACGGCTGAGGGGGCTGTAACGCTTTGGCCAGGTTACGAGTAATCACTCTTGAACCAGAGCTGGCTTGAGCAGAAGGATCAGCTTGTTTTGCATGTGGGGAACAGTTACCTACCACTAATTTCAAATTTTGTAAATTTATTGATTGCTCACATGTATAACAAACACTATGTTGATCAAGCCAAGTTAATAAGCAACTTTTATGAAACACATGTTCACATGGAGTTAGATAACAAGGACTTGTGTTGTTTAATACTTGGCCACAAATGGCACAATTGTTTTCGGTTGGCTTGCCAACCGATTGTCTTTCTTGGGGGCTATGATCTACAGGCATAATCAAGAAAATATCTTTATGGTTTCTAGAGTGGACAGTTTATGGTGTTTAAAGATATAGTGAGAGTCAATACTTTTAATGATACATTTGGTGTGACAAAAAAACGTTATTTTTTTGGTCTATTGAAACTATTAATGAAGAGATGTTATTACTCTTGCCTTTTCTTCCAAACATCAAAATATTCGGCATGAATATGCAGACAGCATATTTACATGTTCCAGACAACAATTAGAAGCTGAATCTCAAAAACACGAATACGTTCTCACTTCACTACCGGTAGGATTCTAGATGATCTTTCGGATCCAATCATTTTACGATAGTATCTTCTATTGCGGATGTTAGACAACGCAAATCTAAAGAACTTCGCAAGAGTTATTCTATTGCTTGTTTAATTAGTGAGATGTATAATCACAAAAATATATAGAGTGCAACTTCTGGTATCTATATAAGATGTTGGTTGTATATTACCATTAGTGTGCCACTCCTATGGGTACAAAAGTTTCGGGCTAAAGTTGTTCGCTATCGATCGTTTATTAAAAAAAAATTGGTACAGCTACCTTCACTAGCCCTACGTTTCGGCGCCAAAAAGTTTGTGGTATCCGCATACGAAAGCAATCTGCCAAATGTTTTATGTGCCAACCGGGTTGCTCTTGCCTCGCAGGGGTCGCTAAAAATGTTAGGAACACGAAAGTTCATATTATACAATTTGGATTTTCTGCGTGCAAAACAATCGTAGCAACTTAGCGAGCAAGAAGTCAATACGGAAATGATAATTCTTGGCTTACGGGCTATTGAGAGACAGGCGGTGGAATCCTCTGGTACCCTTAGCTCAGTTCGGGATGGGGGGGTTTGTTGCCATTACTCAATAAATCAAGTATTGACGATCTTATACAAAAATTGCCAAACTCCAAACTAAAGACATAAATGACATAATAAACATAATAAATAGCGAAATGCAAAAATTTAAAGTTCACCAAAACAAAAAAACACTGCAAAACACATTTACTTAGCAATTATTACAATTTATAGAATATGTAGAAGACATTGAAATGGGCATGCAATTGTCAAGATTAGGACTTTTCAATCCCAAATTACTCACCTATGACAGACTTGACAGTGTTAATAACAGAAACATTCTTTTAATTAAAACATCTGTTGGATCATAGCATAAGTTAGTTTTAAGAGAACATGGAAGTAGTAGTTAAAAGACAAAAACAATAAATTTGTAGCATAAGATTATGTGAAGTACGACTCGTATATTAAGCTAGCATGTAAGTTGAATCGCTCTCGGCAGTGCAGCTGTCGCGAAGTGAAATGTGCGTAACAGGCAGAAGGAGACGTGGCCGACCCCATAAAGTATATATATTCTTGATCAGCATCAACAGCCGAGTCGATATAGCAATGCCCGTCTGTCCGTCCGTCCGTCCATCCGTCTGTCTGTCTGTCCGTCCGTCCGTATGAACACCTGGATCTTTTAAACTACAAAAGCTAGAGACACCAAATTTGGAATTATCTTCGCGAGCAGATCAAGTTTATTTCAAATTGTTACCACGCCCCTTACCGCCCCCGCAATGAGCAAAAAACCAGACACACCTCGAAAAAAATGTACTTTTTCTGTCTGTCCGTCCGTATGAACACCTGGATCTTTTAAACTGCAAAAGCTAGAACCAAATTTATAATTAAAATCCGTTATTAAGTCAGCCAGGTTAGGTTTATTTCAAATTTTTGCCACGCCCCTTACCGCGCGCGCAATAATCAAAAAACCAGACACACCTCGAAAAAAAATGTAGTTTTAGGCCAATAACACAGTAACTATGGCACTTAGGAACATTATTTCTGATAAGCAGGTTTTCTATAGACAGCCTTAATGCAAAGCCATTAAAAATTTTGAGCTGCCACGACCCCTTTTCTCATTAGAGTTAACAAAACGATTGCTCTTCAATGCCGTTTTTAAGGCATTTATTCATATAGTAGAGTGTTGTAATTCAATATTCGTATAGAGACATATAAAATCAACTTATTCTGAAAGTGCCATCATCATACAACTATTCTGTGGCATCAAAATACTACCTTTAACAAAAGAGCTACTGCGTTAGAAAGTTTGTTATTTAACTGCAATATCACTTACGCGCGAGAGCGAGACAGAAACATATAAACACATGTTCGAACGTTCTCGATGCTTGTGTGGCGACCACGCTGCCGTCAGACGCAGCATACATGCATACATATAATTTCAAACGAATGTGTGTTTGTATGAATAATATGTAAATGCTGATTATCGGAGAATTCTTGAAAGTGGCGCGTGGTGCAACTGATAGAGTTGCGGCAATGCGAATTGGTAATTTAATTTTTTTAAATTTCAATTCTAAATGTACATATAAAATTAAAATTTTTAAATTTCATTCGACTTGGCGCCCGAGCAGGGACTTTTCAATCGCGTTCGTCGGTCTATATCGTTAGACATTTCGAGGCTTTGGTGTGTTTGGGTGTTGATTCTCGGTGATTGTTGTGCATTTTGTTAGAGTTTGATTTCCCTGGAACTGGAGTTGGTCCCCCCCTGAAGCTGCGAATTTGTGTTGCAGATTGTGGAATAATGCCCAGAATTGAGCCGATGAGCGACTCTTCTGACGACCAGGTAACAGTGCAAAAAACAAGTCAGTGCATAGCTGAAAGAGCAAGTTCAAGTGTCACATATTACATATACATAACCTTGCTGCACATAATTGACATTGCGTTTCGGCACTAATCAATTTGAATTTCTAAGCCATCGAAGCAAAATTGAACGAATAAATAAAATAAAACAAAGCAAAAGTAAAAAGGCATTAAATTAACCTTGCTGCACATATTTGACATTGCGTTTCGGCACTGATTAATTTGAATTTCTAAGCCATCGAAGCAAAATTTAACGAATAAATAAAATAAAACAAAGCAAAAGTAAAAAGGCATTAAATTAATTGTAGAGTTCTGCATGCACATACATATACATATATCTCCTAGTTCCGCTTTCTCTTTGATCTACGGTTGTTCGGTGGTGGTTCTTGACCTTTGCCTTGTCGCTGTTTGTTAAATTTGCACATAAGAAAAGCGCGGTTCGTTTGATATACATATACAATTGCGAAATTCGGTTGTGTTAGTGCCAACGCTGCTTGAAAATAACCAAGCACGCATACAGTAAGCGCTACCACATACATACATACGTGCGCAGTTACTCAGCGGTTGTCAGTTGTTGGCAGTTCGCATCGTTTTCGTTTGCTTATATCTACATAAGCACTAGCAACATACATACATACATACGTGTGCTGATTAATTGCAAGCTGTTTAAGTTTTCGTTGGTCTGTCGCTGCGTTACTTACATACGTATGTGCTGTTGTTGTTGCCTGCATATGTATATCAAAAATTACGTGATAACAAGTGAACGGTCGCGTGCGCGTCTGAGGGTATAACTTGTTGTTGCTGTTATCAGCTGTTGACTATTGTGCGTGCGCTTGCGCTTTTGGAGTTGTTCTTATCTCGAGTTCGTTGAGGTGTTTGCGTAGTCAGCTGATTACTTTACTTTTGTTTATTGGTACTCATCCAATTGTCGATCGGCTGACTGACAAGACGGCTGACAAAGAAATCATCATTTGCATGCACGAATGTCGAGAAAGATGTGGAACCTAGATGCAATTTTTGCAGTGCCAAACGTATGATTAGAAACCGCCAGGGGTTTGCAGGATTGTCAGTTGACGACCGATTCAATTTCGTGAAGTCCAGTCAACTGTGCATAAATTGTTTGTCCGCTGAAGAAAGTTCAAAGTCCAGGATGAAGCAGAAATCCGACATCAAACATGCAAAGAAATCGTCATTTGCATGCACGAGTGTCGAGAAAGAAGTGGAACCCAAATGCAATTTTTGAAGTGCCAACCATATGATTGGAAACTGACAGGGGTTCGCAGCATTGCCAGTTGACGAAAGATTCAATTTCGTGAAGTCCAGTCAACTGTGCATAAATTTTTTACATTCAGGACACAGATGTCCAATTGCACTGCGTCAAAGTGTAGAGTGTGTGCTCGCCCACACAATAACCTCCTGCATAAGTGTGCAGCCGCAGAACAACAAGCATCCGCTCATCCGGCTCAAGTTAACCTAACCCTGTTAGATTCAGGTTCTCAAGTGAACTTTATGACTGAAAGCCTGGCCCAAGCGTTGCGGCTTCAACGAAAGGCCAAGTCGCTAACCGTAACATCGGTTGGACAATCTAGTCTGGTAGCGAAAAGCGAAGTGTCGACAGTAGTGTCTCCTCGTGTCTCTACACATAATTTCAGAGCCGAGTAGTGTTTGATGCGTCGTGTAAGACGCTTATAATCAAAACAACAACCAACCGTAACAAAAATACTACAAAATGGAAGGAGGAGCAGCGGCCGCAACCACCCTTTCTGACGCCAGCATGTCACAAGTAATCAACCAATTGAAAGACGTTGAGAAATTCAATGGAGACAAAAATACCCTGTACACTTTTGTTAACCGAATCGACTACATATTGGCCCTGTACACGACCAATGATATACGGCAACAATCAATTATTTTTGGACTTGTGGAACGTTGCATCAGTGCTGATGTTATGCTATCACTTGTCATGAACAACTTTAACACCTGGACGGATCGTCGCAAACAACTAGTACTCAACTACAAAACCCAAACCAAGAACCATATCTTACTGGAGGAATTTAGGAACACACCATTCAAAGGGAATGTACGAGAATGTACGAGAAGCAGCCGAGTACCGTAGGAGGACCTTGATGAGTAAGCTAGAATTAGAAAACAACCATGACGAAAAAATAAAACATGTATTGACGATCTTATACAAAAATTTTCTACTAACATTTGTATTCGAATTATAAATTGCGAATTCCCGATTTAAGATCATTAATAAATCTATTACAAGAAAATAATCTTTATGATGAACAATGTCAAAATTCGAATTCCATTAAAGTAAAACATGAAAAAAGTTTTAAGCCACCTCCAACCAATTCCAATTTCCAACATTACTTCAACCAAATAAAACTCCTTATGTCCCATATCATAATCATCCACCAAATGTTCAACTGCCATTATATCCACCACAACCACATAACAATATGCATTACACTAACACTTATTTATCCCGACCAACCCAACCCGTACCGATTCCGACAAGACCAGTACAGTTACTGAACTGAACAGTTACTGTACTTATTTCCGTCAAAGCTTATTTGACTATAATCGTTTTGGACAGAATCAGAGTCCCATTGCACAAAGAGCACCGATCAATTATGCTCCTGGCGTATCCAATCAACCAATCAAACGCCCTAGACTAGAAGAAAGTGCGCAAAGTAAAATGAGTATAGAGCACGAGGCTAGGAACCAAGAAGAATTGAATTACCAGGAATATTTGCAACAAGAATATTTCAATCAATTAGCTTCTTATCCTCAGTACTACCACGAGCAGGGATATGCACAAAATTCAGATTATTCAGATTCACAAACACCAGCAGCAAAACCCGAAACTGAGCAGTGTAACGAGATAGAACTCGAACAAGCTGAAAATTTTCGGCAACCAGCCTCGGACACCAACAGTTCATAAACTTCACCCATAAGGGAAAGAATTTGAATTGCCTAATAGATACCGATTCTACAATTAACATGATGACATCCAATATTTTCAATCTACAAGTTGTTGATACTAAATGTCTAATTCAAACAAGTAACGGACCATTAACAATTACAAAAAGATCAATGTTCCTTCTAATAACATATTCCTTTTACATAAATTCTCTTCGGATTATGACTTATTAATTGGCAGAAAACTGTTATCACAAGCCCAAGCAGTAATAGATTACAAATCCCAGTCAGTAACACTATTTAATAAAAAATAGAAATTAATAAACGATTCGCCAAACATTAATCAAAATCATTTTTCAAATTCTGTATCATCATTCGCTTCGCACTTGCTTTGCAAACGGACGTGTTTTTGTTTCTTCCTCGTTTAAAAGTCACTTTTCGTCGCTTTTTTCACTTTATAAATCAATTCAAGTCAATTTTATCATTATCTATACTTTGTTTCATACACCGGCTGTGTAAACGCAAGGTTTAAATACACTAACTAACATATTTAATAATTTCTTTGCAATATTTACCAAAACAAAGCTTAGCCAAAGGAAGTTGTTTGTTTGTTTGTGCACTTGCTTTGTTGTCTCCCAACTAGCTTTGTTTTTGTAACTTACAGTTTTTGCTTGTTTGCTACTCTCTGCCTAAAACGTTTCAGTCGCGAGCGCAATCTATAAATAGATTTTTACTCTCTCGCGTCATCTCTCTCTCTCTCTGCTCTTTGTAAGCAGCGCTTTGACTCACCCCTCTGCTATCCCGCGATCTAAGTGTTGTTGGTGCTGGCTACCTAATCTTCGTTGGTAAAATTTTCGTTTGGTGCGCAAACAATTTTGTCTTTGTAAGTACGCTGTAATTCTGCTTTAGCTTAGCATTCTGTTTACTTAACCCTTGTGCATATCTGTCATACTTTTTAACACTCTATATAAATTTTAAATTTGTTATATTTTTCTTTTTTATTAGATTTGTATATTTTTGCAGTATAATCTTTTCTTTTCGTTGTTGCTAAATTTTAATTTTGCCATTATGAATGTCTGCTAGTAAAAATTGCCAGGTGCGAAACAACGTTAAAGTGGGTTTCGTGTGTTGCTGGCTGTGTGATAATGTATGACACGAAAAATGTGCTGGCCTTAACGGCCCGTATTATCGACCTGATAAGCTCTAATTCGGGTATAAAATGGACATGTGAGTCCTGCAGGGACGTTGAAAAGGACATGATGGGCTTCATGAGGCAAACAAAAAGAGGCTTTGGTGAACTATTTAAGAACCTGTTTGATAGTTTCACCTCGTTGGATAAAGATTTAAAAAGTATGAATCTTTTTAATGATTCTCCAAAGCGGAAAAAGGCCAATTTTAGGTTGTCAATTGGTCCAAATGAACTTTTAGTTCCTCCTCATATCTCCATTAATTCAGATCCGTCTTTAATAAATCTTTCTTCCCCATTTCCAAATAGTATTGTCAGTAGGAATGATAATTTTACTTCCCCCACAGATGTTACTCCTACGGACACCGAGCCAGTCCCTGATTCAGTCGCTGTCAATACAGTTGTTGTTGACCACCATACCAGTGACGACATTCCGACTGGGTCTACTAGTCAATCTACCAGTGTTGTTAGTTCAAAAGACGTTATGACAGTGGTAGATAATAACTTGACTCTCATAGGTATTCCACCGAAAAAAACAAATCTTTGTTTCATGGCTAGCCCCTGATACTACATCTGATGATGTCAAGGCTTTTATACCAGCAAATCTATAGCCAACATTACGGTTGAAAAATTCAAATTTACGTATGCTCGTGAGATGTCTTCATTTAAAATAAGTGTTTCGGTCGAACAATTTAACAAAATATGCTGCAAAGAGTTTTGGCCGGACCACTTAGTGGTGAAAGAATATACTGCCAAAAAAGAAAACGGACTCCGATTGATCTATCTACATTATCTTCGTCTGACAAACTAAACTCTTCTAACAAAAAAAAACTAAACTCCTCCCTCTCGCTTGCCTATCAGAATGTAAGAAGTCTTTGTAGCAAGCTTAGCAACCTTTCCTTATCTAGTGTTTCTTTTCCTTTTCATGTCATTGCCTTTACTGAAACTTGGTTAAGGCCTGACATTCTAAATACAGAGATATACTGCGATAACTTTTCCCTTTTTAGAAAGGATCGCACTTCTCGTCGTGGTGGTGGTGTTCTGATTGCTGTTAATGCTGATCTTTCCTCTGAAGTAGTTAATCTTAGTATTTCTACGGATTTAGAATTTATTGCGATAAAGATTTGTATTTTCAATGTTTCCATTTTTAGACCCCGTACTCTAAAAAAGAGTATAGGGGTCTATTAGGTTTGTCAGAAGCGAAATGTGCGTAACAGGCAGAAGGAGGCGTGGCCGACCCCATAAAGTATATATATTCTAGATCAGCATCAACAGCCGAGTCGATATAGCAATGTCCGTCTGTCCGTCTGTCTGTCTGTCTGTCTGTCTGTCTGTCTGTCCGTCCGTCCGTATGAACACCTGGATCTTTTAAACCACAAAAGCTAGAGACACCAAATTTGGAATGAAAGTCCGTTATCTTCGCGAGCAGATCAAGTTTATTTCAAATTGTTGCCACGCCCCTTACCGCCCCCGCAATGAGCGAAAAACCAGACACACCTCGAAAAAAATTTACTTTTAGGCCAATAACTCAGTAACTATGGCACTTAGGAACACCATTTCTGGTAAACAGGTTGCTAGTGACACCCTTAATGCAATGCCATTAAAAATTTTGAGCTGCCACGCCCCTTTTCCCCACATCAGCTAAAAAACTTTTACGCTTTAATGCCGTTTTTAAGGCATTTATTCATATAGTAGAGTTTTGTAATTCAACATTCGTATAGAGACATATAAAATCAAACTATTCTGAAAGTGACATCATCATACTACTTTTAACAAAAGAGCTACTGCGTTACAAAGTTTGTTATTTAACTGCAATATCACTTACGCGCGAGAGCTAGACAGAAACATACAAACACATGTTCGAACGTTTTCGATGCTTGTGTGGCGACAGCGCTGCCGGCAGACGCTGGCCGCGCCGAATACACACATACATACATACATACATGCATACATATAATTTTAAACGAATATGTGTTTGAATGAATAATATGTAAATGCTGATTATCGGAGAATTCTTGAAAGTGGCGCGTGGTGCAACTGATAGAGTTGCGGCAATGCGAATTGTTAATTTAATTTTTTTTAAATTTCAATTCAAACTGTAGCCTTTCTTACTTGTTATTACTTGCTCTTATATTCCTCCTTCTTCTGATAGTTCTGTTTATTTTGAACATTTCCTAGCTATCAAATCTGTTTCTTCCCTAATTTCCGATCAAGATATCCTCGTGGTTCTGGGTGATTTTAACATTGCAGGAACTACTTGGTTATCCACTCCAGGCTCTGCTGCATTGACTCCCACGACGCAGAGTGATTTCCTTGATCATTTACTTGGGATTTCTCTATCTCAAATAAATGGCATTCCCAATTCTTTAAATAAGATGCTTGATCTTATTTTTGTATTAGACCCATCATTTCTATCTGTTTCCCGTACCGCTCCCCTTTCTATTCCTATAGATCCATATCACCCGACTTTGGAATTGTTGATGGATTTGCCTACCCAAATGGGTAAGTCCAGCACGAGACCCAGCAAGCGTATTCGCCAGTTTCGAAAGGCTGATTTTAATAAGTTAAATCAGCTTTTATCCCAGACTAACTGGTCATGGCTGTTCAAGTGCAGGGATATGGATGAAGCAGTTGCATTTTTAGACCCCGTACTCTAAACAAGAAAGAAAAGTACAGTCGAGCGCGCCCGACCGTATAATACTCTCTGCATTTGTCCCGATTAAATTATTAAAATCGGTATCGACATATTACAATGTGAATTACTTGCATTAAAACACGTTGAAACAAAAACAATCTAAGCATAATCAAACACACATCTGTTTGTTTGTATTCGAATACAGATACGTTTGGCAATATGTATATGATGCAAATATGCATGCATGTATGTGTGTATTCGGCGCAGCCAGCGACCGCGGGCAGCGCTGCCGCCACACAGACAGCGAAAACGTTCGAACATGTGCTTGTGTGTTTCTATCTCGCTTGCACCTATGGGTTGATATTGCGTTCAATTATCAATATTGTAACGCTTCTAGTTTTCTTGTTTATAGTCCGATTTTAATGCGCCTTTCAGGATAGTTTAATATAGTTAGTCTCCACACGTATCATATAATTACAATACTGTACGATACGAACAAGTTCGCCAAACCCGGCATTAAAGGTTCCAGCCTTTTTATAAAATGTGGGAAAAGTGGGCGTGGCAGTCCAAAATTTTAAATGGCAATGCAACTATGCCGTCGCTACGAACCTCCCGTTCCAGAATTGGTGATCCTAGGTGCCATAGTTACTGAGATATTTGCCGAAAACACCAATTTTTTCCGAGGTGTGTCCAGTTTTTTGCTTATTGTGGGCGAATGGGGCGTGGCATCAAAAAAAAAAAAGATTCTTGTATTGACTGACTAAATATCTGATCGTTTGACACCAAGCTCGAACTTGTAGCTCTTACCATCTCTGAAATCTGTTTGTTCATACGGACAGACAGACAGACAGACAGACAGACGGACAGACGGACAGACGGACATGGCTATATCGACTCGGCTTGTGATGCTGATCAAGAATATATATACTTTATGGGGTCTGCCACGCCTCCTTCTGCCTGTTACATACTTTTGCACAAACCCAATATACTCTTGCAGAGAGTATAAAAAGAGTATAGGGGTCTATTAGGTTTGTCAGAAGCGAAATGTGCGTAACAGGCAGAAGGAGGCGTGGCCGACCCCATAAAGTATATATATTCTAGATCAGTATCAACAGCCGAGTCGATATAGCAATGTCCGTCTGTCCGTCTGTCTGTCTGTCTGTCTGTCTGTCTGTCTGTCTGTCTGTCTGTCCGTCCGTATGAACACCTGGATCTTTTAAACTACAAAAGCTAGAGACACCAAATTTGGAATGAAAGTCCGTTATTTTCGCGAGCAGATCAAGTTTATTTCAAATTGTTGCCACGCCCCTTACCGCCCCCGCAATGAGCAAAAAACCAGACACACCTCGAAAAAAATTTACTTTTAGGCCAATAACTCAGTAACTATGGCACTTAGGAACACCATTTCTGGTAAACAGGTTGCTAGAGACATCCTTAATGCAATGCCATTAAAAATTTTGAGCTGCCACGCCCCCTTTTCTCCTGAGAGTTAACCAAACGTTTTCACTTTAATGCCATGTTTAAGGCATTTAGTCATATAGTAGGGTGTTGTAATTCAACATAAGTATAGAGACATATAAAATCAAACTATTCTGAAAGTGCCATCATCATACTACTTTTAACAAAAGAGCTACTGCGTTACAAAGTTTGTTATTTAACTGCAATATCACTTACGCGCGAGAGCGAGACAGAAACATACAAACACATGTTCGAACGTTTTCGATGCTTGTGTGGCGACAGCGCTGCCGGCAGACGCGGTGGCGACAGCGCTGCCGGCAGACGCTGGCCGCGCCGAATACACACATAAATACATACATGCATACATATAATTTCAAACGAATGTGTGTTTGTAAGAATAAAATGTAAATGCTGATTATCGGAGAATTCTTGAAAGTGGCGCGTGGTGCAACTGATAGTTAATTTAATTGTTAATTCATTTTTTTAAATTTCAATTCTAAATGAACATATAAAATTAAAAATTTTAAATTTCATTCGAAAATTTGAATTCAAATTGAATACAATTGCGCACTACCATGGGAGTACGGGGTCTTTTACAGTCGGCTCGATCGACTGTAGCCTTTCTTACTTGTTTTACATTACTCTAAATAATTTATTTGAACTTTGTGCTCCATTTTGTGTTCCTAGTATCTCGAAATACCCAATTTGGTTTACACGTGAATTGACACGTTTAAAAAACATTAAATCAAAATTTTATAAGAAATTCAGGAAATCTGGCTCTTCCCTGGATCTCTCTCTATATGTAATTGCTCGATCTGATTTCTCTGCATTGAACAGCCTGTGCTATCCGAATTACCTTAGAAGCTGTGGTCAGCAGTTTCGAAGTAATTCTAAACTTTTTTATAACTTCGTTAATGCGAAGCGCAAATCATCAACACTTTCTTCCTCAATGTTTTTTCAAAATAAGACTGCTAACTCTGATCAGGCTAAAGCCAAAATAATCTAAACTTGCCTTATCCTTACCGTTAAAATGCTTCTAATTGTAATTTTAGGCCATAGATCACTGAAGAATCGCTTTTGAGTGATCTAAAGGCTGTTAAACCTGTTCTTTCCCCGGTCCCCGACGGAGTTCCAGGTTGCGTGCTCAGAAACTGTGCCGACCAACTCTTGAAACCTTTGTATACATTATTTAATTTGTCTGTTGAGTCGTGCTGCTTTCCTGACATCTGGAAATCATCTTTTATTATTCCCCTTCATAAAAAGGGTACTAAATCTGACACTTGTAAATATATGGGTATCTCAAAGTTGTCTGCAATTCCTAAAACTTTTGAGAAATTAATTACTTCTCAATGGCAACATCTTTGTAGATCTATTGTTTCACCTTGCCAGCACGGGTTTATGAAATATAGATCTACTACCACTAAACTATTAGAATATACTTCCATTGTTATACAGGGGTTTCAAAATAAATTGCAAACAGATGTCATTTACACTGATTTTAGCAAGGCTTTTGATACCGTTAATCATTGTCTTTTAATACATGAACTTAATTTGCTTGGATTTCCAGATAAATTAATTTTTTGATTTTTTTATTTTCTTTGATTCTATTTATGTTCTAGAACTCAAAAAGTTAATTTTAATGGCACGTTATCCAAGCGCGCCCCCGGTTCTTCGTGGGGGGTTCTTCAAAAAAAACCTCTTGGGCCTTTACTTTTTTCACTATTCATTAATGTGGGGTCGGATCTGGCAACTCCAGCTAGATCTCAGCTTTTGTATATCGATATAAGAAGAGTATCGATATAAACGACGACGACGATAACGACGAAACAGATACACGAAGAGTATCGATATGAAAGACGATGACGATTACGAGAGAGAGAGATACACGACGCGTATCAAGATGAACGAGGGGAAAAGAGGAGACACACGACGATTACGACGAGATAGAGAGTTGAAAATAAGAATCTGAGGAAGAACGACGTATATGACGAGCAACGTGTAACGACGACGACGACGACGCTAATAATTAAAGTTCCGATTTGACTTAATTTCAATTCACCAAAATATTATAATACAAACTATATAATCATAATAATAAAAGTAGTGTTTAATATAAAAAAAACCCTACAAATATGGGGCCTCAACCTAACAAATAACATACAACCGGGAAGGCTCAACAAAAATAAGACAAAGAAGTGAACAAACGTTTCAGTTGAAACAACAAAAACGACGATTAAAAGATTTAAAAACGGTAAAAAGCTGCAACGGCGACACAATGACAAGCTTGCAAAACTTCGAGAACATTCTAGACGCCATAAAAAGAGGAAAACGAGCGAACATTGAGTTGCTGCACAAATTTGTTTTCCAGTCAGCAGGTGACCGGAACAATCGAAAACGTTTGCGCGAGTTTGAAGGCTTCAATTTCACCGAAAGAGATGAGGAATGGCGTGACAAAATTTCGTATGTGGCTGAAAATTTGTCCGACAGTGATCTTGCTGTAATTTGCAACATACTGGGGCTACAACATAATACGGCGAATTTAACGACGCATATATTTCGCAATCTGATGAAATCCAATTTGCTTGTAGACACCCAAAACGAAGGCGAAGAAGAAGAAGACGAAAGCGAAGAAGAAAACGATGAAGATGAACGAAGCGTACATGAAATCAACGAAGACAGAGATGCAAATAGACGCAACAATGAGGAAATAAATTATGGTACGGTGAAAAACACAAACACGCCGACAGCAAAATTCGCACTGAATTTTAGAGATGTGGAAGATACAATACGACCATTTTGCGGCGATGACACCGTAACAGTTGAAGTATGGATAGACGATTTTGAAGAAATGGCAACGATAATGTCATGGGACGAGCTGCAGAAGTTTATATTTGCCAAAAGATTGCTGAAGGGCTTAGCTAAAATGTTCATTATGAGCGAACGCGGAATCAGAAACTGGAGTATGCTCAAAAAGGCGCTACTAGAAGAGTTTGAGACAAAAGTGAACAGTGCTCAAGTACACAAGCTTCTGGCAGAATCGAAGAAAACGAAAGACGAGAATGTTCTAGAATACCTTCTGAAAATGAAAGAGATAGCTTGGCGAGGCAATGTGGAGAGCAACGCTTTGATGCAGTACGTAATTGATGGCATTAACAATGCCAAAGAGATGAAAGAGTTTAAAGAGAAACTAAAGAGCTATGAAAAGATGAATGTCAGGATCGAAAAAGAAATAAAAAAAAAAAAATTTAAACCCCCCAAAAAAAAAAAAAAAGAGGAAAAATTTTTTTTTTTTTTTTTTTTCTGTTGAGGTAACTCGGCAATTAACTCTTTTGGTAGAAAAAAAAAAAAAAAAGAGAATTTTTTTTAATATTTTTTATAAATTAAAGAAAAATGTTTGGGAGGATTGGGGGGGGAAACGTTTTTTTTGTGTTTTTAATTTTTGGTTTTAATTATTTATGTGTGAAAAAATTTTTTTTTTATAATCCCAAAGAAATGAAAGAGTTTAAAGAATAACTAAAGAGCTATGAAAAGATGAATGTAGGATCGAAAAGAGAAGTACACTGGAGAAAAATTTAAACGCACACAGAACACACGAGAAACGCCGAATAACAATGATGTCAAATGTTTCAATTGCGGGGCGAAAGGTCACACGTCAAGTTACTGTACCGACAAGGCCAAAGAAAGGAAATGCTTCAAATGCAATGAGTTTGGACATATCTCGAAGGAGTGTAATAAGAACAAATCTACAGACGCTGAAAAAGTGGCACCCATTCGCCAAATCACCAATAAGATGTCCATGAGCAAAGAGGTACGCATTGACGACGAAGAATTTATTTCTCTGATTGACACTGGAAGCAAATACAACATTATCAACGAGTCGGCGTATTCAAGGCTGAAAAAGAAGCTGATAAGTCCAGTAAACGTGTATCTCGTCGGATTTGGAAACCAAAACAGAGTTAAGCCATTGGGATCGATCGAAGAAACTATACTCGTAGATGACCTTATGTTTGTTACCAACTTCTTGGTTGTATCACCGACGTTCCTGGATGTTGAAATGATTCTGGGAGAAGAGTTCTGTAAGCAAGCTGAAATAAACATAAATCGAGATGGTATCACCATCAGGAAACACGACGCTATTGAGATGGAGGCAGAAATTACTTCGATAATGAATATCACCGCCTCAAACACGTGCGAGATCGACCCAAATATTGATGACACAGCCAGTGATGACTCTAAAAGAGAGGTACGTGAACTTATTGTAAACTACAATCCAGCAAATACGAAGACGACGAACGTGAAAATGCGAATTTGCGTAAAAGACGACACCCCGATCTTTTCACGTCCACGACGCATTGCATACAACGAACGCTGCATTGTCGACGGTCAAGTGGAGCAGTGGCTAACAGATGGCATAGTAGAGCAGTCAGAGTCGGAGTACAGCAGCCCAGTGGTCCTGGTGAAGAAACGAGATGGCACGCCAAGACTTTGTATCGACTACAGACGGATTAACAAGGTGATTATGCCAATATCAATTTCGCAAGGTACCTTTTGGACTGGCAAACTCCCCGAGCGTATTCCAACGACACATCAATGCCATATTGAGAGAGATGACACGGAGAAACATCGCTATACCGTACGTTGATGACATCATTATTCCTGGAAAAGACGAAGATGAGGCGTTACGTAATCTGAAGGAAGTGCTGACGCAATGCGAGGACTATGGCCTAGTAATAAACTGGAAGAAATGTAGTTTCCTGATGAAGAAAGTGGAGTTCCTGGGCCATAACATCGAAAACGGGAAAATATCCATATCAGACGAGAAGACGAAAGCTGTGACGAAATTCCCTCTGCCGACTAACACAAAACAACTACAAAGTTTCCTAGGATTGGTTGGATATTTTAGAAAATTCATCAAGAACTTTGGACTCATCGCCAAGCCGTTGACGGATCTACTCAAACAAGATGCCAAGTTCTGCTTCAACGAAAATGAGATCGATGCGTTTAAAAAGCTGAAGGCACTAATAACGGAGAAGCCAGTACTGAAAATGTTCAACTTTCAACATCGTACAGAGCTACATACGGATGCTTCAATTGACGGATTTGGGGCCGTGCTTCTACAGATATCACCCGATGACGGACGTCTACATCCAGTGTATTATATGAGCCGAAAGACGACTGATGCCCAAAGGAAATTTACGAGCTACGAACTGGAAATATTAGCTGTTATTGAGGCGTTGCACAAATTCCGAGTGTACTTGTTGGGCACACACTTCAAACTTATAAGCGATTGCAATGCGTTCACCAAGACGATGGAAAAGCGAGAAGTGAGTACCAGAGTTGCACGATGGATCCTTATGCTGCAGGAATTCGACTTCGAGCTGATTCACAGATCCGGCACCAGCATTCGCCACGCTGATGCTTTAAGTCGAAATCCAGTTATGACGATCACCGAAGAAAGCGTTCACAGCAAACTAAAGCTTCTGCAGGCACAAGACGACGAGATCAAGGCAATAATAGACGTTCTGGATGACAAACCGTCACACAACAGTTATTACATGAAAGCGGGTCTATTATACAAGCTGGTTGATGACATGGAATTAATTGTTGTCCCTTTATCTTCTCAAAGAGAGATCATCAAAGCAGCACACGAGAGAGGACACTTTTCCGTCAAGAAGACCAAAGAAATCATCGGTAAGGAATACTATATTCCCAAACTCGAGGCGAAGATTGAACGACAGGTTAGATGCTGGATACCATGTATCGTGTCCAATCGCAAGCATGGCAAAAAGGAGGGACTACTACATCCACTGCCGAAAGAAGAGGAACCACTACAAACCCTACACGTCGATTTCTTGGGTCCACTGGAGTCAACCGATAAGAGATACAAACATATTCTGGCTGTCATAGATGGATTCACCAAATTCTGCTGGCTGTACTCGACGAAAACGACATCGACTCACGAAGTTGTATCCAGACTTGGAGCACATAGCGACACATTCGGAAGCCCAGTTCAGATTATCACGGATAGAGGCTCTGCATTTACATCGGACGAATTCAAGAAGTATTGCGAAAACGAGAACATTTTACACCATGCTGTTACGACTGGATTGCCCAGAGCAAACGGACAAGTAGAGAGGCTAAATTCCATAATAATATCAGTTCTTTCAAAGCTATCTGCGGATGACCCGAGTAAATGGTACAGATACGTTGGAAGGGTACAACAAGCGATAAATTCGACGTTCTGCAGGAGCACTAACAAGACCCCGTTCGAGCTGATGATTGGAACCAAGATGCGGACAAAATCTGATGTTAAATTACACGAGATGATCAATTACGAAATGGTAGAGATGTTTAACGAGAAGCGAGACGACTTACGGAAGCAGGCCAAACGACAAATATTGAACTTGCAAGATGAGAACAGAAAGACGTACAACTTACGACGAAAACACGCTGCACACTACAAGGAAGGCGATCTGGTAGCAGTTAAACGCACTCAATTTGGAGGTGGACTTAAGCTGAAGCCGAAGTATTTGGGTCCATATCGAGTGACCAAAGTTAAGCCAAAGGATACCTACGATGTCACCAAAGACGCACATTTCATGGATGGCCCTATACACACAACCACTTGCGCAGAGTATATGAAGCCCTGGAGCCCAATTGGAGATGACGACGCCGACGCATTCGAGGACGAATGATGGGAAGGATGGCCGAGTTGTGGGGTCGGATCTGGCAACTCCAGCTAGATCTCAGCTTTTGTATATCGATATAAGAAGAGTATCGATATAAACGACGACGACGATAACGACGAAACAGATACACGAAGAGTATCGATATGAAAGACGATGACGATTACGAGAGAGAGAGAGATACACGACGCGTATCAAGATGAACGAGGGGAAAAGGGGAGATACACGACGATTACGACGAGATAGAGAGTTGAAAATAAGAATCTGAGGAAGAACGACGTATATGACGAGCAACGTGTAACGACGACGACGACGACGCTAATAATTAAAGTTCCGATTTGACTTAATTTCAATTCACCAGAATATTATAATACAAACTATATAATCATAAAAAAAAAAATATTTTTTAAAAAAAAAAAATTATAATAATATTATGCTTTGTGTGTTTTTTTTTTTTGTTGTTTTTTTTTTTTTTTTGTTTTTATAAAATTTTTTTTTTTTTTAAAGGACTTTTTTTTGTGTTGCGGTCTACAAAGCGATCTCGACACACTTCAAGCCTGGTGTATAGTTAACTTACTACATCTCAATTTTAGTAAATGTAACGTAATGTCCCTATTAAAGGGGAATTTTCCCCTATAATAACTACTTTCTTGACGGCAAGCCTCTTCAGAGAATAGAGTCGGTTAATGATTTGGGTATCCTTTTCGATCCAAAACTAAAGTTTGATAAGCACATCTCTTCTGTTGCTAATCGAGCATTCGGTGTCTTGGGTTTCATAAAGCGGTGGTCTAAGGAATTAGACGATCCCTACCTAACAAAAACTCTTTATACTTCACTTGTACGCCCTATTCTTGAATATGGATCGTGTGTATGGTCTCACCAATACATGATTTATCAGGACAGATTAGAATCTGTACAAAAACAATTTCTTTTGTTTGCCCTTAGGGGCCTTAGCTGGAATACTAATATTAGACTACCTTCGTATCGTAGTAGACTTTTATTGATTAACCTTCCTTCCCTTTCGGATCGTAGAACCATGCTTGGTGTAGTTTTCTTACATAAACTAATTAATGGTCAGATAGATTCCTCGTATCTAATTAGCCAAATTAGATTTGTTGTTCCGATCCGAAATACTAGAAACTTTCTTCCTGTGTCCCTTCAACGTTGTACCACGAATTATGCTTTACATAATCCGTTTCGTATCCTATGTACTAACTATAATAGTTTTTCTCATGTAGTGTGTGGAGCCACTTCTTTATCAACACTTAGAATATCACTTCTGTCCTACATATCTAATAGCGTGCCTCTTACCGTTGATCAACGCGTTACTAACATTTCCCTTAAATTTTATTTAATTTTATTTGGTTGGTCTGGTTAGTGTTTTTCTGGGGTTTTCCTAACCCTTGCAACGAATGTTGGACCAACGTTTCTTAATTGTTTTTAATTTTTTTAATACTTCCCCAGTAAGTTAAGTTAATTAATTAAACTTAAATTTAATTATAATGTTAATTTGAAACCTTTTTTTTCTCTCTTTTTGTTTTTAAATTTAATGTAAATCTTACTTTTAATTATTTTCTTATACGTAATTATATTAATTTAATTCATTTTTCTTTTTGTGTCGACTGTTAATAGTCAGACAATAAATAAATAAATAAATAAAGAATATTGCAATAGTCCTGAGTCCACACAAAATTTAAATACAGAATTACGCGAAAAAACAAATATTTATCGGTTAGATCATCTAAATAAAGAAGAAAAATCAAAATTAATAAAATTATTAAAGTCCCATCAGCATATTCAATTCCAATAAGGAGATCAACTTAGTTTCAGCAACCAAGATAAACATAATATCAACGTTACTCATAACTCCCCCATATACTACAAACCCTATAGTTATCCTCAAGCTTACGAGCAAGAAGTTGAAAACCAAATCCAGGAAATGTTAGACCAAGGTATCATAAGGCCCAGTAATTCTCCCTATTGCAGTCCCATATGTATTGTCCCGAAAAAAAAGACGCATCAGGTAAACCAAAGTTTAGAATAGTAATCGACTATAGAAAACTTATCGAAGTAACTATTAATGGCAGACACCCAATACCAAACATGGACGAGATACTAGAAAAACTAGGTAAATGTAACTATTTCACCACAATTGATATTGCGAAAGGTTTCCATCAACTGGAAATGCATCCAGATCCAATACATAAGACAGCCTTCTCAACCAAAAATGGTCATTATGAATACCTTCGTATGCCATTCGGTTTAAAAAATGCTCATGCAACTTTTTAACGTTGCATGAATAATGTTCTACGTCCATTATTAAACAAGCATTGTCTGGCGTATTTGGACGATATTATCGTATTTTCCACATTGCTTGAAGAGCATCTGAATTCACTTAAACTAGTTTTCGAAAAGCTTTCTGAAGCTAATCTTAAACTACAACTTGATAAATGCGAGTTTCTTAAACAAGAAACTACTTTCCTGGGACATATCATTACTGAGGAGGGAATAAAGCCAAACCCTGAAAAAATCAAAGCAATTAAAAAATACCCAATTCCTAAAAAGTCCAAAGAAAATAAAGGTTTTCTCGGATTAACCGGATATTATATGAAATTTATACCTAATTTCGCAGATATAGCCAAACCCATGATAACAGCCCTAAAAAAAGATTAAAAAATTGATATACAAAATCCTGAATACGTTGAAGCTTTCGAAAAATTAAAAAAACTCATCTCCAATGATCCCATCTTAAAACAAGTAAGAAAGGCTACAGTCGATCGAGCCGACTGTAAAAGACCCCGTACTCCCATGGTAGTGCGCAATTGTATTCAATTTGAATTCAAATTTTCGAATGAAATTTAAAATTTTTAATTTTATATGTTCATTTAGAATTGAAATTTAAAAAAATGAATTAACAATTAAATTAACTATCAGTTGCACCACGCGCCACTTTCAAGAATTCTCCGATAATCAGCATTTACATTTTATTCTTACAAACACACATTCGTTTGAAATTATATGTATGCATGTATGTATTTATGTGTGTATTCGGCGCGGCCAGCGTCTGCCGGCAGCGCTGTCGCCACCGCGTCTGCCGGCAGCGCTGTCGCCACACAAGCATCGAAAACGTTCGAACATGTGTTTGTATGTTTCTGTCTCGCTCTCGCGCGTAAGTGATATTGCAGTTAAATAACAAACTTTGTAACGCAGTAGCTCTTTTGTTAAAAGTAGTATGATGATGGCACTTTCAGAATAGTTTGATTTTATATGTCTCTATACTTATGTTGAATTACAACACCCTACTATATGACTAAATGCCTTAAACATGGCATTAAAGTGAAAACGTTTGGTTAACTCTCAGGAGAAAAGGGGGCGTGGCAGCTCAAAATTTTTAATGGCATTGCATTAAGGATGTCTCTAGCAACCTGTTTACCAGAAATGGTGTTCCTAAGTGCCATAGTTACTGAGTTATTGGCCTAAAAGTAAATTTTTTTCGAGGTGTCTGGTTTTTTGCTCATTGCGGGGGCGGTAAGGGGCGTGGCAACAATTTGAAATAAACTTGATCTGCTCGCGAAAATAACGGACTTTCATTCCAAATTTGGTGTCTCTAGCTTTTGTAGTTTAAAAGATCCAGGTGTTCATACGGACGGACAGACAGACAGACAGACAGACAGACAGACAGACAGACAGACAGACAGACGGGCAGACGGACATTGCTATATCGACTCGGCTGTTGATGCTGATCTAGAATATATATACTTTATGGGGTCGGCCACGCCTCCTTCTGCCTGTTACGCACATTTCGCTTCTGACAAACCTAATAGACCCCTATACTCTTTTTTAGAGTACGGGGTCTAAATACCAGATTTTAATACTAAATTCGTATTAACTACAGATGCAAGTAACGTAGCTCTTGAAGCTGTACTTTCTCAAAACGGACACCCACTTAGTTACATTAGCAGAACTTTAAATGAACACGAAACTAATTACAGTGCCATAGAAAAAGAACTCTTAGCTATTGTATGGGCAACAAAAACTTTCCGAAATTATCTACTAGGACGACATTTTGAAATAAATAGTGACCATTCAATTCAAAACTAACTAGATGGAGAGTTAAATTATCAGAATATGACTTTAACATTAAATACATAAAAGGAAAAGAAAATCATATAGCCGATGCTTTATCACGCGTTAAAATAGAAAAGCTTATTTTGGAGAAGAGACACAGCATAGTACTGATGAAGACAATAGCAACTTAATATTTACAACCGAAAAACCCATAAACACATTTAAAAGGCAAATAATATTTTCTAAAGGCATTCCAAACATAAAACAAGAAAGAAAAGTACAGTCGAGCGCGCCCGACCTTATAATACTCTCTGCATTTGTCCCGATTAAATTTTTAAAATCGGTATCGAGATATTACAATGTGAATTACTTGCATTAAAACACGTTGAAACAAAAACAATCTAAGCATAATCAAACACACATCTGTTTGTTTGTATTCGAATACACATACGTTTGGCAATATGTATATGATGCAAATATGTATGCATGTATTTGTGTATTCGGCGCAGCCAGCGACCGCGGGCATCGCTGCCGACACACAGGCAGCAAAAACGTTCGAACATGTGCTTGTGTGTTTCTATCTCGCTTGCACCTATGGGTTGTTATTGCGCTCAATTATCAATATTGTAACGCTTCTAGTTTTCTTGTTTATAGTCTAAAATTTTAAATGGCAACGCAACTATGCTGTCGCTAGGAACTCCGGTACCAGAATTGGTGATCCTAGGTGGCATAGTTTCCGAGGTGTGTCCAGTTTTTTGCTTATTGTGGGCGAATGGGGCGTTGCATCGAAAAAAAAAAGATTCTTGTATTGACTGACTAAATATGTGATCGTTTGACACCAAGCTCGAACTTGTAGCTCTTACCATCTCTGAAATCTGTTTGTTCATACGGACAGACGGTCAGACGGACAGACAGACGGACATGGCTATATCGACTCGGCTTGTGATGCTAATCAAGAATATATATACTTTATGGGGTCTGCCACGCCTCCTTCTGCCTGTTACATACATTTGCACAAACCCAATATACTCTTGCAGAGAGTATAAAAAGAAAATTACTTCAAAAAATTAATTATTCACATCACATATGATAATATGACAATAGAAAAAGCCAAACAACATTGATCACTTTTGTACCAAGTCTAGTGTGTTGTTTATAGATAGTGATGCCGATTTTGAAAGTTTTCAAACCGCATACAAAAAAATCATCAACACTAGTCATACTAAAATTCTTCGAAGCATTACACAACTAAAAAATATAAATTCATACGCCGAGTTTATAGAACTCATTCTTAAAACTCATGAAAAACTTCTACATCCAGGAATTCAGAAAACAAATAAACTTTTCGGTGAAACTTATTATTTCCCTAACAGCCAATTGTTAACACAAAACATCATAAAAGAATATCACATCTGCAATTTAGCAAAAACCGAACACAGAAATACTGACATGCCAATGAAAACAAGTAAGAAAGGCTACAGTCGATCGAGCCGACTGTAAAAGACCCCGTACTCCCATAGAAGTGCGCAATTGTATTCAATTTAAATTTAAATTTTTGAATGAAATTTACAAATTTTAATTTTATATGTACATTTTGAATTGAAATTAAAAAAAATTAAATTAACAATTCGCATTGCCGCAACTCTATCAGTTGCACCACGCGCCACTTTCAAGAATTCTCCGATAGCATTTACATATTATTCATACAAACACACATTCGTTTGAAATTATATGTATGCATGTATGTATGTATGTGTGTATTCGGCGCGGCCAGCGTCTGCCGGCAGCGCTGTCGCCACACAAGCATCGAAAACGTTCGAACATGTGTTTGTATGTTTCTGTCTCGCTCTCGCGCGTAAGTGATATTGCAGTTAAATAACAAACTTTGTAACGCAGTAGCTCTTTTGTTAAAGGTAGTATGTTGATGCCCCTTTCAGAATAGTTTGATTTTATATGTCTCTATACGAATGTTGAATTACAACACTCTACTATATGAATAAATGCCTTAAACATGGCATTAAAGTGAAAACGTTTGGTTAACTCTCAGGAGAAAAGGGGGCGTGGCAGCTCAAAATTTTTAATGGCATTGCATTAAGGGTGTCACTAGCAACCTGTTTACCAGAAATGGTGTTCCTAAGTGCCATAGTTACTGAGTTATTGGCCTAAAAGTAAATTTTTTTCGAGGTGTGTCTGGTTTTTTGCTCATTGCGGGGGCGGTAAGGGGCGTGGCAACAATTTGAAATAAACTTGATCTGCTCGCGAAGATAACGGACTTTCATTCCAAATTTGGTGTCTCTAGCTTTTGTAGTTTAAAAGATCCAGGTGTTCATACGGACGGACAGACAGACAGACTGACAGACAGACAGACGGACAGACGGACAGACGGACAGACGGACATTGCTATATCGACTCGGCTGTTGATGCTGATCTAGAATATATATACTTTATGGGGTCGGCCACGCCTCCTTCTGCCTGTTACGCACATTTCGCTTCTGACAAACCTAATAGACCCCTATACTCTTTTTTAGAGTACGGGGTCTAATTACCCCCAAACCTGAACATTGTCGAGATAAATTTGTAATAGACATTTATTCATCAGAAGGAAAACATTATCTAAGCTGTATTGATATTTATTCAAAATTGGCTACTCTCGAACAAATCAAAACAAAAGATTGGATTGAATGCAAAAACGCATTAATGCGCATATTTAATCAGTTAGGTAAACCACTTCTATGAAAAGCAGACCGAGACGGCGCTTTCACCAGCTTAGCACTAAAAAGATGGCTTGACAGTGAAGGAGTAGAAATACAATTAAATACATCAAAAACAGGTATAGCAGACATTGAACGACTTCATAAAACTATTAAAGAAAAAATCAGAATCATAAATACATTAAACGATGAAGAAAACAAGCTCAGCAAAATAGAAACTATTATTTATATTTACAACCATAAAACCAGACATGACACCACTGGACAAATTCCCGCACACATATTCTTATACGTCGGACCACCAATTCTACATACATAAGACAGAAAAGAAAAGACAAACAAAATAAACAGTGACCGACATGAATACGAAGTCGATACTAGATATCGAAAGGGACCAAAAAGGAAAATTAGAAAACCCATTCAAAGCCAACCAAAACGTCACGCAAACAGATCCTGATCATCACAATTTAAGAAACGAAAGAAAATTAACCAAATTGAAACTCCACATGTTTCTACTTCGTAATCATAATATCATTCACACTCTTTACCATATGTCATGCTCAACAAATTCAAATCAATAACTTGGATACGAACCTCGGATATTTACTATTCTCAGATAAACCATTAGAATTACCAACTAGATTTGAACATCATTCTTTGCGAATTAACTTAATTGAAATAATAATAACAGACGAATATTTTCGTAGAACTATGCTTAACTTTAAAAATTCATCACAAATCAATTATTTATACACCAAATTACAACAAGAACTAAATGCTATAATATTTCATCATGAGAATCGTAATAAACGCGGACTGTTCAACATTGTAGGCTCATCATACAAATTTCTTTTTGGCACACTTGACGATAATGACAGAGTTGAATTCAAAAAAAACATCTTTAAATATTGTTCAAACTAAAGATATAAATGACAGAATAAACATAATAAATAGCGAAATGCAAAAATTTAAAGATCACCAAAACAAACAAACACTGCAAGACACATTTACTTACCAATTATTACAATTTATAGAATATGTAGAAGACATTGAAATGGGCAAGCTGAAAGAGCAAGTTCAAGTGTCACATATTACATATACATAACCTTGCTGCACATAATTGACATTGCGTTTCGGCACTGATTAATTTGAATTTCTAAGCCATCGAAGCAAAATTGAACGTTGGTATGTGCTGTTGTTGTTGCCTGCATATGTATATCAAAAATTAGGTGATAACAAGTGAACGGTCGCTTGCGCGTCTGAGGGTATAACTTGTTGTTGCTGTTATTAGCTGTTGACTATTGTGCGTGCGCTTGCGCTTTTGGAGTTGTTCTTATCTCGAGTTCGTTGAGGTGTTTGCGTAGTCAGCTGATTACTTTACTTTTGTTTATTGGTACTCATCCAATTGTCGATCGGCTGACTATTGTGATAGTACACTCAAGTGCATTAAAATAGGACCGCATTTAGGAAATTAACATGGCACACAAATTGGATCTGAATGAAACCAGTTTGGTTGACGAAACGTGTCCTACTGCTCGCTTAAGTCAACTATTCGTGAAATTCGAAAAAGTAGAGAGTGGCATGAACGTCAAAGGAGTTCACTAATTAATAAAATGGTTACTCCCAGTAAATTTGAAATTCAATGCCGGCTAGATATTCTCAATTCTTACATTTCGAAGGCTATGGATTTGCAGTCGAAGATCGATTCAATAGATCCGGACAACGATAGCCGTGCAATGCTTGAGGAGACTTGTATTTTGGCACGATCGTCATACATGTTTGCCCTAAGTGCGTACCACGCCTCTGAAACAGTTTCTCACCAATCTCTCTTGCCCAAACTAAAGTTGCCCAAATTCAGTGGCAAGTACTCCGAATACAGAATATTCATCTAACTGTTTAGTAGTTTAATTGATTCGGATCGCTCGCTGTCAAATATTGAGAAATTCAACCTATTCATATCGTGCTTATCAGATAAGGTGTTAGGCACCATCAGAGCTTTCCAGGTATCTGATGCGAATTACCCAAAGGCGTTAGAGAGTTTGAGTCCAGTTGTTCGACATTGAGCCGATGGCCAAGCCATCGGCAATGGGAATTCGAGCGATAGTTGACTCAGTATCGGCAATTTTTGACTCGTTAATGTCGGTTGGGAATGAGGAAGACTTCGCTAACGCAATTTTAATACATATAGTCATGTCAAAAGTGGATCCTCATACGAAATCGAAGTATAAGGAGCAATTAGACTATAACCAATTGCCGAAATGGCCCGATTGCGTTGTGGCTTTGAACAGGCGATATCAGCACCTGTCCGCTGAAGAAAGTTCAAAGTCTAGGATGAAGCAGAAGTCCGACATCAAACATGCAAAGAAATCATCATTTATGCACGAATGTCGAGAAAGATGTGGAACCTAGATGCAATTTTTGCAGTGCCAAACGTATGATTGGAAACCGCCAGGGGTTCGCAGCATTGTCAGTTGACGACCGATTCAATTTCGTGAAGTCCAGTCAACTGTGCATAAATTGTTTGTCCGCTGAAGAAAGTTCAAAGTCCAGGATGAAGCAGAGATCCGACATCAAACATGCAAAGAAATCGTCATTTGCATGCACGAGTGTCGAGAAAGAAGTGGAACACAAATGGAATTTTTGAAGTGACAACCATATGATTGGAAACTGACAGGGGTTCGCAGCATTGCCAGTTGACGAAAGATTCAATTTCGTGAAGTCCAGTCAACTGTGCATAAATTGTTTACATTCAGGACACAGAGTGTCCAATTGCACTGCGTCAAATTGTAGAGTGTGTGCTCGCCCACACAATAACCTCCTGCATAAGTGTGCAGCCGCAGAACAACAAGCATCCGCTCATCCGGCTCAAGTTAACCACGTAGCTAGCGAGGTCGATCAGGTGCTCCTGGCAACGGCACTTGTGACCGTGAAAGATAGATTCGGTCAGACTCGGAACGTCAGGGCGCTGTTAGATTCAGGTTCTCAAGTGAACTTTATGACTGAAAGCCTGGCCCAAGCGTTGCGGCTTCAACGAAAGGCCAAGTCGCTAACCGTAACATCGGTTGGACAATCTAGTCTGGTAGCGAAAAGCGAAGTGTCGACAGTAGTGTCTTCTCGTGTCTCTACACATAATTTCAGCACCGAATTCTGGGTGCTCAAGTCGATTTCGAGCAGGCAGACTGACTACAATCTTCCCATTAGTCGGTGGAAGATTCCGTCAAACATCGAATTGGCTGACCCGGAATTTCATAAGCCCCAGCGAATTGATCTGCTGCTGGAAGCTGATTCCTTTTTCGATTTGTTATGCACTGGACAGATTAGATTAGCAGACAACGGTCCAGTGCTGCAAAAAACATTGTTCGGCTGGGTTGCATCTGGGCGGTGCAAGAAAATGCATACCCAAAACCCTATTTGTTGCGCGGTGATGCAGTCATCAAAAGATGATAGACTGGAAGCGCTGGTAAATAGATTCTGGGAGCTGGAAGCCATTCCAGAGACGAACGAGTTGACCAAGTACTCTGCAGAACACATTGCATGTGAGCAAAGTTTCAAGGACAGTGTACATCAACTCTCGACAGGACACTTTGAGATCAGCTTACCCTTTAAGACTGATCCGCAAAGAAACGGTTCCTTGCATTAAAGCGTAGAGTTGCCAAGGACTTGGAACTCAAGGAAATGTACACCAGTTTTATGAATGAGTATCTCGACCTTGGTCACATGTCTGTTTTAGGTACAGAAGTTCCACCAGGACCACACTACGTCATTCCACACCAGTGCGTCCTGAGACCTGATAGTAGCTCCACCAAACTTCGAGTAGTGTTTGATGCATCGTGTAAGACGACATCGTCACATTCTCTGAATGAGTTGCTCATGGTGGGTCCTACTATTCAGAGGGATCTAACTTTGTCTCTTCTGAGGTTACGTTTGAACCGATATGCCCTCACGGCAGATATTAAAAAGATGTATCGTCAACTGAGCATATCCCATGACGATCGATGATTTCAGCTAATTATTTGGCGTGAAAATCCATCATCAGCTCAGAATTTATAAATTGAACACGGTAACATATGGAACTGCGTAAGCACCGTTTTTGGCCATCAGATGTTTGCAAGAGCTGGGTTTGAGTCATAAGGACACTCACGCTCTTGGCTCAGAGATCATTTGTAATGATTTCTACGTCGATGATATGCTCACCGGAGCTGACGATCTAGAAACACTAGAAACAATTTGTAAACAAGTGCCTGAAATCCTCAAATCGGGCGGGTTTCAATTGGCAAAATGGCTTTCGAACCATCCAAATTTTTTAAAAGAAGGTGGAAACGAGAAGCTTCTTAGTTTCAATGATGCCGATTCGACGAATCGCTTGAAATGAGGTGGACACCAAGATTGGATACTTTCCAGTATCACTTGGATGACAGTTTTACAAAACTAAGTCCTACCAAGCGCAATATTCTGTCAGTTGCTGCATGCATGTTTGACCCACTTGGCTTGTTGTGTCCAATTAGCATAAGGGCACGAGTCCTGCATCAAGAGCTGTGGCGCATGCAGTTGCCGTGGGATGATACTATGCCCATGGAACTGCATAGCAGATGGGACAAGTTCAAAGAGAATCTCCTGGGACTACATCAAGTTCACATCCCAAGATACGCTCATGCCAGCTCTGATACAAGCATACAAGTGCACGGATTTGCCGCCTATATGTTAGCTCAACTGTGGGCCTCCATAAAGCATATGTTGGACCGATGTCGAATCGAGAGTGTGAATTTCTGGACTGATTCAGAAATCACACTACATTGGATAAATACTTCCCCTTCGTTATTAGCAACATTCGTCGCCAATCGAGTTGCAGGCATCCAAGAGGTGACACCTCAAGTATCTTGGAGACATGTACCAACATCAAGCAATCCAGCTGATAGTGGCGTACATGTACAGATTCCTGTCGAAAGCAAAACGAGATTCAAGCACTGTCGAACTAGGACCAATAGAAGTACACTTTGCTTTTCTTAAACTCCTGGAAATAGTTCAGTGAGCAGAGTTCAAGAAGGAAATCGACAGGCTAAGAAAGGGGAACAGTGTGCAACCAAGTTTGCAGGCCCTAACTCCTTTCATCCACAAGTCAGAAGAATGTGGAAGGAAACTTTCATTAATTCGAGTAGGAGGTAGACTGGTAAACGCTCCGTTGGATTACGACGCATAATGCCATAAAATTGTTTGTTTGTTGCAACTGTATTTGAGAGAGATGCACATCAGCAACTGTCATGCAGGAGCAAGGGCGATGATCGCGTTACTCAGACAGAAAAGTAATGTCAATCTTAATATTCAGGCTAATAAAATAATTAACATCAAACAATGTTAACTACAAATAAATAATATAATTTTAAGCGACAATTACTTACAACCAGAAGTTGATCTTACACCATTGTATCCACCAATGGAAATTATTAAAGTCAAACCCATAAAACATGATGATATTGTAAAAATAGTATCACAGAATAATACCCTTACATATACAATTATAATAATTATTATCATTATATTCATAATCATATTCATATACTTAAAATATGTTTCTTAAAATCCCATAATATTAATCCAGAAAAAATTTAAAAAACAAATTCACGAACCCAATAACGAAACGCTACAATCAGCTCAACAACAAATACGACAAGAACAACACGAGCAACAAGACGAAATGACTATCGAGATGGCACATTCAACATATTTATACTGAATACGTCTACATTATACATAACAATAGTACATAGCAGCCTAAACGTCGAATTCCATATCAATAGCTATTCCTCAACTATAAACATTCCCAAGCTGCACTTGTAAACAATTTCGGCAATCGTAAACAAAGAGCAGACTAGCCGGAGCATCTCCCCCAATCGATCAGAAACGATCGAAAATCGCTTGATCAGCATATTTTGGCTCACAGGCACAAGCTGTGAAATCGCACAATTCTTGGTTCCCAGCGGTTTAGCGGTCTCCGCCAAATTGTAAACATTTGAATCCCTGTAAACAGAACTTTCATTATTATCTATTAAGCAGATATCTCTTAGTCTTAAGTTGATCATAAATAATGCAAGTTGTGGTGAATTTAAAAATCTCGCTTCGTCTTTTGTATCAACGTTACCGATGGAGTGTGTCGCGGTATTTATTTGACTAATTAACACACAAAATATCTAATTATATATATAAATATGTAACAGTTTTACACACCAACATACATACAACAACATCTATGATTTTGTGACATTCATACATATTTGCATACCTATATAGTGCCACAATGTGTTAATTTTTCGGTTAAGAATTTTTAATTAAAACAACAGCTTATCCTGCCTAAACCTTAACGTAACGTAATAAGAAAACATTAATATGTACATAAATATATAAATATTACTATATACATAACCTTATATTTATATGTATATACATATGTAGATACATATGTACCAATACATTACTCCTAACACCACACTTATGTTTAAGATTTCTTTCCCACAAAATAAATGTAAACATAAATAATCAAATGGTGACAATAACAATTCTGGGTTCCCACGAGCGCCTAAAATATCATAAACAATTCGCCAGAATCGTTATTCCCATTATTGGGATTAAAACTGCTGACGTTACACAAATCCTGGCCGAACTCTCTCAATCTCTTCAAGATCGAGATCTCTCTCTATTTACATAAGAGCCAAAAGCTCAATGAGTCCAAAGTCCAATTAATAAAAGCTCAAAACCGAGGTTTGCTTAACGTCATCAGAACATAGGATAAGTAGTCTAGATTTGTACTCCATAGCTTCGTGTTTATTGAATAAAGTATTATATTTTTAGACCCCGTACTCTAAAAAAGAGTAGAGGGGTCTATTAGGTTTGTCAGAAGCGAAATGTGCGTAACAGGCAGAAGGAGGCGTGGCCGACCCCATAAAGTATATATATTCTTGATCAGCATCAACAGCCGAGTCGATATAGCAATGTCCGTCTGTCCGTCTGTCTGTCTGTCCGTCTGTCCTTCCGTCCGTATGAACACCTGGATCTTTTAAACTACAATAGCTAGAGCCACCAAATTTGGAATGAAAGTCCGTTGTCTTCGCGAGCAGATCAAGTTTACTTCAAATTGTTGCCACGCCCCTTACCGCCCCCGCAATGAGCAAAAAACCAGACACACCTCGAAAAAAAATGTAGTTTTAGGCCAATAACTCAGTAACTATGGCACTTAGGAACACCGTTTCTGGTAAACAGGTTGCTAGAGACATCCTTAATGCAATGCCATTAAAAATTTTGAGCTGCCACGCCCCCTTTTCTCCTGAGAGTTAACCAAACGTTTTCACTTTAATGCCATGTTTAAGTCATTTATTCATATAGTAGGGTGTTGTAATTCAACATATGTAAGTATAGAGACATATAAAATCAACTTATTCTGAAAGTGCCATCATCATACTACTTTTAACAAAAGAGTTACTGCGTTACAAAGTTTGTTATTTAACTGCAATATCACTTACGCGCGAGAGCGAGACAGAAACATACAAACACATGTTCGAACGTTTTCGATGCTTGTGTGGCGACAGCGCTGTCGGCAGACGCTGTGGCGACAGCGCTGCCGGCAGACGCTGGCCGCGCCGAATACACACATATATGCATACATATAATTTCAAACGAATGTGTGTTTGTATGAATAATATGTAAATGCTGATATTCGGGGAGAATTCTTGAAAGTGGCGCGTGGTGCAACTGATAGAGTTTGTCTGAGGTTGTAGGTTCGAATGCTGGCAATGCGAATTATTAAATTATTTTTAGACCCCGTACTCTAAAAAAGAGTAGAGGGGTCTATTAGGTTTGTCAGAAGCGAAATGTGCGTAACAAGCAGAAGGAGGCGTGGCCGACCCCATAAAGTATATATATTCTTGATCAGCATCAACAGCCGAGTCGATATAGCAATGTCCGTCTGTCCGTCTGTCTGTCTGTCCGTCTGTCCGTCCGTCCGTATGAACACCTGGATCTTTTAAACTACAATAGCTAGAGCCAACAAATTTGGAATGAAAGTCCGTTATCTTCGCGAGCAGATCAAGTTTATTTCAAATTGTTGCCACGCCCCTTACCGCCCCCGCAATGAGCAAAAACCAGACACACCTCGAAAAAAAAATGTAGTTTTAGGATAATAACTCAGTAACTATGGCACTTAGGAACACCATTTCTTTTAAACAGGTTGCTAGAGACATCCTTAATGCAATGCCATTAAAAATTTTGAGCTGCCACGCCCCCTTTTCTCCTGAGAGTTAACCAAACGTTTTCACTTTAATGCCATGTTTAAGGCATTTATTCATATAGTAGAGTGTTGTAATTCAACATAAGTATAGAGACATATAAAATCAACTTATTCTGAAAGTGCCATCATCATACTACTTTTAACAAAAGAGTTACTGCGTTACAAAGTTTGTTATTTAACTGCAATATCACTTACGCGCGAGAGCGAGACAGAAACATACAAACACATGTTCGAACGTTTTCGATGCTTGTGTGGCGACAGCGCTGTCGGCAGACGCTGTGGCGACAGCGCTGCCTGCAGACGCTGGCCGCGCCGAATACACACATATATGCATACATATAATTTCAAACGAATGTGTGTTTGTATGAATAATATGTAAATGCTGATATTCGGGGAGAATTCTTGAAAGTGGCGCGTGGTGCAACTGATAGAGTTTGTCTGAGGTTGTAGGTTCGAATGCTGGCAATGCGAATTATTAAATTATTTTTAGACCCCGTACTCTAAAAAAGAGTAGAGGGGTCTATTAGGTTTGTCAGAAGCGAAATGTGCGTAACAAGCAGAAGGAGGCGTGGCCGACCCCATAAAGTATATATATTCTTGATCAGCATCAACAGCCGAGTCGATATAGCAATGTCCGTCTGTCCGTCTGTCTGTCTGTCCGTCTGTCCGTCCGTCCGTATGAACACCTGGATCTTTTAAACTACAATAGCTAGAGCCAACAAATTTGGAATGAAAGTCCGTTATCTTCGCGAGCAGATCAAGTTTATTTCAAATTGTTGCCACGCCCCTTACCGCCCCCGCAATGAGCAAAAACCCAGACACACCTCGAAAAAAATGTAGTTTTAGGCCAATAACTCAGTAACTATGGCACTTAGGAACACCATTTCTGGTAAACAGGTTGCTAGAGACATCCTTAATGCAATGCCATTAAAAATTTTGAGCTGCCACGCCCCCTTTTCTCCTGAGAGTTAACCAAACGTTTTCACTTTAATGCCATGTTTAAGGCATTTATTCATATAGTAGAGTGTTGTAATTCAACATAAGTATAGAGACATATAAAATCAACTTATTCTGAAAGTGCCATCATCATACTACTTTTAACAAAAGAGTTACTGCGTTACAAAGTTTGTTATTTAACTGCAATATCACTTACGCGCGAGAGCGAGACAAAAACATACAAACACATGTTCGAACGTTTTCGATGCTTGTGTGGCGACAGCGCTGTCGGCAGACGCTGTGGCGACAGCGCTGCCGGCAGACGCTGGCCGAGCCGAATACACACATATATGCATACATATAATTTCAAACGAATGTGTGTTTGTATGAATAATATGTAAATGCTGATATTCGGGGAGAATTCTTGAAAGTGGCGCGTGGTGCAACTGATAGAGTTTGTCTGAGGTTGTAGGTTCGAATGCTGGCAATGCGAATTATTAAAAAATTATTTTTTAGACCCCGTACTCTAAACAAGAAAGAAAAGTACAGTCGAGCGCGCCCGACCGTATAATACTCTCTGCATTTTCACGATTAAATTATTAAAATCGGTATCCAGATATTACAATGAATAGTACTTGCATTAAAACACGTTCAACAATCTAAGCATAATCAAACACACATCTGTTTGTTTGCATGCGAATACACATACATATGTACGTTTGACAATATATGATGCATGCATGTATGTATGTGTGCATTCGGCGCGGCCAGCGTCCGAAGGCAGCGCTGCCGCCACACAGGCAGCGGAAACGTTCGAACATGTGCTTGTGTGTTTCTGTCTCGCTTGCACCAACGGGTTGATATTGCGTTCAATTAACAATATTATAACGCTTCTAGTTTTCTTGTTTATAGTCCGATTTTAATGCGCCTTTCAGGATAGTTTAATATAGTTAGTCTCCACACGAAACATAAATAACCATACAAACAAAATCGCTAAAAAAGGCATTGCAGTTGGAAAACTATTTTATCAAAAGTGGGAAAAGGGGGCGTGGCAGTCCAAATTTATAGATGGCAATGCAACTATGCTGTCGCTAGGAACTCCCGTACCAGAATTGGTGATCCTAGGTGCCATAGTTACTGAGATATTTGCCGAAAACACCAATTTTTACCGAGGTGTGTCCAGTTTTTTACTTTTTGTGGGCGAATGGGGCGTGGCATCGAAAAAAAAAAGATTCTTGTATTGACTGACTAAATATCTGATCGTTTGACACCAAGCTCGAACTTGTAGCTCTTACCATCTCTGAAATCTGTTTGTTCATACGGACAGACAGACAGACAGACAGACAGACGGACAGACAGACGGACAGACGGACAGACGGACATGGCTATATCGACTCGGCTTGTGATGCTGATCAAGAATATATATACTTTATGGGGTCTGCCACGCCTCCTTCTGCCTGTTACATACTTTGCACAAACCCAATATACTCTTGCAGAGAGTATAAAAAGAGTATAGGGGTCTATTAGGTTTGTCAGAAGCGAAATGTGCGTAACAGGCAGAAGGAGGCGTGGCCGACCCCATAAAGTATATATATTCTACATAGATCAGCATCAACAGCCGAGTCGATATAGCAATGTCCGTCTGTCCGTCTGTCTGTCTGTCTGTCTGTCCGTCCGTCCGTATGAACACCTGGATCTTTTAAACTACAAAAGCTAGAGACACCAAATTTGGAATGAAAGTCCGTTATCTTCGCGAGCAGATCAAGTTTATTTCAAATTGTTGCCACGCCCCTTACCGCCCCCCGCAATGAGCAAAAAACCAGACACACCTCGAAAAAATTTACTTTTAGGCCAATAACTCAGTAACTATGGCACTTAGGAACACCATTTCTGGTAAACAGGTTGCTAGTGACACCCTTAATGCAATGCCATTAAATATTTTGATCTGCCACCCCCCCTTTTCTCCTGAGAGTTAACCAAACGTTTTCACTTTAATGCCATGTTTAAGGCATTTATTCATATAGTAGAGTTTTGTAATTCAACATTCGTATAGAGACATATAAAATCAAACTATTCTGAAAGGGGCATCAACATACTACCTTTAACAAAAGAGCTACTGCGTTTCAAAGTTTGTTATTTAACTGCAATATCACTTACGCGCGAGAGCGAGACAGAAACATACAAACACATGTTCGAACGTTTTCGATGCTTGTGTGGCGACAGCGGCGCGCCGAATACACACATACATACATACATGCATACATATAATTTCAAACGAATGTGTGTTTGTATGAATAATATGTAAATGCTATCGGAGAATTCTTGAAAGTGGCGCGTGGTGCAACTGATAGAGTTGCGGCAATGCGAATTGTTAATTTAATTTTTTTTAATTTCAATTCAAAATGTACATATGAAATTTAAAGTTTTAAATTTCATTCAAAAATTTAAATTTAAATTGAATACAATTGCGCACTTCTATGGGAGTACGGGGTCTTTTACAGTCGGCTCGATCGACTGTAGCCTTTCTTACTTGTTTTGATAAACCAAGTGTCGAAACATCTTATTCACTTATGAACATAAATATAGACGCACTTTAAAAGAAACAAAATAAAATGGTTACAAAAGCATTTGAATATATAAATAATTGATTAGATTTTTATACTCTCTGCAAGAGTATATTGGGTTTGTGCAAAAGTATGTAAGAGGCAGAAGGAGGCGTGGCAAACCCCATAAAGTATATATATTCTTGATCAGCATCACAAGCCGAGTCGATATAGCCATGTCCGTCTGTCTGTCCGTCTGACCGTCTGTCCGTATGAACAAACAGATTTCAGAGATGGTAAGAGCTACAAGTTCGAGCTTGGTGTCAAACGATCACATATTTAGTCAGTCAATACAAGAATCTTTTTTTTTTTCGATGCAACGCCCCTTTCGCCCACAATAAGCAAAAAACTGGACACACCTCGGAAAAATTTGGTGTTTTCGGCAAATATCTCAGTAACTATGCCACCTAGGATCACCAATTCTGGTACCGGAGTTCCTAGCGACAGCATAGTTGCGTTGCCATTTAAAATTTTGGACTATAAACAAGAAAACTAGAAGCGTTACAATATTGATAATTGAGCGCAATAACAACCCATAGGTGCAAGCGAGATAGAAACACACAAGCACATGTTCGAACGTTTTTGCTGCCTGTGTGTCGGCAGCGATGCCCGCGGTCGCTGGCTGCGCCGAATACACACATACATGCATACATATTTGCATCATATACATATTGCCAAACGTATGTGTATTCGAATACAAACAAACAGATGTGTGTTTGATTATGCTTAGATTGTTTTTGTTTCAACGTGTTTTAATGCAAGTAATTCACATTGTAATATCTCGATACCGATTTTAATAATTTAATCGGGACAAATGCAGAGAGTATTATACGGTCGGGCGCGCTCGACTGTACTTTTCTTTCTTGTTTCTATTTGCATATACACACAAACAAGCACACCCATATATGACCAACCTAACATATATATACCTACACAAATTGCAAGCTACGTAAGAGTAGATATAAATTTAGGATAAGTAATTATTTACAGTAATTGTTAATCTATTAGTGCAGACCTGAAGCCTGAACATTCTGGTTATGTTTTTTTGTGAATAAATTAATAAAGAACGCGGGTGTCGATTACCAGCTTAGACCTCGCTACTTTTAAGTATACATTGGTGCGACGTATGACCAATTTGTTTTGTTGTTTTATTATTCAGTTGAGCTAACATAATGTGAATTAGTTTCCGATAGGAATCCTAAAATTTTAAAGTTTATAGAAGAGATCGGGTGAAGAAAAATTCCGTATAGTTATTGATTATCGAAACTTAAACGAAATTACAATCGATGATAAATATCCTATTCCAGTCATGGATGATATACTTGACAAACTTGGAAAATGTCAGTATTTTACCACAATTGATATAGCAAAGGATTTCATCAGATACAAATGGACCCACAAAGTATACCAAAAACAACATTTTCAACAAAAAATGGACAATACGAATACACTCGAATGCCTTTTGCATTGAAAAACGCCCCAGCAACATTTCAACGTTGTATGAACATTCTATTTGAAGATCTAATTTACAAAGATTGTTTAGTATACATAGATGATATAATAGTGTATTCCACTTCATTGGAAGAACATCTATTATCATTAAAAAAGTTATTTACAAAACTGCGTGAAGCTAATTTAAAATTACAATTAGATAAATGCGAATTCATGAAAAAAGAAAAATTTAATTCCTAGGACACATAATAATTACAGAAGGAATATAACCGAACCCAATAAAAATCTCTGCTATACAACATTTTCCAATACCAAAAACACCCAAAGAAATAAAATCGTTTTTAGGTCTTTGTGGATATTACAGAAAATTCATTCCTAATTGTGCACACGTTGTAAAGCCAATGACTTTAAAATTAAAGAAAGGTGCAACTATAAATATAAAAGAACCAAATTACATTTCTGCTTTTAAAAATTAAAAGTACTTACAACATCCGATCCAATATTAGTTTATCCGAATTTCGAAAAACCATTTTGTCTTACAACTGATGCCAGCAACATAGCTATTATTATTGCGTATTAAATGAATTTGATTATCTCATTAAATATGTACCAGGTAAAGAAAACTATGTTGCAGATGCTTTATGTGAAATTAAAATTGAAGAAAACTTGTTAGGAGAAACTTCCGATGTAACAGCAGCAAAAATCCACAGCGCTCAAGAAGATAACCAATATTACATTTCACTCACAGAAATACCCATCAATTATTTTAAAAGACAAATAGGATTTGTAAAAGGTAACTCAAATAACGTAAACGTCACTAATTACTTTCATAAAACAAAAATTTTAATAAATTATGTCGAATTGACACACAACCACGAAGCCGATTTTTTTACATTCCGGAATACTTCCGTTGAAATAATTAGTCCCAAAAACATTACAAAAGTAATGACATCAACCAAAAAACTAATAGACCTCCAAACATATGCCGAATTCAAAGAATTTATTATTAATACACACGAAAAGTTATTACATCCAGGAATAGAGAAAATGACACTATTATTTAAAGGAAAATTTTATTACGCAGTTGATTATCTGGTTAAACTAAATACAAAATATAATTAACGAATGCAAAGTTTGTAATAATAGTAAAAACAGAACAGAGAAACACTAAATTAGCCTTCGAATTAACTCCAGAAATTCATAATCCAACAGAAAATAAGTAAGAAAAGCTACAGTCGATCGAGCCGATTGTAAAAGACCCAGTACTCCCATAGTAGTGCGCATTTCTATTTAATTTGAATTAAAATTTTCAAATGAAATTTAAAAATTAAAATTAAAATTTCCTTTAAAAATTTTAATTCAAATTTAATTAAAATTAAAGTTTCATTTGAAAATTTTAATTTTATATGTACATTTTGAATTGAAATAAAAAAAAATAAATTAACAATTTGCATTGCCAGCATTCGAACCTACAACCTCAGGCCAACGCGCCGCAATTCCGCAGTTGCACCACGCGCCACTTTCAAGAATTACAAACACACATTCGTTTGAAATTATATGTATGCATATATGTATGTGTGTATGTGTGTATTCGGCGCGGCCAGCGTCTGCCGGCAGCGCTATCGCCATAAAAGCATCGAGAACGTTCGAACATGTGTTTGTACGGACGGACGGACAGACAGACGGACGGACGGACAGACGACAGACAGACATTGCTATATCGACTCGGCTGTTGATGCTGATCAAGAAAATATATACTTTATGGAGTCGGCCACGCCTATTTCTGCCTGTTACGCACATTTCGCTTCTAACAAACCTAATAGACCCCTCTACTCTTTTTAAAAATCAGAAGGCGTAAATATATCCATCATAACTTGCAAAAACGGTGTTTCCGACATAGAAAGATTCCATAAAACAGTAAACGAAAAATTAAGAATTGTTAATTCTGACACTAATCATGAAAATAAATTAACTAGATTTGAAGTAATACTTTACACTTATAATCATGAAACAAAACATAATTCAACTGGTAGAACACCAGCAGATATTTTCATTTCTGCACGAACGCCTGAATATAATTCACAGCTAAATAAGAAAAGACAAATAGAAAGACTTAATGAAAAAAGAACCAAAGTTTAAATAGATACTAGATATAGGGAATCACCTTCAGTAAGATCCAAATCCACAAACCCATTTAAACAAACAGGAAATATAACACAACTAGATGAAAAGCATTATGAAGAAGTAAACAGAGGTAGACAAATAACTCACCATAAATCAAAATACAAAAGAAAGAAAGTAACTAATGAAAGTAAATATGATAATTCCAGATCAACTAATAACCCGAATCAGGATAACTCCTCATAATTTAACAACTATAATTATAACACTCATGCTACTTTACTTTGTATGGCCAATAAAAGGTCAATATTTGGAAATCAACCCAACAGGAAGAATTAATTTACCTATAAAATACGAATATCATTATCTAACTATCAATATAACAAAAACCGAAGAAACTTATAATAATCTAATGAAACAAACAAAAGAATTTGAACCATTAGTAAAAATACAGTACTTAACAGAAAAACTGGACAGAGAAATGAACGGTATAAGACTAATAAAACGAAATAAAAGAGGAGTCGTATATTTCATGGGGACATCTTATAAATATCTTTTTTTACGAAATTAAGTATGTAGAACCTAACATTATGTTAACATGGAACTGACCAAAAACTGTACTAAACCAAAATTGTATCAATAGAGAAATTTATATCAAAGGAAACAGTATGATAAATGCTAGAAATTGTTCAATCCAATTGGATGAAATTCAAATAACTAATACTATGTTAGATTACACACAAACAGTTTACATAAATAATAATGTAACCAAGCTAGAACAACAAACAAAATTGTATAACACGTTCCATATTATAACTACAACAACTTTAACAATTATTGCAATCTTACTTATATATCGTATACTTATAAGAATTATTGTTAATTATAAGAACAAACAAGTAAGAAAGGCTACAGTCGATCGAGCCGACTGTAAAAGACCCCGTACTCCCATAGAAGTGCGCAATTGTATTCAATTTAAATTTAAATTTTTGAATGAAATTTAAAACTTTAAATTTCATATGTACATTTTGAATTGAAATTAAAAAAAATTAAATTAACAATTCGCATTGCCGCAACTCTATCAGTTGCACCACGCGCCACTTTCAAGAATTCTCCGATAGCATTTACATATTATTCATACAAACACACATTCGTTTGAAATTATATGTATGCATGTATGTATGTATGTGTGTATTCGGCGCGCCGCTGTCGCCACACAAGCATCGAAAACGTTCGAACATGTGTTTGTATGTTTCTGTCTCGCTCTCGCGCGTAAGTGATATTGCAGTTAAATAACAAACTTTGAAACGCAGTAGCTCTTTTGTTAAAGGTAGTATGTTGATGCCCCTTTCAGAATAGTTTGATTTTATATGTCTCTATACGAATGTTGAATTACAAAACTCTACTATATGAATAAATGCCTTAAACATGGCATTAAAGTGAAAACGTTTGGTTAACTCTCAGGAGAAAAGGGGGGGTGGCAGATCAAAATATTTAATGGCATTGCATTAAGGGTGTCACTAGCAACCTGTTTACCAGAAATGGTGTTCCTAAGTGCCATAGTTACTGAGTTATTGGCCTAAAAGTAAATTTTTTTCGAGGTGTGTCTGGTTTTTTGCTCATTGCGGGGGCGGTAAGGGGCGTGGCAACAATTTGAAATAAACTTGATCTGCTCGCGAAGATAACGGACTTTCATTCCAAATTTGGTGTCTCTAGCTTTTGTAGTTTAAAAGATCCAGGTGTTCATACGGACGGACGGACAGACAGACAGACAGACAGACGGACAGACGGACATTGCTATATCGACTCGGCTGTTGATGCTGATCTATGTAGAATATATATACTTTATGGGGTCGGCCACGCCTCCTTCTGCCTGTTACGCACATTTCGCTTCTGACAAACCTAATAGACCCCTCTACTCTTTTTTAGAGTACGGGGTCTAAAAAAGAGTTAACCCCAAACATACAATCAAATATTCAAAATGATACACAAGCTAAAACAGAATTAAATTCAAATGTTACTGAAAACGAAATCGAAGAAATTGTAATAGATCCAACACTATTTCCAAAATTAACCGCCTGAGTACAGGCTCATTTCTTAAGGATGCGGAAGTGACATATGTAGATACATATGTACCCATACATTACGCCTAACACCACACTTATCATTTATGTTAAAGATTTCTTTCCCACAAAACTAATGTAAACATAAAATAATCAAGTGGTGACAATAACAATTCTGGCTTCCCACGAACGCATAAAATATCACAAACAATTCGCCAGAATCCTTATTTCCATCATTGTGGTTGAAACTGCTGACGTTACACAAATCCTGGCCGACAGAACTCTCTTAATCTCTTCAAGATCGAGATCTCTCTCTATTTACATAAGAGGCAAAAGCTGAATGAGTCCAAAGTCGAAATAATAAAAGCTCAAAACCGAGGTTTGCTTAACGTCCCCAGAACATAGCATATGTTAGTCTAGATTTGTATCTCGTACTCCATAGCTTCGTGTTTTATTGAATAAAGTTTATATTTATTATATTATATTATATTATATTAAAGTTTATTTTATATTTTTTGAACTTCGCTATTTCCGCAGCCGGTAGGATATCAGTAATAAATATCCTCGTAACAGTAATCTTTGGGGTTGATTGTTTTTAGACCCCGTACTCTAAAAAAGAGTCGAGGGGTCTATTAGGTTTGTCAGAAGCGAAATGTGCGTAACAGGCAGAAGGAGGCGTGGCCGACACCATAGAGTATATATATTCTTGATCAGCATCAACAGCCGAGTCGATATAGCAATGTCCGTCTGTCCGTCTGTCTGTCCGTCCGTCCGTCCGTATGAACACCTGGATCTTTTAAACTACAAGAGCTAGAGCCACCAAACTTGGAATGAAAGTCCGTCTATATTGCAGGCAGGTTAAGTTTATTTCAAATTTTTGCCACGCCCCCTACCGCCCCCCAAATTGTAAAAAACAGTTTTCACTGCACTACAACTTTGAAACTATGAAAGCTATCGTAACCAAATTTTCACAGAATGTGTATGGTACTACTATAAATATCCTCATCAAGATCGGACAACTATAGCCTATAGCTTCCATAGGACAAATCAAAAACAAACAAGTAAGAAAGGCTACAGTCGATCGAGCCGACTGTAAAAGATCCCTTACTCCCATAGTATTGCGTATTTGTATTCAATTTGAATGATTTGTTTGTTTGTTTTTCTGTTTTGACATATTTGTATTCTGCGCTGTAACGCAAGTAATAGACATACCAAACAAGTAAGAAAGGCTACAGTCGATCGATCCGACTGTAAAAGACCCCGTACTCTCCATAGTAGTGCACATTTGTATTCAATTTGAATTCAAATTTTTAAATGACTGCTCTACTATGCCATCTGTTAGCCACTGCTCCACTTGATCGTCGACAATGCAGCGTTCGTTGTATGCAACGTGGACGTGAAAAGATCGGGGTGTCGTCTTTTACGCAAATTCGCATTTTCACGTTTGTCGTCTTCGTATTTGTTGGATTGTAGTTTGCAATAAGTTCACGTACCTCTCTTTTAGAGTCTTCTCTGGCTGTGTCATCAATGTTTGGGTCGATCTCGCACGTGTTTGAGGCGGTGATTTTCATCATCGAAGCAATTTCTGCCTCCATCTCAATAGGGTCGATTTATGTTTATTTCAGCTTGCTTACAACACTCTTCTCCCAGAATCATTTCAACATCTAGGAACGTCGGTGATACAACCAAGAAGTTGGTAACAAACATAAGGTCATCTACGAGTATAGTTTCTTCGATCGATCCCAATGGCTTAACTCTGTTTTGGTTTCCAAATCCGACGAGATACACGTTTACTGGACTAATCTGCTTCTTTTTCAGCTTTGAATACGCCGACTGGTTGATAATGTTGTACTTGCTTCCAGTGTCAATCAGAGAAATAAATTCTTCGTCGTCAATGCGTACCTCTTTGCTCATGGACATCTTATTGGTGATTTGGCGAATGGGTGCCACTTTTTCAGCGTCTGTAGATTTGTTTTTATTACACTCCTTCGAGATATGTCCAAACTCATTACATTTGAAGCATTTCCTTCCTTTGGCCTTGTCGGTGCAGTAACTTGACGTTTGACCTTTCGCCCCGCAATTGAAACATTTGACACCATTGTTCTTCGGCGTTTCTCGTGTGTTCTGTGTGCGTTTAAATTTTTCTCCAGTGTACTTCTCTTTTTCGATCCTGACTTTCTGTTTAAAGCGTTGCTCTCCACATTGCCTCGCCAAGCTATCTCTTTCATTTTCAGAAGGTATTCTAGAACATTCTCGTCTTTCGTTTTCTTCGATTCTGCCAGAAGTTTGTGTACTTGAGATTCTGAATCCGCGTTCGCCCATAATGAACATTTTAGCTAAGCCCTTTAGCGATCTTTTGGCAAATATAAACTTCTGCAGCTTATCCCATGACATTATCGTTGCCATTTACGGTGTCATCGCCGCAAAATGGTCGTATTTTATCTTCCACATCTCTAAAATTCAGTGCGAATTTTGCTGTCGGCGTGTTTGTGTTTTTCACCGTACCTAATTTATTTCATCATTGTTGCGTCTATTTGCATCTCTGTCTTCGTTGATTTCATGTACGCTTCGTTCATGTTCATCGTTTTCTTCTTCGCTTTCGTCTTCTTCTTCTTCTTCGCGTTCGTCTTCGGTGTCTACAAGCAAATTGGATTTTATCAGATTGCGAAATATATGCGTCGTCAAATTCGCCTTATTATGTTGTAGCCCCAGTATTTTGCAAATTACAGCAAAATCATTGTCGGACAAATTTTCAGCCACATACGAAACTTTGTCACGCCATTCCTCATCTTTTTCGGTGAAATTGAAGCCTTCAAACTCGCGCAAACGATTTCGATTGTTCCGGTCACCTGCTGACTCGAAAACAAATTTGTGCAGCAACTCAATGTTCGCTCGTTTTCCTCTTTTTATGGCGTCTAGAATGTTCTCGAAGTTTTTCAAGCTTGTTATTGTGTCGTCGTTGCAGCTTTTTACCGTTTTAAAATCTTTTAATCGTCGTTTTTGTTGTTTCAACTGAACCGTTTGTTCACTTCTTTGTCTTATTTTTGTTGAGCCTTCGCGGTTGTATGTTTTTTGTTAGGTTGAGCCCCCATGTTTGTAGTGTTTTTATATTAAACACTACTTTTATACCCTTGCAGAGGGTATATTGTTTTTGTCACGAAGTTTGTAACGCATTGAAGGAAGCGTTTCCTACCACATAAAGTATATATATTCTTGATCAGCATCAACAGCCGAGTCGATATAGCCATGTCCGTCTGTCTGTCCGTCTGTCCGTCTGTTTCTATGCGAACTAGTCTCTTAGTTTTAAAGCTATCTTAATGAAATTTGGTACAGGCCTGTATTCTCTCTGCATGCAGTTCATATGTAAAAATCGGCCAGATCGGACCACTATATCATATAGCTCCCATAGGAACAATCGGTTGAAAATGCTTAGTATGAACATATTCGGTGTCCCACATCTGTTGACCAAATTTCAAATCGGACTACTATATCATATAACTACCATAGATTATTATGATTATATAGTTTGTATTATAATATTTTGGTGAATTAAAATTAAGTCAAATAGGAACATTAATTATTAGCGTCGTCGTCGTCGTCGTTCCACGTTGCTCGTCATATACGTCGTTCTTCCTCAGATTCTTATTTTCCACTCTCGATCTCGTCGTAATCGTCGTGTGGCTCCTCCTTGTTCCCGTCGTTTCTCTTGATACGCGTCGTGTATCTCTTTTCATCGTAATCGTCGTTTTTCTGCTTTTCGTCGTTTTTGTCATCGTCGTTTATATCGATACTTTTTTTATATCGATATACAAAAGCTGAGATCTATCTGGAGTTGACAGATCCGACCCCACACTAATTCATATTTAGACCCCGTACTCTAAAAAAGAGTATAGGGGTCTATTAGGTTTGTCAGAAGCGAAATGTGCGTAACAGGCAGAAGGAGGCGTGGCCGACCCCATAAAGTATATATATTCTAGATCAGCATCAACAGCCGAGTCGATATAGCAATGTCCGTCTGTCCGTCTGTCCGTCTGTCTGTCCGTCCGTCCGTCCGTATGAACACCTGGATCTTTTAAACTACAAGAGCTAGAGCCACCAAATTTGGAATGAAAGTCCGTCTATATTGCAGGCAGGTTAAGTTTATTTCAAATTTTTGCCACGCCCCCTACCGCCCCGCAAATTGTAAAAAACAGTTTTCATTGCACTACAACTTTGAAACTATGAAAGCTATAGTAACCAAATTTACACAGTAGGTGTATGGTACAACTATAACTATCCTCACCAAGTTTCATCAAGATCGGACAACTATAGCTTATAGCTCCCATAGGACAAATCGGTCAAAAACAAAAAATTTGTATGAAGACATGTAGTATTTGCTAAGTGATCGCAACCAAACTCACACAGAATGTGTACATAATTATTAAAAGTAACTTCACCAAATTTGGTCCAAATCGGACAACTACAACATGTGAAACAAATTGGTCAAAAATTACGCGCGAGAGCGAGACAGAAACATACAAACACATGTTCGAACGTTTTCGATGCGTGTGTGGCGACAGCGCTGCCGGCAGACTCTGTGGCGACAGCGCTGCCGGCAGACGCTGGCCGCGCCGAATACACACATACATACATACATGCATACATATAATTTCAAACGAATGTGTGTTTGTATGAATAATATGTAAATGCTATCGGAGAATTCTTGAAAGTGGCGCGTGGTGCAACTGATAGAGTTGCGGCAATGCGAATTGTTAATTTAATTTTTTTTTTAAATTTCAATTCAAAATGTAAATATAAAATTAAAATTTTTAAATTTCATTCGAAAATTTGAATTTAAATTGAATACAATTGCGCACTTCTATGGGAGTACGGGGTCTTTTACAGTCGGCTCGATCGACTGTAGCCTTTCTTACTTGTTAGAGCGTATTTTTGACCGATTGGCCCTATGGGAGCTATACGATATAGTTGTCCGATTTGGATCAAACTTGGTCAGTACATGTACTTCATAGACATGTACTTTCCGTGTAAATTTGGTTCAGATAGCATAGCTAAAGTTTTCTGTACTAAAACTACTACTAAAACATTCTATTTTTACCTGTACATTTACCTTTTTATGAAGATAGAACGCCCTAAAGTGGGAGTGTCAAAAAAATAAAACAAACTTGTACTGCTTGGGTATTGTACCTTTCACCTCTATCATCTTTCTAGCTCTTATCGTCTCTGAGATCCTTTTTAGACCCCGTACTCTAAAAAAGAGTAGAGGGGTCTATTAGGTTTGTCAGAAGCGAAATGTGCGTAACAGGCAGAAGGAGGCGTGGCCGACCCCATAAAGTATATATATTCTTGATCAGCATCAACAGCCGAGTCGATATAGCAATGTCCGTCTGTCCGTCTGTCTGTCTGTCCGTCCGTCCGTATGAACACCTGGATCTTTTAAACTACAAGAGCTAGAGCCACCAAATTTGGAATGAAAGTCCGTTGTCTTCGCGAGCAGATCAAGTTTATTTCAAATTGTTGCCACGCCCCTTACCGCCCCCGCAATGAGCAAAAAACCAGACACACCTCGAAAAAAAATGTAGTTTTAGGCCAATAACTCAGTAACTATGTCACTTAGGAACACCATTTCTGGTAAACAGGTTGCTAGAGACATCCTTAATGCAATGCCATTAAAAATTTTGAGCTGCCACGCCCCCTTTTCTCCTGAGAGTTAACCAAACGTTTTCACTTTAATGCCATGTTTAAGTCATTTATTCATATAGTAGGGTGTTGTAATTCAACATAAGTATAGAGACATATAAAATCAACTTATTCTGAAAGTGCCATCATCATACTACTTTTAACAAAAGAGTTACTGCGTTACAAAGTTTGTTATTTAACTGCAATATCACTTACGCGCGAGAGCGAGACAGAAACATACAAACACATGTTCGAACGTTTTCGATGCTTGTGTGGCGACAGCGCTGTCGGCAGACGCTGTGGCGACAGCGCTGCCGGCAGACGCTGGCCGCGCCGAATACACACATATATGCATACATATAATTTCAAACGAATGTGTGTTTGTATGAATAATATGTAAATGCTGATATTCGGGGAAAATTCTTGAAAGTGGCGCGTGGTGCAACTGATAGAGTTTGTCTGAGGTTGTAGGTTCGAATGCTGGCAATGCGAATTATTAAATTATTTTTAGACCCCGTACTCTAAAAAAGTAGAGGGGTCTATTAGGTTTGTCAGAAGCGAAATGTGCGTAACAAGCAGAAGGAGGCGTGGCCGACCCCATAAAGTATATATATTCTTGATCAGCATCAACAGCCGAGTCGATATAGCAATGTCCGTCTGTCCGTCTGTCTGTCTGTCCGTCTGTCCGTCCGTCCGTATGAACACCTGGATCTTTTAAACTACAATAGCTAGAGCCAACAAATTTGGAATGAAAGTACGTTATCTTCGCGAGCAGATCAAGTTTATTTCAAATTGTTGCCACGCCCCTACCGCCCCCCGCAATGAGCAAAAACCAGACACACCTCGAAAAAAAATGTAGTTTTAGGCCAATAACTCAGTAACTATGGCACTTAGGAACACCATTTCTGGTAAACAGGTTGCTAGAGACATCCTTAATGCAATGCCATTAAAAATTTTGAGCTGCCACGCCCCCTTTTCTCCTGAGAGTTAACCAAACGTTTTCACTTTAATGCCATGTTTAAGGCATTTATTCATATAGTAGAGTGTTGTAATTCAACATAAGTATAGAGACATATAAAATCAACTTATTCTGAAAGTGCCATCATCATACTACTTTTAACAAAAGAGTTACTGCGTTACAAAGTTTGTTATTTAACTGCAATATCACTTACGCGCGAGAGCGAGACAGAAACATACAAACACATGTTCGAACGTTTTCGATGCTTGTGTGGCGACAGCGCTGTCGGCAGACGCTGTGGCGACAGCGCTGCCGGCAGACGCTGGCCGCGCCGAATACACACATATATGCATACATATAATTTCAAACGAATGTGTGTTTGTATGAATAATATGTAAATGCTGATATTCGGGGAGAATTCTTGAAAGTGGCGCGTGGTGCAACTGATAGAGTTTGTCTGAGGTTGTAGGTTCGAATGCTGGCAATGCGAATTATTAAATTATTTTTAGACCCCGTACTCTAAAAAAGAGTAGAGGGGTCTATTAGGTTTGTCAGAAGCGAAATGTGCGTAACAGGCAGAAGGAGGCGTGGCCGACCCCATAAAGTATATATATTCTAGATCAGCATCAACAGCCGAGTCGATATAGCAATGTCCGTCTGTCCGTCTGTCTGTCTGTCTGTCTGTCTGTCTGTCTGTCCGTCCGTATGAACACCTGGATCTTTTAAACTACAAAAGCTAGAGACACCAAATTTGGAATGAAAGTCCGTTATTTTCGCGAGCAGATCAAGTTTATTTCAAATTGTTGCCACGCCCCTTACCGCCCCCGCAATGAGCAAAAAGCCAGACACACCTCGAAAAAAATGTAGTTTTAGGCCAATAACTCAGTAACTATGGCACTTAGGAACACCATTTCTGGTAAACAGGTTGCTAGAGACATCCTTAATGCAATGCCATTAAAAATTTTGAGCTGCCACGCCCCCTTTTCTCCTGAGAGTTAACCAAACGTTTTCACTTTAATGCCATGTTTAAGGCATTTATTCATATAGTAGAGTGTTGTAATTCAACATTCGTATAGAGACATATAAAATCAAACTATTCTGAAAGGGGCATCAACATACTACCTTAAACAAAAGAGCTACTGCGTTTCAAAGTTTGTTATTTAACTGCAATATCACTTACGCGCGAGAGCGAGACAGAAACATACAAACACATGTTCGAACGTTTTCGATGCTTGTGTGGCGACAGCGGCGCGCCGAATACACACATACATACATACATGCATACATATAATTTCAAACGAATGTGTGTTTGTATGAATAATATGTAAATGCTATCGGAGAATTCTTGAAAGTGGCGCGTGGTGCAACTGATAGAGTTGCGGCAATGCGAATTGTTAATTTAATTTTTTTTTAATTTCAATTCAAAATGTACATATGAAATTTAAAGTTTTAAATTTCATTCAAAAATTTAAATTTAAATTGAATACAATTGCGCACTTCTATGGGAGTACGGGGTCTTTTACAGTCGGCTCGATCGACTGTATCCTTTCTTACTTGTTTTTCATACAGACGAACGGACGGAAGGACGGACGGAGGGACGGACAGACGGACATGGCTATATCGACTCGGCTATTGATGCTGATCATACATTCCATGCCTGTTACATACATTCCAACGATTACAATATACCCTTTTACTATACGAGTAACAGGTATAAAAAAATTTAGAACTTTATTGCTCTTTTGTTAACAATTCGCATTGTCAGCATTCGAATCTACAACAACCTCAGACCAACGCACCGCACCTCTATCAGTTGCACCACGCACCATTTTCAAGAAATCTCCGACTATCAGCATTTACATATTATTCATACAAACACACATTCGTTTGAAATTATATGTCTGCATATACGTATGTATGCATGTATGTATGTAAGTGTGTATTCGGCACGGCCAGCGTCTGCGGGCGGCGCTGTCGCCACACAAGCATCGAGAACGCTTGAACCTGTGTTTGTATGTTTCTGTCTCGCTCTCGCGCGTAAGTGATATTGAAGTTAAAAAACAAAATTTAGAACGTGCTAGCTCTTTTGTTAAAGGTAGTATTTTGATGCCACTTTCAGAATAGTTTGATTTGATATGTATCTATACGAATGTTGAATTACAACACTCTACTATATGAATAAATTCCTTAAAAACGGCATTAAAGCGTAAAAGTTTTTTAGCTGATGTGGGGAAAAGGGGCGTGGCAGGTCAAAATGTTTAATGGCATTGCATTAAGGCTGTCTCTAGCAACCTGCTTACCAGAAATGGTGTTCCTAAGTGCCATAGTTACTGAGTTATTGGTCAAAACTACATATTTTTTTGAGGTGTGTTTGGTTTTTTGCTCATTGCGGGGCCTGTAAGGGGCATGGCAACAATTTGACATAAACCTGATCTGCCTGACATAATAACGGACTTTCATTGTAAATTTGGTAGTTCTAGCTTTTGTAGTTTAAAAGATCCAGGTGTTCATACGGACAGACGGACGGACAGACTGACATGGCTATATCGATTCGTCTTTCAATGCTGATCAATTATAAATATACTTTATGGGGTTTGCGAAGCCTCATTCTGCCTGTTACGCACATTTCGCTTCTGACAAACTAGACCCCTCTACTCTTTTTTAGAGTACGGGATCTAAAAAAAGCAAAAAAAGACCCAATAATAAAATAAAACAAGAAAGAATGCTATAGTCTCCTCGCGACTTTAGGATACCCGTTACTCAGTTTCAATTTGTTGTTAACAATGGTGATGGATATAATAGCTTGGCAAACACAGAACGTTTTCATACAAATTCATGTTTAGAGCATATTTACGACCGATTGATTTGGATCAAACTTGGTCAGTATGTATATATTGATGTGTGAGTTTGATTAACTTAGCTTAGTAAACCCAAAAGTTTTTCATCCTAATTCATATTTGGAGCGTATTTTTGACCGATCGGGCCTATGGGAGCTATACGATCTATACAAAGTCGCCTCGCGATTTTGGGATACCCGTTACTCAGTTTCAATTTGTTGTTAACAATGGTGATGGATATAATAGCTTGGCAAACACAGAATATTTTCATACAAATTCATAAAATTAGCCACACACATGCTGTCAAGACTTTCCGCGATCGCTAAGTCCAACAAATAAATTGTAACGTTTAAGTAATTGCAATTTTTTTTAATTAAAGTAGTTTTCGATTTTTCAATTTTTTTGTGTTTAACAAGATAATTAACTTAATTATATAATGTAGTTCTTCTTTTACACAACTTTCTGTAAAAAATCTATTTAACAATAGAAATTAATTTTTTTTTTTGTCAAAATAAAGTTCTTACATAATTTTATTTCAACCTGTATTTCTTCCATATTTCGCTTAGCCTACTTTTATAAATTGTCCCTATCTACGTCATTAACATCTTCGATTATTGGCAGCAAACCAAAAGGTCTAAAATCCTGCCAATCAGTAGTTCTAAGGGACTATACTTTGATACTTGATTTGGCATGCAATTCATAGCCAACTAAACATCAGCCAACGGTCTTTGACTAGTGTACTCTTTATGCGTTCAACTTGGCCACTGGCTCTACTAACCACTGTTGCGATGAAATGCAAGTTAATTTTTTGGGAAGAACATAATTCGCGAAAACCTGAACTCGGACAACAGCGACCTTGATCCGCGATTTTCCTTGTTGGTAAACCGAATATTGACAACTGATTTTACTGCCTTGATACAACTTTAGGTATCTATATTCAAGGTGTCGTAAAAAAACACAAACTTTGTAAGGGCATCTATTAGAAATATGACGTACTTTTTCAAATCATTTTTCACGCTCAATTAGATATTTTATGTTTTAATTAGTCCAATAAATGCTACGACGTACTAACAGCAACGCTGACGATGCGAGAATTTTAGTCCACGACAAATTTCTTTATTCAAAAACAACTTAAGACTAGGCGGTTAATTTTGGATATAGTGTTGAATCTATTACAATTTCTTCGGTATCGTTTTCAATTACATTTGGATATATTTCTGTATCATTTTGAATATTTGATTGTATGTTTGGGGTTAATTCTTTTTTATTCTTATAATTAACAATAATTTTTCTTGGGATATTTTTATATTTAAAGATAATGTATAATATGAGTATGATTAAAATAATTGTTAAAGTTGTTATAGTTATAATTTGGAACGTGTTGTACAATTTTGTTTGTTGTTGGATAATTTCTTTGGTTTGGACATATGACAATGGTTCTAGTTTGGTTATATTATTATTTATGTAGACTGTTTGTGTGTAATCTAACATAGTATTAGTTATTTAAATTTCATCTAATTGGATTGAACAGTTTATAGCTTTTATCATATTGTTTCCTTCAATAATAATTTCTCTATTGATACAATTTTGGTTTAATACAATTTTTGGTAAGTTCCATGTTAACATAATGTTTGGTTCTACATACTTGATTTCATAATTTTTATGGGATTTTGAATATCTACATTCTGTTTTATCTTGCTTTAATATTGCAGTAATACATTTGTTCATAACTATATTTTTATTGGTTGCTGTGAATGCTTTGTTGTTCTGTAAGTAGTAAGTGTCATGTATAGTTTCGGTCAAAATGTCTTTGTTTTCGTCAGGGTATGGAATAATGTCGTATAGTGCAGTATTTATAATTTCGCGTGGAATATGGGAAATAATTAAAATTTCGTTAGTAGTTGTTTTTAGCCAAGTTGATGTTTTAATATTTATTATTTTTTCAACGTTTAAATGTTTTAGTGATTCATATTTTAGTAATTTAGGGTTGAATATACCAAGCCTGGTTAATTGCATACCTAACTCAATGTCTTCGACATATTCTGTGAATTCTTGTAAGTTAAAAATTAGTAATTCGAGTCGTTGCTCTGCCTCATGTGTCATACTTAGTTTGTTCATTACTTCTATTCCTTTGTTAACAGCTTTTATTACTTCATTTAGTTCATTGACTTGAACACTATTTTCTGAAAGGTTATCTATTTTTGATTGTAATTCTTCTTTGTCTTCTTGATCTAAAGTTCCGAAAAGGTATTTATAAAATGTGCCCATGAAATTTACAAGTCCTCTTTTATTTCGTTTTACTAGTCTTAAACCGTTCATTTCTCTGTCCAGTTTTTCTGTTAAGTACTGTATTTTTACTAATGGTTCAAATTCTTTTGTTTGTTCCATTAAATTATTATAAGTTTCTTCAGTTTTTGTTATATTAATTGTTAAATAGTGGTATTCGTATTTTATAGGTAAATTGATTGTTCCTGTTTGAAATATAAGATATCCGTTTTTGGAGTTAATTGGGTTGATTTCCAAATTTTGACCTTTTATTGGCCATACAAAGTTGAGTAGCATGAGTGTTATAATTATAGCTGTTAAATTATGATGGGTTATCATCTTGATTCGGGTTATTAGTTGATGGATACTATTATTAAAGTTGGTGTTATAGAGACGTCGTAGAAGCTCTTCATACGGGGTCTGTGTTTTGAATTCGTCGATGAGGGCGCTCCTCAACTCTCCCCAGGTTGTGGCTGCTGTCAGCTGCGACACTCGTTGTGCGGATCCGGTGGTCTGCATCTCGATTGCTCCGAATAGGACACTATGTTGTCTCACATCCTGTGTTGGATATAACTGCATGATGAAATCAATCCTCCTTATGAATGCAGTTAGTTCCACGGTTTTTCCGTCGAACACTGGCACTTGTCGAATTTGTCCAAGCGCTTGTTTCAGATGTATTTCTGATAGTTCCATTGGTGGGTTGGTTGCCATGGTGTTGTTGTAGATTTGTTTTATTTGTTGGCAATTGTCACTTCAAGTTTTTGTTTAACTGTCACTTTTTGTTTTAATTGTCACTTTTGTTGAATTATTTTGTTGAATTATAAGAGACTTACGTTTACAGGGATCAATAAATTGATGTGTAAAGCCCAGATATAAGCTCTTTAATTACAGTTGTTCAAATAGTCCAGAGGATCTATTTTTTGGTTGAACACTGTTTGGTGTTTCGCGCGGTTTTTCTTTTAATAGCAATTATCTTTGGTGGCGGTCGCACATTTAAATATGGGCCACGACTGATAATTGGGTTATGAGTCACACACGCTTAGGTTCTTTGGCGGATATTAAGATAATAGTTTTTCCAAAATTGTAATGTTTTAACCGTTTCCTTGCCCCTATCTACGTCATTAACATCTTCGATTATTGGCAGCAAACCAAAAGGTCTAAAATCCTGCCAATCAGTAGTTCTAAGGGACTATACTTTGATACTTGATTTGGCATGCAATTCATAGCCAACTAAACATCAGCCAACGGTCTTTGACTAGTGTACTCTTTATGCGTTCAACTTGGCCACTGGCTCTACTAACCACTGTTGCGATGAAATGCAAGTTAATTTTTTGGGAAGAACATAATTCGCGAAAACCTGAACTCGGACAACAGCGACCTTGATCCGCGATTTTCCTTGTTGGTAAACCGAATATTGACAACTGATTTTACTGCCTTGATACAACTTTAGGTATCTATATTCAAGGTGTCGTAAAAAAACACAAACTTTGTAAGGGCATCTATTAGAAATATGACGTACTTTTTCAAATCATTTTTCACGCTCAATTAGATATTTTATGTTTTAATTAGTCCAATAAATGCTACGACGTACTAACAGCAACGCTGACGATGCGAGAATTTTAGTCCACGACAAATTTCTTTATTCAAAAACAACTTAAGACTAGGCGGTTAATTTTGGATATAGTGTTGAATCTATTACAATTTCTTCGGTATCGTTTTCAATTACATTTGGATATATTTCTGTATCATTTTGAATATTTGATTGTATGTTTGGGGTTAATTCTTTTTTATTCTTATAATTAACAATAATTTTTCTTGGGATATTTTTATATTTAAAGATAATGTATAATATGAGTATGATTAAAATAATTGTTAAAGTTGTTATAGTTATAATTTGGAACGTGTTGTACAATTTTGTTTGTTGTTGGATAATTTCTTTGGTTTGGACATATGACAATGGTTCTAGTTTGGTTATATTATTATTTATGTAGACTGTTTGTGTGTAATCTAACATAGTATTAGTTATTTAAATTTCATCTAATTGGATTGAACAGTTTATAGCTTTTATCATATTGTTTCCTTCAATAATAATTTCTCTATTGATACAATTTTGGTTTAATACAATTTTTGGTAAGTTCCATGTTAACATAATGTTTGGTTCTACATACTTGATTTCATAATTTTTATGGGATTTTGAATATCTACATTCTGTTTTATCTTGCTTTAATATTGCAGTAATACATTTGTTCATAACTATATTTTTATTGGTTGCTGTGAATGCTTTGTTGTTCTGTAAGTAGTAAGTGTCATGTATAGTTTCGGTCAAAATGTCTTTGTTTTCGTCAGGGTATGGAATAATGTCGTATAGTGCAGTATTTATAATTTCGCGTGGAATATGGGAAATAATTAAAATTTCGTTAGTAGTTGTTTTTAGCCAAGTTGATGTTTTAATATTTATTATTTTTTCAACGTTTAAATGTTTTAGTGATTCATATTTTAGTAATTTAGGGTTGAATATACCAAGCCTGGTTAATTGCATACCTAACTCAATGTCTTCGACATATTCTGTGAATTCTTGTAAGTTAAAAATTAGTAATTCGAGTCGTTGCTCTGCCTCATGTGTCATACTTAGTTTGTTCATTACTTCTATTCCTTTGTTAACAGCTTTTATTACTTCATTTAGTTCATTGACTTGAACACTATTTTCTGAAAGGTTATCTATTTTTGATTGTAATTCTTCTTTGTCTTCTTGATCTAAAGTTCCGAAAAGGTATTTATAAAATGTGCCCATGAAATTTACAAGTCCTCTTTTATTTCGTTTTACTAGTCTTAAACCGTTCATTTCTCTGTCCAGTTTTTCTGTTAAGTACTGTATTTTTACTAATGGTTCAAATTCTTTTGTTTGTTCCATTAAATTATTATAAGTTTCTTCAGTTTTTGTTATATTAATTGTTAAATAGTGGTATTCGTATTTTATAGGTAAATTGATTGTTCCTGTTTGAAATATAAGATATCCGTTTTTGGAGTTAATTGGGTTGATTTCCAAATTTTGACCTTTTATTGGCCATACAAAGTTGAGTAGCATGAGTGTTATAATTATAGCTGTTAAATTATGATGGGTTATCATCTTGATTCGGGTTATTAGTTGATGGATACTATTATTAAAGTTGGTGTTATAGAGACGTCGTAGAAGCTCTTCATACGGGGTCTGTGTTTTGAATTCGTCGATGAGGGCGCTCCTCAACTCTCCCCAGGTTGTGGCTGCTGTCAGCTGCGACACTCGTTGTGCGGATCCGGTGGTCTGCATCTCGATTGCTCCGAATAGGACACTATGTTGTCTCACATCCTGTGTTGGATATAACTGCATGATGAAATCAATCCTCCTTATGAATGCAGTTAGTTCCACGGTTTTTCCGTCGAACACTGGCACTTGTCGAATTTGTCCAAGCGCTTGTTTCAGATGTATTTCTGATAGTTCCATTGGTGGGTTGGTTGCCATGGTGTTGTTGTAGATTTGTTTTATTTGTTGGCAATTGTCACTTCAAGTTTTTGTTTAACTGTCACTTTTTGTTTTAATTGTCACTTTTGTTGAATTATTTTGTTGAATTATAAGAGACTTACGTTTACAGGGATCAATAAATTGATGTGAAAAGCCCAGATATAAGCTCTTTAATTACAGTTGTTCAAATAGTCCAGAGGATCTATTTTTTGGTTGAACACTGTTTGGTGTTTCGCGCGGTTTTTCTTTTAATAGCAATTATCTTTGGTGGCGGTCGCACATTTAAATATGGGCCACGACTGATAATTGGGTTATGAGTCACACACGCTTAGGTTCTTTGGCGGATATTAAGATAATAGTTTTTCCAAAATTGTAATGTTTTAACCGTTTCCTTGCCGCGGAAAATTCGCGAGTTCAAATCCTAGAAATTCCTTGGTCGTACAAGGATTCCTTTTCAATGGATTGAAAATAAAGGACGATTACTTTATTACGAGGATATTTATTATCAATATCCTACCGGCTGCGCCAATAAGATGTTTCGACACTTAGCTTATTAAAAAAATATAAACTTTATTTAACAAACCCGAAACTTCGGAGTACAAAACTAGACTACTTATCCTATGTTCTGATGACGTTAAGCAAACCTCGGTTTGCAGCTTTCATTTATTGGACTTTGGACTCTTTGAGCTTTTAGCTCTTATATAAACAGAGAAAGATCTCGATCTTGAAGAGATTGAGAGTGTTCGGCTAGGGTTTGTTTAACGTCAGCAGTTTTAACCCCAATGATGGGAATAACGATTCTGGCAATTGTTTATGATATTTAATGCATTCGTGGGAAGCCAGAATTGTTATTGTCACCATTTGATTTTTTCGAAAGTGTTTACATTAGGTTCTTGTGGTGTTATTGTCACCATTTGATTTTCTGAGAGTGTTTACATTAATCTTTGGTGCGAAAGAAATCTTTGACATAAATAATAAGTGTTGTGTATGTGGTGTATGTGGTGTATGTGGTGTATGGGTTTAGGTACGAATGTATCTACATATGTCACTATATATATATATATATATATATATATATTATTATAGAAACAAATTTTCCGACAATTATGATATTCTACTAGGTAGAGAATTCATATGCAGCTGAAACTTTCATCTCATCAAACGCTAACACACATAGCTTATCGGCCTCATCTATACTTCAATTTTTCATGAGGTAAATGCAAATGTCTAGGGTACGTGCATGAATTTTTACATTTGATAAACATCTATATAAATTCAAACGACTTGGTAGCGGAAATCATTTTCGATACAAGTGATTGTAAGCCCAATGTCTTGCTGTTTTCAAAATTTTAATTTGAGATTCTGTAAGTATTTTAGAGAGGCTCTCTTTTAAAAACTGAGAATCATTAGGTGGCTTTTTTAAGTCATTTCCTTCTCCATACTGCAAATCTGCTGCTTGAGACTTTCAATTACAATTGTCATACCACTGTTTCTTTTATTAAAATTTTATTTATTCGTTTTATATATGTATATATAAAAAAAAATACTCTGTTTGCGTGCCCGAATTAGCGTAGCCCTCTTTTATATAATTTGGGTTTTGATACGGAGCTGCACCACTTCTGAACCGCTGCCTATTTAAACTGCGGCTATCAGAAGGTTTCAGCATAACCCGAGAATCTTTTAAATGATTGTCACCGATTTTTTAATAAACCTTAAGGCTGCAAGAATTTCACTTGACTGAATTTTACATGACTGCCGCGAATAGCACAATGGGAAAATAGTAGGGTTAATAATAAACAAAACAGAAATTGGTCTTTTGACAACCACACACGACATCCTCATTTGTAGTGATAACCGTGATTTCAAAACATGTGTACCATAATTTATTAAAAATTTTGTTTTAACCTTCCTACGGTCTTCAAATTAACTGACGCGGAGGGCTTCGGGGCAAATTTGACCCATTACTATATTTTCAAGGTTTATACTTGGTTTTTGATTATTTTTACTGTTAGGTTTTTTTCCATTAAATGGGTATCTTAAATACAAATGAAAATCCAAATATATTTATTCCATATTCATATTTTTTTATTAATATATTTATGAAAATTTTTATTTTATTTTTATGTGAATAATAGAAACTTTAACAAAAACGTTTATTCAAAAAACAAAAGATATTCATGAATAATGAAAACTTTAAATAAAAATTTTATTTAATAATGAATGGAAAAAGAAATAAATTATTTCAGACAGTTTGTACACAAAGTAATAGTTTTAGAATGTTGTTTACATATATATTTATTACAAATGTCGCAAACTAATCCTGTTTTGTTATCAGTTTTTGGGCATAGTTGACATCGACTTCTTTTAGTTGTTTTCTTTTCCGACGTGTTTTCAAATTGACCTGATGATGATTGTTGTGCATCCAGTTGAGAATCCTTTCGTATTTATTTTGGCAATTTCAAGTGAAAAATGTGCTCGTCGTAAAGTTTGTCGCTTGTTTATATAGGGTGTTACGAGCTGCATACCAAGGTTTTCCAAGTAAAAATGGCGCTTTGTAAGACAGCCCTCTTTCCAGGTGTGGTTGGCGGATTTGAATAAAACGAAAGCGTTATAAGCTGAAATGTCGATTATGTTACTAAACACTACTTGAGGCCGCCGTTTTGTCATTCGTTTGCAAGTGTAACCGCTTACAGCTTTGTCCAATGTGTCTACACCACCTTTACATTTATTGTAGTCCAGTATTATTTCTGGCTTTTTATCCCGACGATTACTAATTTTTGAATCATGGTGTAGAGTGCTAAGTAGAATCACAGCTCTATTCTTCTTAGGTATGTACGAAACGAGAGTTGTTTGTTCAGTAAAAGCGAAGATTGACGAATTTAGTGCTCTTTTTTTTTATGTTCACTAAGTCTGGTGGTAGTTCGGGCTTGTTTTTGCGTATTGTTCCTACTATCGTAATACGTTTCTCCAATAATTTTTGTGCCAATTGATAAGACGTGAAAAAATTGTCGGTTGTGAGGTTATGTCCTTTTAGCCCTTCAATCAAATCAAGAACAACATGCATGCCTTGATTTTTTTCGGAGGTACTTCTGATTGCCTTGCCAGTGTAAGGTTGGATGTTCCAAACATAGCTCGTTGTTGAATCACAAAGTACCCAAAATTTGATTCCATACTTTGCAGGCTTTGCTGGCATGTACTGGCGGAATGGACATCTTCCTCTGAAAGCTACTAATTGTTCATCGATGGTCACGTTTTCCGTTGGATTGTAAAGCTTAGGTAATATCTCAACCCATTGATTCCACAAATCACGTATAGGAGCAAATTTATCCATTGATCTTCGTTCACTTCGAGTTTCCCTGTTGTCGAACCTAATCACTCTCGATATTTTTTTGAAAGTCTTCAAAGGCATAGTTGCAGCGAATATTGGTCTTCCGGTTTCAGGGTTCCAAAGACTTTCACAGCTTTCGTTATTTGATCGAAAAACGCCAGCTAATATTAGCAATCCAATAAATGCAAATAGTTCGATGTTTTCAATATCCAGCCATTCTTCACCGTATATTCGTTTTCCCTCAATGTTTGTGTAGCTCAATATCGTACGTATCAAAGGATGTGTGAAAAATAGTTCAAAGCTAGAAATTTCTTTTTCGGTAATTCGTGAGCACGAGTAACGCGTTAGTCCAGGAATCAAGCTGATAATATTTTCTCTTGAAGCTCTTCCGGCACTTGTTACAAGAGGGGTTTTTGAAAAGTTTATTTGACCATTTTTTGATGACATCATTTCAGAATGCACAAGAGAATTATCATCATCACTAAAATCACTGTCGGAAGAATCTGCAACCTCAATATGATCTTCGAATTCAGAACATGATTCCTCATCATCCGAAAACGCGGCCAAAGAGAATTCACTTTCACTATCACTCATCGTTACGAAATAAATAGTCGAATAACCAAACAAAGCACGTGCTTTTAATTTTATGATTACTGTGAACTCAATAAAAGCAGATTAAATATTACAATGCAACCGCAGAGCCGAAAATTTGCAATTAGCAAATAAATTTAATTCAAATAACGTCTGATTTATACGTTGGGTCAAATTTGACCCAAACACGAAACATCAAGTCCTGAAAAAATTTGGTTCTTGAAAAAACTTAATTTTTTCGTAAAATGGGTCAAAAATGACCCGAAGAACGTAGGAAGGTTAATAAAATAATTAGCGTCGTTTATATATATATAATTATATATTTTATGTGTAAATTAGTCCAATAAATGCCGCTACGCACTCTAAAGCCAACGCTGATATTTTATTAAAGGACGATGCGAGAATTTTTAATTCACGAAAACATGCTTTATTCAAGAACAGCTTAAGACTAACTGATATCTGCTTTATAGATAATAATGAAAGTTCTGTTTACACGAAGTTAAATGTTTATTTGGGGGTGACCGCTAAAAGCTGGGAACCAAGAATTGTGCGATTCCTCAGCTTGTGACTGTGTGCCAAATTATGCTGATCGAGCGGTTTTCGATCGTTGCTGATCGATTGGGGGAGATGATTCCTTTTACATGATAAAACATTAAATAAAGTTCAAAAGTAAACATAACAAACTTTGTACTCTTTTGTTATGCCTCTCTGTTTTGCCTACTTCTATTTTGATGAATAACAACAAATTATATTGTACAGCTGATTATCAACCAGATCAAAACAATAAAATTGGCGAATAAGACAAGAACAATTAAAAGAGAACTATTCTTATTTCACTCTCTTTCGTTTCTATACACAATACTCGAAGAGTAACGTCCGCCCGCCCGTCCGTCCGTCCGTCCGTCCGTCTGTATGACCAAAAGGATCTCTGAGACTATAAGAGTTAGAAAAATGATAGTGTTTAAGCAAATTATTATGCGGACCATATTATTTGCAATCAAAGCTTTCGGAATTACTGGTGGGACCTATTATTCAGAGCGATATAATTTATTCTCTTTGCAGGTTCCGTCTGAACCGACCATGGCAAAATGGTTTTCAAACCATTCTAAAGTATTCAAAGAAGGCGGAAGTGAGAAATTTTGTATTTCCAATGATGCCGATTCGGCAAGGTGGACACCAAGGTTGGATACTGTTCGATATCACTTGGTTGTTAGTTTCGCCAAATTAAGTTCCACCAAGCGAAAAATATTGTTAGAATCTTTGGCGTATGTTAGCCCAGATATACGCGTTCGACCGATGTCGAATCGAGAGTGCGAGTTTCTAGAATGGTTTAGAAGCCACACTTCATTGTATAAAAACTTCCCCTTCATTACTAGCAACATTTGATGCAGGCATGCGAGAGATGCCCCATATTGTATCTTGGAGACATGAACCAACATCATCAAATCCAGCCGATCAGTTCGTTTGGTTTCGTTTCAATTCTAAAAGACATTTTCCTCAAGGGTTACAAAATTACTCGTTGCTTGTTTGTTTAGCAAAGTTTGCCATCGCTGACTCTATATATTACAGTCGATCGAGCCGACTGTAAAAGACCCCGTACTCCCATAGAAGTGCGCAATTGTATTCAATTTAAATTCAAAATTTCGAATGAAATTTAAAAATTTTAATTTTATATGTACATTTTGAATTGAAATTTAAAAAAAAATTTAATTAATAATTCGCATTGCCGTAACTCTATCAGTTGCACCACGCGCCACTTTCAAGAATTCTCCGATAATCAGCATTTACATATTATTCATACAAACACACATTCGTTTGAAATTATATGTATGCATGTATGTATGTATGTGTGTATTCGGCACGGCCAGCGTCTGCCGGCAGCGCTATCGCCACACAAGCATCGAGAACGTTCGAACATTTGTCTGTATGTTTCTGTCTCGCTCTCGCTCTCTGATAACAAAACAGGATTAGTTTGCGACATTTGTAATAAATATATATGTAAACAACATTCTAAAACTATTACTTTGTGTACAAACTGTCTGAAATAATTTATTTCTTTTTCCAGTCATTATTAAATAAAATTTTTATTTAAAGTTTTCATTATTCATGAATATCTTTTTGTTTTTGAATAAACGTTTTTGTTAAAGTTTCTATTATTCACATAAAAATAAAATAAAAATTTTCATAAATATATTAATAAAAAAATATGAATATGGAATAAATATATTTGGATTTTCATTTGTATTTAAGATACCCATTTAATGGAAAAAAACCTAACAGTAAAAATAATCAAAAACCAAGTATAAACCTTGAAAATATAGTAATGGGTCAAATTTGCCCCGAAGCCCTCCGCGTCAGTTAATTTGAAGACCGTAGGAAGGTTAAGACTAACTGATATCTGCTTTATAGATAATAATGAAAGTTCTGTTTACACGAAGTTAAATGTTTATTTGGGGGTGACCGCTAAAAGCTGGGAACCAAGAATTGTGCGATTCCTCAGCTTGTGACTGTGTGCCAAATTATGCTGATCGAGCGGTTTTCGATCGTTGCTGATCGATTGGGGGAGATGATTCCTTTTACATGATAAAACATTAAATAAAGTTCAAAAGTAAACATAACAAACTTTGTACTCTTTTGTTATGCCTCTCTGTTTTGCCTACTTCTATTTTGATGAATAACAACAAATTATATTGTACAGCTGATTATCAACCAGATCAAAACAATAAAATTGGCGAATAAGACAAGAACAATTAAAAGAGAACTATTCTTATTTCACTCTCTTTCGTTTCTATACACAATACTCGAAGAGTAACGTCCGCCCGCCCGTCCGTCCGTCCGTCCGTCCGTCTGTATGACCAAAAGGATCTCTGAGACTATAAGAGCTAGAAAAATGATAGTGTTTAAGCAAATTATTATGCGGACCATATTATTTGCAATCAAAGCTTTCGGAATTACTGGTGGGACCTATTATTCAGAGCGATATAATTTATTCTCTTTGCAGGTTCCGTCTGAACCGACCATGGCAAAATGGTTTTCAAACCATTCTAAAGTATTCAAAGAAGGCGGAAGTGAGAAATTTTGTATTTCCAATGATGCCGATTCGGCAAGGTGGACACCAAGGTTGGATACTGTTCGATATCACTTGGTTGTTAGTTTCGCCAAATTAAGTTCCACCAAGCGAAAAATATTGTTAGAATCTTTGGCGTATGTTAGCCCAGATATACGCGTTCGACCGATGTCGAATCGAGAGTGCGAGTTTCTAGAATGGTTTAGAAGCCACACTTCATTGTATAAAAACTTCCCCTTCATTACTAGCAACATTTGATGCAGGCATGCGAGAGATGCCCCATATTGTATCTTGGAGACATGAACCAACATCATCAAATCCAGCCGATCAGTTCGTTTGGTTTCGTTTCAATTCTAAAAGACATTTTCCTCAAGGGTTACAAAATTACTCGTTGCTTGTTTGTTTAGCAAAGTTTGCCATCGCTGACTCTATATATTACAGTCGATCGAGCCGACTGTAAAAGACCCCGTACTCCCATAGAAGTGCGCAATTGTATTCAATTTAAATTCAAAATTTCGAATGAAATTTAAAAATTTTAATTTTATATGTACATTTTGAATTGAAATTTAAAAAAAAAATTTAATTAATAATTCGCATTGCCGTAACTCTATCAGTTGCACCACGCGCCACTTTCAAGAATTCTCCGATAATCAGCATTTACATATTATTCATACAAACACACATTCGTTTGAAATTATATGTATGCATGTATGTATGTATGTGTGTATTCGGCACGGCCAGCGTCTGCCGGCAGCGCTATCGCCACACAAGCATCGAGAACGTTCGAACATTTGTCTGTATGTTTCTGTCTCGCTCTCGCGCGTAATTAGACCCCGTACTTTAAAAAAGAGTATAGGGGTCTATTAGGTTTGTCAGAAGCGAAATGTGCTTAACAGGCAGAAGGAGGCGTGACCGACCCCATAAAGTATATATATTCTAGATCAGCATCAACAGCCGAGTCGATATAGCAATGTCCGTCTGTCTGTCTGTCCGTCCGTCCGTATGAACACCTGGATCTTTTAAACTACAAAAGCTAGAGACACCAAATTTGGAATGAAAGTCCGTTATCTTCGCGAGCAGATCAAGTTTATTTCAAATTTTTAACACACCCCTTACCGCCCCCGCAATGAGCAAAAAACCAGACACACCTCGAAAAAAATGTACTTTTAGGCCAATAACTCAGAAACTATGGCACTTAGGAACACAGTTTGTGGTAAACACGTTGCTAGTGACACCCTTAATGTAATGCCATTAAAAATTTTGAGCTGCCATGCCCCCTTTTCTACTGAGAGTTAACCAAACGTTTTCACTTTAATGCCATGTTTAAGGCATTTATTCATATAGTAGAGTGTTGTAATTCAACATTCGTATAGTGACATATAAAATCAAACTATTCTGAAAGGGACATCAACATACTACCTTTAACAAAAGAGCTACTGCGTTACAAAGTTTGTTATTTAACTGCAATATCACTTACGCGCGAGAGCGAGACAGAAACATACAAACACATGTTCGAACGTTTTCGATGCTTGTGTGGCGACAGCGCTGCCGGCAGACGCTGGCCGCGCCGAATACACACATACATACATACATGCATACATATAATTTTAAACGAATGTGTGTTTGTATGAATAATATGTAAATGCTGATTATCGGAGAATTCTTGAAAGTGGCGCGTGGTGCAACTGATAGAGTTGCGGCAATGCGAATTGTTAATTTAATTTTTTTTAAATTTCAATTCAAAATATACATACAAAATTAATATTTTTAAATTTCATTCGAAAATTTGAATTTAAATTGAATACAATTGCGCACTTCTATAGGAGTACGGGGTCTTTTACAGTCGGCTCGATCGACTGTAGCCTTTCTTACTTGTTTTCACCATTTAATTAAAAAAACCCACTACATTATTTAGACACTTCCCCTTCATTACTCGCAACATTTGTAGCCAATCGAGTTGCAGGCCAGTACTGCATCTTGGAGACATGGATCAACATCATCAAATTCAGCAGATTTGTCGTCCAGAGGGTGCGACGTTCTGAAACTCGTTCGGTTCTTTTGGTTTCGTTGCAAGTCTAAAAGACATTGGCCTCAAGGTTCAAAAGAACACTCGTTGCTCGTTTGCATAGCAGGTTTGCTATCGCTGACTCTATATATTGGAATGTCAGACGAATTTGGAAGACGAATCTCGTTGATTTGTGAAGGTGTCTCTTTGATTTGCTTCGTATGGATAAGAGGACGATCCCCGCTAAAAGTGTATATTGCGGTGTTCATGTGTTTTGCACCAAAGGCTGTTCCTCTTGAATTTATAGCAAACGTGCCCACTAATGCTCTTTACACATTGAACATCTTATTCGCTCGACGTCGAATACCAGTCCGGCGTTACCTGGAGATGGCGATACATTTCCGGAAGGACCCTGGTGAAGGAGTTCCTGGACTCATTCTACCGGAATGAATGGTGTTAAGGCTCATTTTTCGGAGCGCTCCTCTCGTCGGAGGGGCGAGTCGCACACAAGGCCGGCGCTAATGCTGCCAGGGCTACCAAGGGATTGAAGGCCATCCCTTCAAGGTGGCCGGAAGGTTGGATCATGAATATAGAATATAATGAAGTATTAGAATAAGTAATGAATTGAACCTATTGTAATAGCCTATACTGTAAGCATAAAATCTCTTATACTTAAGCTAGCATGTAAGTTTGATTTGTATTCGGCAGTGCAGCGGTCACGAGCGTGCGGTCAGTTCGTATTTTCGTCGCACATTAGCCGCACACACGCAGCCGAGCCTTTCAGATTTTTCAGTATTTATAAAAGATTGTCTACCGTGTATATTACATTCCGTTCCTAAGACTATACATAACAGAACTTTGCATAGTATTCCGAAGAATCCAATGCCGTCAAGTTTATTTTATTTATTATTTACGCAGACTAAGATCAGTCGCGAGTATTAACCAAAAATAAGTTTATAAATATAATTAAAATTAATATTAATAATTTTTACAAGGTAAACATATAAAAAGAAAAAAATTTTATTTTTAACTGAAAAGGCTTAAAAAAAATTTAGTAATTTAGATTGATAAATTAATTAATAGTTAATCTGGGGATAAAAAGTATTGAAATTGATCCAACATTTGTTGCGAGGATTGGGAAAAACCCAGAAAAACCCAACCAGATCAATAAAAATGTGTGCCAAAACTAACACGAAAGATCTCTGATTTAAAGGGACGCATGAATGGAAGGGATTCCAAACATACTGCCCATGGAAATCAGAGATTTAACGGAGTTGGCTGAAAAGTGAAGCTTTAAGTTGGAAAAGAGAGAGAGAGATGTATCAATTATTCTATAGTATTGATTATAATTAGCGCATAGTACCCGAAAACGATTGTGAAAAAGAAGGAATTGGGTAGGGTACTAGATTTACGTTTAGAATTAACAAAATTAAAGAATTGTTTAGGAGCACGCGCAAATTGATTCTTGCAGCGAACGAGATAACTTTCATAGCATTGAGAATTGAGAAGGGTAAAGGCAGCTTTTAATTTAGAATAATTTAAAAAGTCTAAGACAGAACCTGTCTGCTTAAACTTTTTAAAATATTTAGATTTTTTGTTTTTTAAGTTGCCGTTTCCTACCACATAAAGTATATATATTCTTGATCAGCATCAACAGCCGAGTCGATATAGCAATGTCCGTCTCTCTGTCTGTCTGTCCGTCTGTATGTCTGTCTGACCGTCCGTCCGTACGAACACCTGGATCTTTTAAACTACAAAAGCTAGAACCAAATTTATAATGAAAGTCCGTTATTAAGTCAGGCAGGTTAGGTTTATTTCAAATTTTTGCCACGCCCCTTACCGCGCGCGCAATAATCAAAAAACCAGACACACCTCGAAAAAAAATGTAGTTTTAGGCCAATAACTCAATAACTATGGCACTTAGGAAAACCATTTGTGGTAAGCAGGTTTGCTAGAGACAGCTTTAATGCAAAGCCATTAAAAATTTTGAGCTGCCACGCCCCCTTTTCTCATTAGAGTTAACCAAACGATTGCTCTTTAATGCCGTTTTTAAGGCATTTATTCATATAGTAGAGTGTTGTAATTCAACATTCCTATAGAGACATATAAAATCAAACTATTCTGAAAGTGGCATCAAAATACTACCTTTAACAAAAGATCTACTGCGTTAGAAAGTTGCAATATCACTTACGCGCGAGAGCGAGACAGAAACATACAAACACATGTTCGAACGTTCTCGATGCTTGTGTGGCGACAGCGTTGCCGTCAGACGCAGCATACATGCATACATATAATTTCAAACGAATGTGTGTTTGTATTAATAATATGTAAATGCTAATTATCGGAGAATTCTTGAAAGTGGCGCGTGGTGCAACTGATAGAGTTGCGGCAATGCGAATTAGTAATTTAATGTTTTTTAAATTTCAATTCTAAATGTACATATAAAATTAAAATTTTTAAATTTCATTCGAAAATTTGAATTCAAATTGAATACAATTGCCACTTCTATGGGAGTGCGGGGTCTTTTACTGAAGCTGCGAATTTGTGTTGCAGATTGTGGAATAATGCCCAGAATTGAGCCGATGAGCGACTCTTCTGACGACCAGGTAACAGTGCAAAGAACAAGTCAAGCTGAAAGAGCAAGTTTAAGTGTCACATATTACATATACATAACCTTTCTGCACATAATTGACATTGCGTTTCGGCACTGATTAATTTGAATTTCTAAGTCATCGCAGCAAAATTGAACGAATAAATAAAATAAAACAAAGCAAAAGTAAAAAGGCATTAAATTAATTGTAGAGTTCTGCATGCACATACATATACATATATCTCCTAGTTCCGCTTTCTCTTTGATCTACGGTTGTTCGGTGGTGGTTCTTGACCTTTGCTTTGTCGCTGTTTCTTAAATTTGCACATAAGAAAAGCGCGGTTCGTTTGATATACATATACAATTGCGAAATTCGGTTATGTTAGTGCCAACGCTGCTTGAAAATAACCAAGCACGCATACAGTAAGCGCTACCACATACATACATACGTGCGCAGTTACTCAGCGGTTGTCAGTTGTTGGCAGTTCGCATCGTTTTCGTTTGCTTATATCTACATAAGCACTAGCAACATACATACATACATACGTGTGCTGATTAATTGCAAGCTGTTTAAGTTTTCGTTGGTCTGTCGCTGCGTTACCTACGTACGTATGTGCTGTTGTTGTTGCCTGCTTATGTATATCAAAAATTACGTGATAACAAGTGAACGGTCGCTTGCGCGTCTGAGGGTATAACTTGTTGTTGCTGTTATCAGCTGTTGACTATTGTGCGTGCGCTTGCGCTTTTGGAGTTGTTCTTATCTCGAGTTCGTTGAGGTGTTTGCGTAGTCAGCTGATTACTTTACTTTTGTTTATTGGTACTCATCCAATTGTCGATCGGCTGACTATTGTGATAGTACACTCAAGTGCATTAAAATAGGACCGCATTTAGGAAATTAACATGGCACACAAATCGGATCTGAATGAAACCAGTTTGGTTGACGAAACGTGTCCTACTGCTCGCTTAAGTCAACTATTCGTGAAATTAGAAAAAGTAGAGAGTGACATTGAACGTCAAAGGAGTTCACTAATTAATAAAATGGTTACTCCCAGTAAATTTGAAATTCAATGCCGGCTAGATATTCTCAATTCTTACATTTCGAAGGCTATGGATTTGCAGTCGAAGATCGATTCAATAGATCCGGACAACGATAGCCGTGCAATGCTTGAGGAGACTTGTATTTTGGCACGATCGTCATACATGTTTGCCCTAAGTGCGTACCACGCCTCTGAAACAGTACCCCCAGTTTCTCACCAATCTCTCTTGCCCAAACTAAAGCTGCCCAAATTCAGTGGCAAGTACTCCGAATACAGAATATTCATCTAACTGTTTAGTAGTTTAATTGATTCGGATCGCTCGCTGTCAAATATTGAGAAATTCAACCTATTCATATCGTGCTTATCAGATAAGGTGTTAGGCACCGTCAGAGCTTTCCAGGTATCTGATGCGAATTACCCAAAGGCGTTGGAGAGTTTGAGTCCAGTTGTTCGACATTGAGCCGATGGCCAAGCCATCGGCAATGGGAATTCGAGCGATAGTTGACTCAGTATCGGCAATTTTTGACTCGTTAATGTCGGTTGGGAATGAGGAAGACTTCGCTAACGCAATTTTAATACATATAGTCATGTCAAAGGTGGATCCTCATACGAAATCGAAGTATGAGGAGCAATTAGACTATAACCAATTGCCGAAATGGCCCGATTGCGTTGTGGCTTTGAACAGGCGATATCAGCACCTGTCCGCTGAAGAAAGTTCAAAGTCTAGGATGAAGCAGAAGTCCGACATCAAACATGCAAAGAAATCATCATTTATGCACGAATGTCGAGAAAGATGTGGAACCTAGATGCAATTTTTGCAGTGCCAAACGTATGATTGGAAACCGCCAGGGGTTCGCAGCATTGTTGACGACCGATTCAATTTCGTGAAGTCCAGTCAACTGTGCATAAATTGTTTGTCCGCTGAAGAAAGTTCAAAGTCCAGGATGAAGCAGAAATCCGACATCAAACATGCAAAGAAATCGTCATTTGCATGCACGAGTGTGCGCTCGCCCACACAATACCCTCCTGCATAAGTGTGCAGCCGCAGAACAACAAGCATCCGCTCATCCGTCCCAAGTTAACACGTAGCTAGCGAGGTCGATCAGGTGCTCCTGGCAACGGCACTTGTGACCGTGAAAGATAGATTCGGTCAGACTCGGAACGTCAGGGCGCTGTTAGATTCAGGTTCTCAAGTGAACTTTATGACTGAAAGCCTGGCCCAAGCGTTGCGGCTTCAACGAAAGGCCAAGTCGCTAACCGTAACATCGGTTGGACAATCTAGTCTGGTAGCGAAAAGCGAAGTGTCGACAGTAGTGTCTTCTCGTGTCTCTACACATAATTTCAGCGCCGAATTCTGGGTGCTCAAGTCGATTTCGAGCAGGCAGACTGACTACAATCTTCCCATTAGTCGGTGGAAGATTCCGTCAAACATCGAATTGGCTGACCCGGAATTTCATAAGCCCCAGCGAATTGATCTGCTGCTGGAAGCTGATTCCTTTTTCGATTTGTTATGCACTGGACAGATTAGATTAGCAGACAACGGTCCAGTGTTCGGCTGGGTTGCATCTGGGCGGTGCAAGAAAATGCATACCCAAAACCCTATTTGTTGCGCGGTGATGCAGTCATCAAAAGATGATAGACTGGAAGCGCTGGTAAATAGATTCTGGGACCTGGAAGCCATTCCAGAGACGAACGAGTTGACCAAGTACTCTGCAGAACACATTGCATGTGAGCAAAGTTTCAAGGACAGTGTACATCAACTCTCGACAGGACACTTTGAGATCAGCTGGGTTTGAGTCATAAGTACACTCACGCTCTTGGCTCAGAGATCATTTGTAATGATTTCTACGTCGATATGCTCATCGGAGCATACGATCTAGAAACACTAGAAACAATTTGTAAACAAGTGCCTGAAATCCTCAAATCGGGCGGGTTTCAATTGGCAAAATGGTTTTCGAACCATCCAAATTTTTTAAAAGAAGGTGGAAACGAGAAGCTTCTTAGTTTCAATGATGCCGATTCGACGAAAACGCTTGAAATGAGGTGGACACCAAGATTGGATACTTTCCAGTATCACTTGGATGACAGTTTTACAAAACTAAGTCCTACCAAGCGCAATATTCTGTCAGTTGCTGCATGCATGTTTGACCCACTTGGCTTGTTGTGTCCAATTAGCATAAGGGCACGAGTCCTGCATCAAGAGCTGTGGCGCATGCAGTTGCCGTGGGATGATACTATGCCCATGGAACTGCATAGCAGATGGGACAAGTTCAAAGAGAATCTCCTGGGACTACATCAAGTTCACATCCCAAGATACGCTCATGCCAGCTCTGATACAAGCATACAAGTGCACGGATTTGCGGACGCATCCGGTTAAGCTTACGGGTGCTGCATATGTTCGGGCTAACGACGGAGTTAAAACCGTCTGCAGACTGCTAACGGCAGTCTCGCTCCACTCAAGACCAAGTCCATTCCCAGACTTGAACTGTGTACCGCCTATATGTTAGCTCAACTGTTGTCCTCCATAAAGCATATGTTGGACCGATGTCGAATCGAGAGTGTGAATTTCTGGACTGATTCAGAAATCACACTACATTGGATAAATACTTCCCCTTCGTTATTAGCAACATTCGTCGCCAATCGAGTTGCAGGCATCCAAGAGGTGACACCTCAAGTATCTTGGAGACATGTACCAACATCAAGCAATCCAGCTGATAGTGGCGTACATGTACAGATTCCTGTCGAAAGCAAAACGAGATTCAAGCACTGTCGAACTAGGACCAATAGAAGTACACTTTGCTTTTCTTAAACTCCTGGAAATAGTTCAGTGAGCAGAGTTCAAGAAGGAAATCGACAGGCTAAGAAAGGGGAACAGTGTGCAACCAAGTTTGCAGGCCCTAACTCCTTTCATCCACAAGTCAGAAGAATGTGGAAGGAAACTTTCATTAATTCGAGTAGGAGGTAGACTGGTGAACGCTCCGTTGGATTACGACGCATAATGCCATAAAATTGTTTGTTTGTTGCAACTGTATTTGAGAGAGATGCACATCAGCAACTGTCATGCAGGAGCAAGGGCGATGATCGCGTTACTCAGACAGAAAAGTAATGTCAATCTTAATATTCAGGCTAATAAAATAATTAACATCAAACAATGTTAACTACAAATAAATAATATAATTTTAAGCGACAATTACTTACAACCAGAAGTTGATCTTACACCATTGTATCCACCAATGGAAATTATTAAAGTCAAACCCATAAAACATGATGATATTGTAAAAATAGTATCACAGAATAATACCCTTACATATACAATTATAATAATTATTATCATTATATTCATAATCATATTCCTATACTTAAAATATGTATCTTACAATCCCATAATATTAATCCAGAAAAAATTTAAAAAACAAATTCACGAACCCAAGAACGAAACGCTACAATCAGCTCAACAACAAATACGACAAGAACAACACGAGCAACAAGACGAAATGACTATCGAGATGGCACATTCAACATATTTATACTGAATACGTCTACATTATACATAACAATAGTACATAGCAGCCTAAACGTCGAATTCCATATCAATAGCTATTCCTCAACTATAAACATTCCCAAGCTGCACTTGTAAACAATTTCGGCAATCGTAAACAAAGAGCAGACTAGCCGGAGCATCTCCCCCAATCGATCAGAAACGATCGAAAATCGCTTGATCAGCATATTTTGGCTCACAGGCACAAGCTGTGAAATCGCACAATTCTTGGTTCCCAGCGGTTTAGCGGTCTCCGCCAAATTGTAAACATTTGAATCCCTGTAAACAGAACTTTCATTATTATCTATTAAGCAGATATCTCTTAGTCTTAAGTTGATCATAAATAATGCAAGTTGTGGTGAATTTAAAAATCTCGCTTCGTCTTTTGTATCAACGTTACCGATGGAGTGTGTCGCGGTATTTATTTGACTAATTAACACACAAAATATCTAATTATATATATAAATATGTAACAGTTTTACACACCAACATACATACAACAACATCTATGATTTTGTGACATTCATACATATTTGCATACCTATATAGTGCCACAATGTGTTAATTTTTCGGTTAAGAATTTTTAATTAAAACAACAACTTATCCTGCCTAAACCTTAACGTAACGTAATAAGAAAACATTAATATGTACATAAATATATAAATATTACTATATACATAACCTTATATTTATATGTATATACATATGTAGATACATATGTACCAATACATTACTCCTAACACCACACTTATGTTTAAGATTTCTTTCCCACAAAATAAATGTAAACATAAATAATCAAATGGTGACAATAACAATTCTGGGTTCCCACGAGCGCCTAAAATATCATAAACAATTCGCCAGAATCGTTATTCCCATTATTGGGATTAAAACTGCTGACGTTACACAAATCCTGGCCGAACTCTCTCAATCTCTTCAAGATCGAGATCTCTCTCTATTTACATAAGAGCCAAAAAGCTCAATGAGTCCAAAGTCCAATTAATAAAAGCTCAAAACCGAGGTTTGCTTAACGTCATCAGAACATAGGATAAGTAGTCTAGATTTGTACTCCATAGCTTCGTGTTTATTGAATAAAGTATTATATTTTTAGACCCCGTACTCTAAAAAAAGAGTAGAGGGGTCTATTAGGTTTGTCAGAAGCGAAATGTGCGTAACAGGCAGAAGGAGGCGTGGCCGACCCCATAAAGTATATATATTCTTGATCAGCATCAACAGCCGAGTCGATATAGCAATGTCCGTCTGTCCGTCTGTCTGTCTGTCCGTCTGTCCTTCCGTCCGTATGAACACCTGGATCTTTTAAACTACAATAGCTAGAGCCACCAAATTTGGAATGAAAGTCCGTTGTCTTCGCGAGCAGATCAAGTTTACTTCAAATTGTTGCCACGCCCCTTACCGCCCCCGCAATGAGCAAAAAACCAGACACACCTCGAAAAAAAATGTAGTTTTAGGCCAATAACTCAGTAACTATGGCACTTAGGAACACCGTTTCTGGTAAACAGGTTGCTAGAGACATCCTTAATGCAATGCCATTAAAAATTTTGAGCTGCCACGCCCCCTTTTCTCCTGAGAGTTAACCAAACGTTTTCACTTTAATGCCATGTTTAAGTCATTTATTCATATAGTAGGGTGTTGTAATTCAACATATGTAAGTATAGAGACATATAAAATCAACTTATTCTGAAAGTGCCATCATCATACTACTTTTAACAAAAGAGTTACTGCGTTACAAAGTTTGTTATTTAACTGCAATATCACTTACGCGCGAGAGCGAGACAGAAACATACAAACACATGTTCGAACGTTTTCGATGCTTGTGTGGCGACAGCGCTGTCGGCAGACGCTGTGGCGACAGCGCTGCCGGCAGACGCTGGCCGCGCCGAATACACACATATATGCATACATATAATTTCAAACGAATGTGTGTTTGTATGAATAATATGTAAATGCTGATATTCGGGGAGAATTCTTGAAAGTGGCGCGTGGTGCAACTGATAGAGTTTGTCTGAGGTTGTAGGTTCGAATGCTGGCAATGCGAATTATTAAATTATTTTTAGACCGCGTACTCTAAAAAAGAGTAGAGGGGTCTATTAGGTTTGTCAGAAGCGAAATGTGCGTAACAAGCAGAAGGAGGCGTGGCCGACCCCATAAAGTATATATATTCTTGATCAGCATCAACAGCCGAGTCGATATAGCAATGTCCGTCTGTCCGTCTGTCTGTCTGTCCGTCTGTCCGTCCGTCCGTATGAACACCTGGATCTTTTAAACTACAATAGCTAGAGCCAACAAATTTGGAATGAAAGTCCGTTATCTTCGCGAGCAGATCAAGTTTATTTCAAATTGTTGCCACGCCCCTTACCGCCCCCGCAATGAGCAAAAACCAGACACACCTCGAAAAAAAAATGTAGTTTTAGGATAATAACTCAGTAACTATGGCACTTAGGAACACCATTTCTGGTAAACAGGTTGCTAGAGACATCCTTAATGCAATGCCATTAAAAATTTTGAGCTGCCACGCCCCCTTTTCTCCAGAGAGTTAACCAAACGTTTTCACTTTAATGCCATGTTTAAGGCATTTATTCATATAGTAGAGTGTTGTAATTCAACATAAGTATAGAGACATATAAAATCAACTTATTCTGAAAGTGCCATCATCATACTACTTTTAACAAAAGAGTTACTGCGTTACAAAGTTTGTTATTTAACTGCAATATCACTTACGCGCGAGAGCGAGACAGAAACATACAAACACATGTTCGAACGTTTTCGATGCTTGTGTGGCGACAGCGCTGTCGGCAGACGCTGTGGCGACAGCGCTGCCTGCAGACGCTGGCCGCGCCGAATACACACATATATGCATACATATAATTTCAAACGAATGTGTGTTTGTATGAATAATATGTAAATGCTGATATTCGGGGAGAATTCTTGAAAGTGGCGCGTGGTGCAACTGATAGAGTTTGTCTGAGGTTGTAGGTTCGAATGCTGGCAATGCGAATTATTAAATTATTTTTAGACCCCGTACTCTAAAAAAGAGTAGAGGGGTCTATTAGGTTTGTCAGAAGCGAAATGTGCGTAACAAGCAGAAGGAGGCGTGGCCGACCCCATAAAGTATATATATTCTTGATCAGCATCAACAGCCGAGTCGATATAGCAATGTCCGTCTGTCCGTCTGTCTGTCTGTCCGTCTGTCCGTCCGTCCGTATGAACACCTGGATCTTTTAAACTACAATAGCTAGAGCCAACAAATTTGGAATGAAAGTCCGTTATCTTCGCGAGACAGATCAAGTTTATTTCAAATTGTTGCCACGCCCCTTACCGCCCCCGCAATGAGCAAAAACCAGACACACCTCGAAAAAAAATGTAGTTTTAGGCCAATAACTCAGTAACTATGGCACTTAGGAACACCATTTCTGGTAAACAGGTTGCTATAGACATCCTTAATGCAATGCCATTAAAAATTTTGAGCTGCCACGCCCCCTTTTCTCCTGAGAGTTAACCAAACGTTTTCACTTTAATGCCATGTTTAAGGCATTTATTCATATAGTAGAGTGTTGTAATTCAACATAAGTATAGAGACATATAAAATCAACTTATTCTGAAAGTGCCATCATCATACTACTTTTAACAAAAGAGTTACTGCGTTACAAAGTTTGTTATTTAACTGCAATATCACTTACGCGCGAGAGCGAGACAGAAACATACAAACACATGTTCGAACGTTTTCGATGCTTGTGTGGCGACAGCGCTGTCGGCAGACGCTGTGGCGACAGCGCTGCCTGCAGACGCTGGCCGCGCCGAATACACACATATATGCATACATATAATTTCAAACGAATGTGTGTTTGTATGAATAATATGTAAATGCTGATATTCGGGGAGAATTCTTGAAAGTGGCGCGTGGTGCAACTGATAGAGTTTGTCTGAGGTTGTAGGTTCGAATGCTGGCAATGCGAATTATTAAATTATTTTTAGACCCCCGTACTCTAAAAAAGAGTAGAGGGGTCTATTAGGTTTGTCAGAAGCGAAATGTGCGTAACAGGCAGAAGGAGGCGTGGCCGACCCCATAAAGTATATATATTCTAGATCAGCATCAACAGCCGAGTCGATATAGCAATGTCCGTCTGTCCGTCTGTCTGTCTGTCTGTCTGTCTGTCTGTCTGTCTGTCCGTCCGTATGAACACCTGGATCTTTTAAACTACAAAAGCTAGAGACACCAAATTTGGAATGAAAGTCCGTTATTTTCGCGAGCAGATCAAGTTTATTTCAAATTGTTGCCACGCCCCTTACCGCCCCCGCAATGAGCAAAAAGCCAGACACACCTCGAAAAAAAATGTAGTTTTAGGCCAATAACTCAGTAACTATGGCACTTAGGAACACCATTTCTGGTAAACAGGTTGCTAGAGACATCCTTAATGCAATGCCATTAAAAATTTTGAGCTGCCACGCCCCCTTTTCTCCTGAGAGTTAACCAAACGTTTTCACTTTAATGCCATGTTTAAGGCATTTATTCATATAGTAGAGTGTTGTAATTCAACATTCGTATAGAGACATATAAAATCAAACTATTCTGAAAGGGGCATCAACATACTACCTTTAACAAAAGAGCTACTGCGTTTCAAAGTTTGTTATTTAACTGCAATATCACTTACGCGCGAGAGCGAGACAGAAACATACAAACACAGGTTCAAGCGTTCTCGATGCTTGTGTGGCGACAGCGCCGCCCGCAGACGCTGGCCGTGCCGAATACACACTTACATACATACATGCATACATACGTATATGCATACATATAATTTCAAACGAATGTGTGTTTGTATGAATAATATGTAAATGCTATCGGAGAATTCTTGAAAGTGTCGCGTGGTGCAACTGATAGAGTTGCGGCAATGCGAATTGTTAATTTAATTTTTTTTAATTTCAATTCAAAATGTACATATGAAATTTAAAGTTTTAAATTTCATTCAAAAATTTAAATTTAAATTGAATACAATTGCGCACTTCTATGGGAGTACGGGGTCTTTTACAGTCGGCTCGATCGACTGTATCCTTTCTTACTTGTTTTTCATACAGACGAACGGACGGAAGGACGGACGGAGGGACGGACAGACGGACATGGCTATATCGACTCGGCTATTGATGCTGATCATACATTCCATGCCTGTTACATACATTCCAACGATTACAATATACCCTTTTACTATACGAGTAACAGGTATAAAAAAATTTAGAACTTTATTGCTCTTTTGTTAACAATTCGCATTGTCAGCATTCGAATCTACAACAACCTCAGACCAACGCACCGCACCTCTATCAGTTGCACCACGCACCATTTTCAAGAAATCTCCGACTATCAGCATTTACATATTATTCATACAAACACACATTCGTTTGAAATTATATGTCTGCATATACGTATGTATGCATGTATGTATGTAAGTGTGTATTCGGCACGGCCAGCGTCTGCGGGCGGCGCTGTCGCCACACAAGCATCGAGAACGCTTGAACCTGTGTTTGTATGTTTCTGTCTCGCTCTCGCGCGTAAGTGATATTGAAGTTAAAAAACAAAATTTAGAACGTGCTAGCTCTTTTGTTAAAGGTAGTATTTTGATGCCACTTTCAGAATAGTTTGATTTGATATGTATCTATACGAATGTTGAATTACAACACTCTACTATATGAATAAATTCCTTAAAAACGGCATTAAAGCGTAAAAGTTTTTTAGCTGATGTGGGGAAAAGGGGCGTGGCAGGTCAAAATGTTTAATGGCATTGCATTAAGGCTGTCTCTAGCAACCTGCTTACCAGAAATGGTGTTCCTAAGTGCCATAGTTACTGAGTTATTGGTCAAAACTACATATTTTTTTGAGGTGTGTTTGGTTTTTGCTCATTGCGGGGCCTGTAAGGGGCATGGCAACAATTTGACATAAACCTGATCTGCCTGACATAATAACGGACTTTCATTGTAAATTTGGTAGTTCTAGCTTTTGTAGTTTAAAAGATCCAGGTGTTCATACGGACAGACGGACGGACAGACTGACATGGCTATATCGATTCGTCTTTCAATGCTGATCAATTATAAATATACTTTATGGGGTTTGCGAAGCCTCATTCTGCCTGTTACGCACATTTCGCTTCTGACAAACTAGACCCCTCTACTCTTTTTTAGAGTACGGGATCTAAAAAAAGCAAAAAAAGACCCAATAATAAAATAAAACAAGAAAGAATGCTATAGTCTCCTCGCGACTTTAGGATACCCGTTACTCAGTTTCAATTTGTTGTTAACAATGGTGATGGATATAATAGCTTGGCAAACACAGAACGTTTTCATACAAATTCATGTTTAGAGCATATTTACGACCGATTGATTTGGATAAAACTTGGTCAGTATGTATATATTGATGTGTGAGTTTGATTAACTTAGCTTAGTAAACCCAAAAGTTTTTCATCCTAATTCATATTTGGAGCGTATTTTTGACCGATCGGGCCTATGGGAGCTATACGATCTATACAAAGTCGCCTCGCGATTTTGGGATACCCGTTACTCAGTTTCAATTTGTTGTTAACAATGGTGATGGATATAATAGCTTGGCAAACACAGAATATTTTCATACAAATTCATAAAATTAGCCACACACATGCTGTCAAGACTTTCCGCGATCGCTAAGTCCAACAAATAAATTGTAACGTTTAAGTAATTGCAATTTTTTTAATTAAAGTAGTTTTCGATTTTTCAATTTTTTTGTGTTTAACAAGATAATTAACTTAATTATATAATGTAGTTCTTCTTTTACACAACTTTCTGTAAAAAATCTATTTAACAATAGAAATTAATTTTTTTTTTTTTTGTCAAAATAAAGTTCTTACATAATTTTATTTCAACCTGTATTTCTTCCATATTTCGCTTAGCCTACTTTTATAAATTGTCCCTATCTACGTCATTAACATCTTCGATTATTGGCAGCAAACCAAAAGGTCTAAAATCCTGCCAATCAGTAGTTCTAAGGGACTATACTTTGATACTTGATTTGGCATGCAATTCATAGCCAACTAAACATCAGCCAACGGTCTTTGACTAGTGTACTCTTTATGCGTTCAACTTGGCCACTGGCTCTACTAACCACTGTTGCGATGAAATGCAAGTTAATTTTTTGGGAAGAACATAATTCGCGAAAACCTGAACTCGGACAACAGCGACCTTGATCCGCGATTTTCCTTGTTGGTAAACCGAATATTGACAACTGATTTTACTGCCTTGATACAACTTTAGGTATCTATATTCAAGGTGTCGTAAAAAAAACACAAACTTTGTAAGGGCATCTATTAGAAATATGACGTACTTTTTCAAATCATTTTTCACGCTCAATTAGATATTTTATGTTTTAATTAGTCCAATAAATGCTACGACGTACTAACAGCAACGCTGACGATGCGAGAATTTTAGTCCACGACAAATTTCTTTATTCAAAAACAACTTAAGACTAGGCGGTTAATTTTGGATATAGTGTTGAATCTATTACAATTTCTTCGGTATCGTTTTCAATTACATTTGGATATATTTCTGTATCATTTTGAATATTTGATTGTATGTTTGGGGTTAATCCTTTTTTATTCTTATAATTAACAATAATTTTTCTTGGGATATTTTTATATTTAAAGATAATGTATAATATGAGTATGATTAAAATAATTGTTAAAGTTGTTATAGTTATAATTTGGAACGTGTTGTACAATTTTGTTTGTTGTTGGATAATTTCTTTGGTTTGGACATATGACAATGGTTCTAGTTTGGTTATATTATTATTTATGTAGACTGTTTGTGTGTAATCTAACATAGTATTAGTTATTTAAATTTCATCTAATTGGATTGAACAGTTTATAGCTTTTATCATATTGTTTCCTTCAATAATAATTTCTCTATTGATACAATTTTGGTTTAATACAATTTTTGGTAAGTTCCATGTTAACATAATGTTTGGTTCTACATACTTGATTTCATAATTTTTATGGGATTTTGAATATCTACATTCTGTTTTATCTTGCTTTAATATTGCAGTAATACATTTGTTCATAACTATATTTTTATTGGTTGCTGTGAATGCTTTGTTGTTCTGTAAGTAGTAAGTGTCATGTATAGTTTCGGTCAAAATGTCTTTGTTTTCGTCAGGGTATGGAATAATGTCGTATAGTGCAGTATTTATAATTTCGCGTGGAATATGGGAAATAATTAAAATTTCGTTAGTAGTTGTTTTTAGCCAAGTTGATGTTTTAATATTTATTATTTTTTCAACGTTTAAATGTTTTAGTGATTCATATTTTAGTAATTTAGGGTTGAATATACCAAGCCTGGTTAATTGCATACCTAACTCAATGTCTTCGACATATTCTGTGAATTCTTGTAAGTTAAAAATTAGTAATTCGAGTCGTTGCTCTGCCTCATGTGTCATACTTAGTTTGTTCATTACTTCTATTCCTTTGTTAACAGCTTTTATTACTTCATTTAGTTCATTGACTTGAACACTATTTTCTGAAAGGTTATCTATTTTTGATTGTAATTCTTCTTTGTCTTCTTGATCTAAAGTTCCGAAAAGGTATTTATAAAATGTGCCCATGAAATTTACAAGTCCTCTTTTATTTCGTTTTACTAGTCTTAAACCGTTCATTTCTCTGTCCAGTTTTTCTGTTAAGTACTGTATTTTTACTAATGGTTCAAATTCTTTTGTTTGTTCCATTAAATTATTATAAGCTTCTTCAGTTTTTGTTATATTAATTGTTAAATAGTGGTATTCGTATTTTATAGGTAAAATGATTGTTCCTGTTTGAAATATAAGATATCCGTTTTTGGAGTTAATTGGGTTGATTTCCAAATTTTGACCTTTTATTGGCCATACAAAGTTGAGTAGCATGAGTGTTATAATTATAGCTGTTAAATTATGATGGGTTATCATCTTGATTCGGGTTATTAGTTGATGGATACTATTATTAAAGTTGGTGTTATAGAGACGTCGTAGAAGCTCTTCATACGGGGTCTGTGTTTTGAATTCGTCGATGAGGGCGCTCCTCAACTCTCCCCAGGTTGTGGCTGCTGTCAGCTGCGACACTCGTTGTGCGGATCCGGTGGTCTGCATCTCGATTGCTCCGAATAGGACACTATGTTGTCTCACATCCTGTGTTGGATATAACTGCATGATGAAATCAATCCTCCTTATGAATGCAGTTAGTTCCACGGTTTTTCCGTCGAACACTGGCACTTGTCGAATTTGTCCAAGCGCTTGTTTCAGATGTATTTCTGATAGTTCCATTGGTGGGTTGGTTGCCATGGTGTTGTTGTAGATTTGTTTTATTTGTTGGCAATTGTCACTTCAAGTTTTTGTTTAACTGTCACTTTTTGTTTTAATTGTCACTTTTGTTGAATTATTTTGTTGAATTATAAGAGACTTACGTTTACAGGGATCAATAAATTGATGTGTAAAGCCCAGATATAAGCTCTTTAATTACAGTTGTTCAAATAGTCCAGAGGATCTATTTTTTGGTTGAACACTGTTTGGTGTTTGGCGCGGTTTTTCTTTTAATAGCAATTATCTTTGGTGGCGGTCGCACATTTAAATATGGGCCACGACTGATAATTGGGTTATGAGTCACACACGCTTAGGTTCTTTGGCGGATATTAAGATAATAGTTTTTCCAAAATTGTAATGTTTTAACCGTTTCCTTGCCGCGGAAAATTCGCGAGTTCAAATCCTAGAAATTCCTTGGTCGTACAAGGATTCCTTTTCAATGGATTGAAAATAAAGGACGATTACTTTATTACGAGGATATTTATTATCAATATCCTACCGGCTGCGCCAATAAGATGTTTCGACACTTAGCTTATTAAAAAAATATAAACTTTATTTAACAAACCCGAAACTTCGGAGTACAAAACTAGACTGCTTATCCTATGTTCTGATGACGTTAAGCAAACCTCGGTTTGCAGCTTTCATTTATTGGACTTTGGACTCTTTGAGCTTTTAGCTCTTATATAAACAGAGAAAGATCTCGATCTTGAAGAGATTGAGAGTGTTCGGCTAGGATTTGTTTAACGTCAGCAGTTTTAACCCCAATGATGGGAATAACGATTCTGGCAATTGTTTATGATATTTAATGCATTCGTGGGAAGCCAGAATTGTTATTGTGACCATTTGATTTTTCGAAAGTGTTTACATTAAGTTCTTGTGGTGTTATTGTCACCATTTGATTTTCTGAGAGTGTTTACATTAATCTTTGGTGCGAAAGAAATCTTTGACATAAATAATAAGTGTTGCGTATGTGGTGTATGGGTTTAGGTACGTATGTATCTACATATGTCACTTCCCCATCCTTAAGAAATGAGCCTGTCCTCAGGCGGTTAATTTTGGATATAGTGTTGGATCTATTACAATTTCTTCGATATCGTTTTCAATTACATTTGGATATATTTCTGTATCATTTTGAATATTTGATTGTATGTTTGGGGTTAATTCTTTTTTATTCTTATAATTAACAATAATTTTTCTTGGGATATTTTTATATTTAAAGATAATGTATAATATAAGTATGATTAAAATAATTGTTAAAGTTGTTATAGTTATAATTTGGAACGTGTTGTAAAATTTTGTTTGTTGTTGGATAATTTCTTTGGTTTGGACATATGACAATGGTTCTAGTTTGGTTATATTATTATTTATGTAGACTGTTTGTGTGTAATCTAACATAGTATTAGTTATTTGAATTTCATCTAATTGGATTGAACAGTTTATAGCTTTTATCATATTGTTTCCTTCAATAATAATTTCTCGGTTGATACAATTTTGGTTTAATACAATTTTTGGTAAGTTCCATGTTAACTTAATGTTTGGTTCTACATACTTGATTTCATAATTTTTATGGGATTTTGAATATCTACATTCTGTTTTATCTTGCTTTAATATTCCAGTAATACATTTGTTCATAACTATATTTTTATTGGTTGCTGTGAATGCTTTGTTGTTTTGTAAGTAGTAAGTGTCATGTATAGTTTCGGTCAAAATGTCTTTGTTTTCGTCAGGGTATGGAATAATGTCGTATAGTGCAGTATTTATAAATTCGCGTGGAATATGGGAAATAATTAAAATTTCGTTAGTAGTTGTTTTTAGCCAAGTTGATGTTTTAATATTTATTATTTTTTCAACGTTTAAATGTTTTAGTGATTCATATTTTAGTAATTTAGGGTTGAATATACCAAGCCTGGTTAATTGCATACCCTAACTCAATGTCTTCGACATATTCTGTGAATTCTTGTAAGTTAAAAATTAGTAATTCGAGTCGTTGCTCTGCCTCATGTGTCATACTTAGTTTGTTCATTACTTCTATTCCTTTGTTAACAGCTTTTATTACTTCATTTAGTTCATTGACTTGAACACTATTTTCTGAAAGATTATCTATTTTTGATTGTAGTTCTTCTTTGTCTTCTTGATCTAAAGTTCCGAAAAGGTATTTATAAAATGTGCCCATGAAATTTACAAGTCCTCTTTTTATTTCGTTTTACTAGTCTTAAACCGTTCATTTCTCTGTCCAGTTTTTCTGTTAAGTACTGTATTTTTACTAATGGTTCAAATTCTTTTGTTTGTTCCATTAAATTATTATAAGTTTCTTCAGTTTTTGTTATATTAATTGTTAAATAGTGGTATTCGTATTTTATAGGTAAATTGATTGTTCCTGTTTGAAATATAAGATATCCGTTTTTGGAGTTAATTGGGTTGATTTCCAGATTTTGACCTTTTATTGGCCATACAAAGTTGAGTAGCATGAGTGTTATAATTATAGCTGTTAAATTATGATGGGTTATCATCTTGATTCGGGTTATTAGTTGATCTGGAATTATCATATTTACTTTCATTAGTTACTTTCTTTCTTTTATATTTTGATTTATAGTGTGTTATTTTTCTACCTCTGTTTACTTCTTCATAATGTTTTTCATCTATTTGTGTTATGTTTCCTGTTTGTTTAAATGGGTTTGTGGATTTAGATTTTACTAAAGGTGATTCCCTATATCTAGTATCTATTTCAAATTCGGTTCTTTTTTTCATTAAGTCTTTCTATTTGCCTTTTCTTATTTAGCTGTGTATCATACTCAGGTGTTCCTGCGTAAATGAAAATGTCTGCTGGTGTTCTACCAGTTGAATTATGTTTGGTTTTATGGTTATAAGTGTAAAGTATTACTTCAAATTTGGTTAATTTGTTTTCCTGGTTAGTATCAGAATTAACAATTCTTAATTTTTCATTTATTGTTTTATGGAATCTTTCTATGTCGGATATACCGTTTTTGCTAGTTGTGATGGATATATTTACGTCTTCTGATTTTAACCACATTTGTAGTGCGGAGCACAAGAAAGCTGAGTCTTTATCTGCTTTTATTTCTATTGGTTTACCCATGTCATTAAATACTTTTAAAAGAGCTCTTTTGGCTTCTAACCAATCTCGACCATTTACTTCTATTAAAGTTGCGTATTTGGAATATAAGTCTATACAAGATAGAAATTGTTTATTGTCTACCATATAAAAATCAATGACATATTTTTCTCTTGGATTATGGATTTCTGGAGTTAATTCAAAAGCTAACTTAGTGTTTCTGTGTTCTGTTTTTGCTATATTACAAACTTTGCATTCGTTAATTATGTTTTGTATTAGGTTTTGATAATCTGGATAATAATATTTTTCTTTAAATAATAATGTCATTTTCTCTATTCCTGGATGTAATAACTTTTCGTGTGTGTTAATAATAAATTCTTTGAATTCGGCATATGTCTGAAGGTCTATTAGTTTTTTGGTTGATCTCATTACTTTTGTAATGTTATTGGGACTAATTATTTCAACGAAAGCATTCTGGAATGTAAGAAAGTCGGCTTCGTTGCTGAAGTATATAACACTATTTTTTGAACATAAGTATTCTTTAATTAATTCTTTTGCATGGTTGTGTGTCATTTCGACATAATTTATTAAGATTTTTGTTTTATGAAAATAATTAATAACGTTTGCGTTATTTGAGTTACTTTTTACAAATTCTATTTGTCTTTTAAAATAATTGATTGGTCTTTCTGTGATTGAAATGTAATATTGGTTATCTTCTTGAGCGCTGTTGATTGTTGCTACTGTTACATCGGAAGCTTCCCCTAACAAGTTTTCTTCAATTTTAATTCTAGACAAAGCATCTGCAACATAGTTTTCTTTACCTGGTACATATTTAATGTGATAATCAAATTCATTTAATTTTATTTTCCAGCGTTGTAATTTCATATTTGGTTCTTTAATATTATTAAGCCAAACAAGTGGTTTGTGGTCACTGAGAATCTCGAATTTTCTACCGTAAAGATAAGATCGGAAATATTTGGTTGCCCAAACGATGGCTAAAAGTTCCTTTTCAATTGCTGCATAGTTAATTTCATGTTCGTTTAGGGTTCTACTTGCGAAACAAATTGGTTTTTGATTTTGAGACAGAACAGCTCCAATAGCTATGTTACTGGCATCAGTTGTAAGACAAAATGGTTTTTCGAAATTTGGATAAACTAATATTGGATCGGATGTTATAAGTACTTTTAATTTTTCAAAAGCAGAAATGTAATTGGGTTCCTTTATATTTATAGTTGCACCTTTCTTTAATTTTAAAGTCATTGGCTTTACAACGTGTGCAAAATTAGGAATGAATTTTCTGTAATAACCACAAAGACCTAAAAACGATTTTATTTCTTTGGGTGTTTTTGGTATGGGAAAATTTTGTATGGCAGAGATTTTAGTTGGGTTTGGTTGTATTCCTTCTGTTGTTATTATGTGACCTAGGAATTCAGTTTCCTTTTTCATGAATTCGCATTTATCTAATTGCAATTTTAGATTAGCTTCGCGTAGTTTTGTAAATACCCTTTTTAACGATAATAAATGTTCTTCCAATGAAGTGGAATACACTATTATATCATCCATGTATACTAAACAATCTTTGTAAATTAGATCTTCTAATAGATTGTTCATGCAACGTTGAAATGTTGCTGGGGCGTTTTTCAATCCAAAAAGGCATTCGAGTGTATTCGTAATGTCCATTTTTAGTTGAAAAAGCTGTTTTTGGTATACTTTGTGGGTCCATTTGTATCTGATGAAATCCTTTCGCTAAGTCAATTGTAGTGAAATACTGACATTTTCCAAGTTTGTCTAGTATATCATCCATGACTGGGATAGGATATTTATCATCGATTGTTATTTCATTTAAGTTTCGATAGTCAATAACTATACGGAACTTTTCTTTACCCGATGCGTCACGTTTCTTTGGCACAATCCAAATTGGTGAGCAATAAGGTGATTTTGATTTACGTATTATACCTTGTCCAATCATTTCTTTGATTTGTTTTTCGACTTCTTCGTCGAATGTTTGCGCATACTTGTATGGACGCTTTTGGATTGGGTCTTCGTGTTTAGTTTGGATGACATGCTTAATTGTACTGGTGAAAGTCAAATTTTCACTTTCTTTGTACTGAATGTCACTAAACTCGAAAAGAATTTTGGTTAGTTTACATTTTTCTTCATCGTTTAGATGTTCTAATCGAAATTGATTTGTTTCATTTAATTCATTGTTGATAGCATAATTTATTGCTATGTCTTTTGTTTGGGGCGGATCAAGGCATTGAAATGCGGTCTTGTCCTTGACAGAATTCTCACGGTCATATCTCATTGAGAATAGATGATCGTTTAGAATAACTGTTTTTTGTTTATAATCAATTTTTGCTTCACAAGATTCCAGATATTCTCTACCTAATAAGATATCGTATTTATCAGAAAAGTTGTGTAAGTAAAATGTTTGATGGGTAGGGCATAGTTTACTAGGGGCAAAAGATACACAATTCTTTAATTGAACAATACCATTTATTGTTTGTACGTTCAATTGACAAGTTTTTGTAGGAAATTTTAAAAAGTTTTCTTTAATTAGATTTATGGATGAACCTGTGTCAATTACACAGTTAAAATTTTGTCCATTCATAATTAATCTGATGAAGGGATTGGTTCTTCGTTGTCCGAGGCTTCTTGATGAAAATTTTCTGATGTGTCCATTTTAGAATGGCCACTAGTTTCTCTCTGTCTTTTATGAGAATGATTGGGAGGTCTTTGACTCTGATTTTGGTAATTCATTGGGTTTTGTGATCTAGCTTGATCGAGGTTTTGTTTGAATTCTTTATGTAATGCGTCAGCATTTTCTTTTGGTTTATGATTTGGGTTAGCGTTATTTGAATAATTTGGAGTAGGGTAATAATTCTGATTACTTCCTTTTCCACGGTTTTCAGTGCTTTGTGTTTTATTTGTTTTCGAATTGTCATTGCTTTGGTTATTACGTTCGTTATAACCATTTTCGTACAGTCCTTCGCGTTGAGCTACTTGTTTTAATTTTGAGACTGTTGTAATGTCATATCGTGCTAATGTCATAAAAATTCGGTCCGGTAATTTTTTGGTAATAACGTCTTTAATAGTATTATTCATTGCATTAGTGTACAATAGAGTGTTCTGGACCTGATTCTCTAACATTAACTTATTAGATATTACAAAGGATTTATACTCTAGATCTTCAACAAACTTACGTATACTATTATTAAAGTTGGTGTTATAGAGACGTCGTAGAAGCTCTTCATACGGGGTCTGTGTTTTGAATTCGTCGATGAGGGCGCTCCTTAACTCTCCCCATGTTGTAGCTGCTGTCAGCTGCGACACTCGTTGTGCGGATCCGGTGGTCTGCATCTCGATTGCTCCGAATAGGACACTATGTTGTCTCACATCCTGTGTTGGATATAACTGCATGATGAAATCAATCCTCCTTATGAATGCAGTTAGTTCCACGGTTTTTCCGTCGAACACTGGCACTTGTCGTATTTGTCCAAGCGCTTGTTTCAGATGTATTTCTGATAGTTCCATTGGTGGGTTAGTTGCCATGGTGTTGTTGTAGATTTGTTTTATTTGTTGGCAATTGTCACTTCAGGTTTTTGTTTAACTGTCACTATTTGTTTTAATTGTCACTTTTGTTGAATTATTTTGTTGAATTATAAGAGACTTACGTTTACAGGGATCAATAAATTGATGTGTAAAGCCCAGATATAAGCTCTTTAATTACAGTTGTTCAAATAGTCCAGAGGATCTATTTTTTGGTTGAACACTGTTTGGTGTTTTGCGCGGTTTTTCTTTTAATAGCAATTATCTTTGGTGGCGGTCGCACATTTAAATATGGGCCACGACTGATAATTGGGTTATGAGTCACACACGCTTAGGTTCTTTGGCGGATATTAAGATAATAGTTTTTCCAAAATTGTAATGTTTTAACCGTTTCCTTGCCGCGGAAAATTCGCGAGCTCAAATCCTAGAAATTCCTTGGTCGTACAAGGATTCCTTTTCAATGGATTGAAAATAAAGGACGATTACTTTATTACGAGGATATTTATTATCAATATCCTACCGGCTGCGCCAATAAGATGTTTCGACACTTAGCTTATTAAAAAAAATATAAACTTTATTTAACAAACCCGAAACTTCGGAGTACAAAACTAGACTGCTTATCCTATGTTCTGATGACGTTAAGCAAACCTCGGTTTGCAGCTTTCATTTATTGGACTTTGGACTCTTTGAGCTTTTAGCTCTTATATAAACAGAGAAAGATCTCGATCTTGAAGAGATTGAGAGTGTTCGGCTAGGATTTGTTTAACGTCAGCAGTTTTAACCCCAATGATGGGAATAACGATTCTGGCAATTGTTTATGATATTTAATGCATTCGTGGGAAGCCAGAATTGTTATTGTCACCATTTGATTTTTTCGAAAGTGTTTACATTAAGTTCTTGTGGTGTTATTGTCACCATTTGATTTTCTGAGAGTGTTTACATTAATCTTTGGTGCGAAAGAAATCTTTGACATAAATAATAAGTGTTGTGTATGTGGTGTATGTGGTGTATGTGGTGTATGGGTTTAGGTACGTATGTATCTACATATGTCACTATATATTATTGGCAGATGTATTCTGTGTGAGTTTGATTAATATAGCTTATTTAACGCATAAGTTTTTCATACTAATTCATATTTGAATCGTATTTTTGACCGATCGGCCCTATGGGATCTATACGATCTATACAAAGTCGCTCCCGATTTTGGGATACTCGTTACTCAGTTTCAATTTGTTGTTAACAATGGTGATGGATATAATAGCTTGGCAAACACAGAACATTTTCATACAAATTCATGTTTAGAGCATGTTTTCGACCGATCGTTCCTATGGGAGCTATACGATATAGTAGTCCGATTTGGATCCAACTTGGTCAGTATGTATATATTGATGTGTGAGTTTGATTAACTTAGCTTAGTAAACCCAAAAGTTTTTCATACTAATTCATATTTGGAGCGTATTTTTGACCGATCGGCTCTATGGGAGCTATACGATTTAGTTGTCCGATTTGAATCAAACTTGGTCAGTGCATGTACTTCCTAGACATGTACTATCCGTGTATCCGTGGTTCAGATAGGATAGCTAATAAAAAAATTTGCTGTATTAAAACATTCTAGTTTTACCTGTACATTTGCCTTTATATGAAGAAAGAACGCCCTAAAGTGTCAAAAAACAAAAACAAACTTGTACTGTTTGGGTATTGTAGCTTTCATTTGCGACCCTTATCATCACATTTATTTATTTATTTGTTTAAAATACTACCTTTAACAAAAGAGCCATCACGTTACAAAATTTGTTTTTTAACTTCAATATCTCTTACGCGCGAGAGCGAGACAGAAACATACAAACACATGTTCGAACGTTCTCGATGCTTTTATGGCGATAGCGATGCCGGCAGACGCTGGCCGCGCCGAATACACACATACACACATATATGCATACATATAATTTCAAACGAATGTGTGTTTGTAATTCTTGAAAGTGGCGCGTGGTGCAACTGCGGAATTGCGGCGCGTTGGCCTGAGGTTGTAGGTTCGAATGCTGGCAATGCAAATTGTTAATTTAATTTTTTTTATTTCAATTCAAAATGTACATATAAAATTAAAATTTTCAAATGAAACTTTAATTTTAATTAAATTTGAATTAAAATTTTTAAATGAAATTTTAATTTTTAAATTTCATTTGAAAATTTTAATTCAAATTAAATACAAATGCGCACTACTATGGGAGTACTGGGTCTTTTACAATCGGCTCGATCGACTGTAGCTTTTCTTACTTATTTTCTGTTGGATTATGAATTTCTGGAGTTAATTCGAAGGCTAATTTAGTGTTTCTCTGTTCTGTTTTTACTATTATTACAAACTTTGCATTCGTTAATTATATTTTGTATTTAGTTTAACCAGATAATCAACTGCGTAATAAAATTTTCCTTTAAATAATAGTGTCATTTTCTCTATTCCTGGATGTAATAACTTTTCGTGTGTATTAATAATAAATTCTTTGAATTCGGCATATGTTTGGAGGTCTATTAGTTTTTTGGTTGATGTCAATACTTTTGTAATGTTTTTGGGACTAATTATTTCAACGGAAGTATTCTGGAATGTAAAAAAATCGGCTTCGTGGTTGTGTGTCAATTCGACATAATTTATTAAAATTTTTGTTTTATGAAAGTAATTAGTGACGTTTACGTTATTTGAGTTACCTTTTACAAATCCTATTTGTCTTTTAAAATAATTGATGGGTATTTCTGTGAGTGAAATGTAATATTGGTTATCTTCTTGAGCGCTGTGGATTTTTGCTGCTGTTACATCGGAAGTTTCTCCTAACAAGTTTTCTTCAATTTTAATTTCCCATAAAGCATCTGCAACATAGTTTTCTTTACCTGGTACATATTTAATGAGATAATCAAATTCATTTAATACGCAATAATAATAGCTATGTTGCTGGCATCAGTTGTAAGACAAAATGGTTTTTCGAAATTCGGATAAACTAATATTGGATCGGATGTTGTAAGTACTTTTAATTTTTAAAAGCAGAAATGTAATTTGGTTCATTTATATTTATAGTTGCACCTTTCTTTAATTTTAAAGTCATTGGCTTTACAACGTGTGCAAAATTAGGAATGAATTTTCTGTAATATCCACAAAGACCTAAAAACGATTTTATTTCTTTGGGTGTTTTTGGTATTGGAAAATGTTGTATAGCAGAGATTTTTATTGGGTTCGGTTATATTCCTTCTGTAATTATTATGTGTCCTAGGAATTAAATTTCTTTTTTCATGAATTCGCATTTATCTAATTGTAATTTTAAATTAGCTTCACGCAGTTTTGTAAATAACCTTTTTAATGATAATAAATGTTCTTCCAATGAAGTGGAATACACTATTATATCATCTATGTATACTAAACAATCTTTGTAAATTAGATCTTCTAATAGATTGTTCATACAACGTTGAAATGTTGCTGGGGCGTTTTTCAATGCAAAAGGCATTCGAGTGTATTCGTATTGTCCATTTTTTGTTGAAAATGTTGTTTTTGGTATACTTTGTGGGTCCATTTGTATCTGATGAAATCCTTTGCTATATCAATTGTGGTAAAATACTGACATTTTCCAAGTTTTTCAAGTATATCATCCATGACTGGAATAGGATATTTATCATCGATTGTAATTTCGTTTAAGTTTCGATAATCAATAACTATACGGAATTTTTCTTCACCCGATCTCTTCTATAAACTTTAAAATTTTAGGATTCCTATCGGAAACTAATTCACATTATGTTAGCTCAACTGAATAATAAAAAAACAAAACAAAATGGTCATACGTCGCACCAATGTATACTTAAAAGTAGCGAGGTCTAAGCTGGTAATCGACACCCGCGTTCTTTATTAATTTATTCACAAAAAAACATAACCAGAATGTTCAGGCTTCAGGTCTGCACTAATAGATTAACAATTACTGTAAATAATTACTTATCCTAAATTTATATCTACTCTTATGTAGCTTGCAATTTGTATAGGTATATATATGTTAGGTTGGTCATATATGGGTGTGCTTGTTTGTGTGTATATGCAAATAGAAACAAGAAAGAAAAGTACAGTCGAGCGCGCCCGACCGTATAATACTCTCTGCATTTGTCCCGATTAAATTATTAAAATCGGTATCGAGATATTACAATGTGAATTACTTGCATTAAAACACGTTGAAACAAAAACAATCTAAGCATAATCAAACACACATCTGTTTGTTTGTATTCGAATACACATACGTTTGGCAATATGTATATGATGCAAATATGTATGCATGTATGTGTGTATTCGGCGCAGCCAGCGACCGCGGGCATCGCTGCCGACACACAGGCAGCAAAAACGTTCGAACATGTGCTTGTGTGTTTCTATCTCGCTTGCACCTATGGGTTGTTATTGCGTTCAATTATCAATATTGTAACGCTTCTAGTTTTCTTGTTTATAGTCCAAAATTTTAAATGGCAACGCAACTATGCTGTCGCTAGGAACTCCGGTACCAGAATTGGTGATCCTAGGTGGCATAGTTACTGAGATATTTGCCGAAAACACCAAATTTTTCCGAGGTGTGTCCAGTTTTTTGCTTATTGTGGGCGAATGGGGCGTTGCATCGAAAAAAAAAAAGATTCTTGTATTGACTGACTAAATATGTGATCGTTTGACACCAAGCTCGAACTTGTAGCTCTTACCATCTCTCAAATCTGTTTGTTCAGACGGACAGACAGACGGACAGACGGTCAGACGGACAGACAGACGGACATGGCTATATCGACTCGGCTTGTGATGCTGATCAAGAATATATATACTTTATGGGGTCTGCCACGCCTCCTTCTGCCTGTTACATACTTTTGCACAAACCCAATATGTTAATTAAATTAACAATTTGCATTGCCAGCATTCGAACCTACAACCTCAGGCCAACGCGCCGCAATTCCGCAGTTGCACCATGCACCACTTTTAAGAATTACAAACACACATTCGTTTGAAATTATAAGTATGCATATATGTGTGTATGTGTGTATTCGGCGCGGCCAGCGTCTGCCGGCATCGCTATCGCCATAAAAGCATCGAGAACGTTCGAACATGTGTTTGTATGTTTCTGTCTCGCTCTCGCGCGTAAGAGATATTGAAGTTAAAAAACAAATTTTGTAACGTGATGGCTCTTTTGTTAAAGGTAGTATTTTAAACAAATAAATAAATAAATGTGATGATAAGGGTCGCAAATGAAAGCTACAATACCCAAACAGTACAAGTTTGTTTTTGTTTTTTGACACTTTAGGGCGTTCTTTCTTCATATAAAGGCAAATGTACAGGTAAAACTAGAATGTTTTAATACAGCAAATTTTTTTATTAGCTATCCTATCTGAACCACGGATACACGGATAGTACATGTCTAGGAAGTACATGCACTGACCAAGTTTGATTCAAATCGGACAACTAAATCGTATAGCTCCCATAGAGCCGATCGGTCAAAAATACGCTCCAAATATGAATTAGTATGAAAAACTTTTGGGTTTACTAAGCTAAGTTAATCAAACTCACACATCAATATATACATACTGACCAAGTTGGATCCAAATCGGACTACTATATCGTATAGCTCCCATAGGAACGATCGGTCGAAAACATGCTCTAAACATGAATTTGTATGAAAATGTTCTGTGTTTGCCAATATCTAGAGGCGTTGTACGATTCTATGCCCAATAGGGTCAAATGCGTAATTAAAGCCAAAGGTGGTACTACGAAGTATTAACCAATTTTTAATTTAATTTTTAGGCGCAAATGTCATCATTGTTGAATTTTTTATGATTTTTGTTTATTGCAATAAGTTTAAATAATATGAAATCATTTGAGTTTTATTGAAAACTGTTTAAATTTTTTTTTATGATTTTTTTCTTCATAACCTCAACTTATCCGAAAAACCGATAATTTGAAGTGATTTCAGTAAAACAAAAAAATCCAACTGGATTGAAGATACATAAATATAATATTTATAAAATATAATTTAAAATTGATTAATAAACATAAAAAAATTAAAAAATGACGAATACATTGAGATTTAGATGACTACTGATCAAAGAAAGTACAAATTCCAAAAAAATTCACAGTGCGGCTTTTTTTTTGTCGCTGGGTGTATGTGGGTATGTGTGTATTCGGCGCGGCGCGGCGGTGTATTCTGCCGGCAGCGCTGTCGCCACACAAGCATCGAGAACGTTCGAACATGTGTTTGTATGTTTATGTCTCGCTCTCGCGCGTAAGTGATATTGCAGTTAAATAACAAACTTTCTAACTTATTTGATCTTTTGTTAAAGGTAGGATTTTGATGCGACTTTCAGAATAGTTTGATTTGATATGTCTCTAAACGAATGTTGAAATACAACTCTGTACTAGGTGAATAAATGCATTAAAAACGGCATTGAAGTTAAAGAGTTTGGTTGGCGTGGCAACAATTTGAAATAAACTTGATCTGCTCGCGAAGATAACGGACTTTCATTCCAAATTTGGTGACTCTAGCTTTTGTAGTTTAAAAGATCCAGGTGTTCATATGGACGGACGGGCAGACGGACAGACAGACAGACAGACAGACGAACATTGCTATATCGACTCGGCTGTTGATGCTGATCAAGAATATATATACTTTACTAGCGGGCCCGGCGCGCTTCGCGGCGTTCTTGTATTATAGATTTACCTGCTATTGATAATGTTTAATAGAAACCAAGTTAATACAAAATAAGAGATACTAAAATAATGATGAAAACAGTGAACACTAATAGCATCCTGAATTTTGTGTACACACGGGGAGGGCATTTGTTTTTTTGCAGATTCAGCTCTATTTCAAATTTGAGATTAATTTGTTTCATTGCTTGAATCACTCTTAAATTTTTGTGTCGGTTGAAGATGTAGCCAGACAGTTTTCCCCAACCTCCAAAGGCAAAAGGAGTTGCCTGATCTTCGCTTTGAGAAGAGTACTTTTGCAATTCACATAATGCAAATATGTATTTTGGCGCCATTTACTTATTTTGAGTTATTTTGAGTTATACTTACTTTGACTTATGTCAACACTGAAATAATATGAATTCGCATTGTAACAGCTGAATTCGAATTGTAACAGTAGAAATTATATTATGCAAATGTTATGCAATTATTATACATCGATACACACCATACATCGATAATTATCGTGAAAAGCCCTTTGTACTCAGTAGGGCGCAATAAATCATAAGCAATTTGTATTGCCAGCAGAACGGAACAGAATTTTCATGTTAATTTGTGTTATTGCTTGAAACACTCTTAAATTTTTGTGGCGGTTGAAAGAGTAGCCAGACAGTTTTCCCCCACTGCCAGAAACAAAAAGAGTTGCCTGATCTCCTCTTTGAGAAGAGCATTTTTGCCATTCACATTATGCAAACATGTATGTTGTTGTTTGTGTAATTTTTCCGAATTGTTTTTTATTTTGCTTTTTCTTACATTTCCAAAAAGTTTTTCCATATTTTTTTTTCATACAAACCAAGTAGATAAAAAAGCTGATCTATTAAAAAAAAAATGAAAGCAAAAGACACTAATTATCATACTGAATTTTGAGTACACACAGGAAGTGAGTTTGCTTTTTATATATATAGATGTGGTAGAAAACGCCTCTTTCAATGCGTTACAAACTTCGTGACAAAAACATAATACCCTCTGTAAGGGTATAAATATCCACTCCTGTGAGAACATAGTCTTTTATAGTCGGCTTGATAGACTTTCTTACTTTAGTAAAATACAAGCGAAAAACCTAGAATGCCAAACATATCAATACTTGCTCCGCCATACGCGAGCTTTGTTGCGCGTGCCATTCATGTTGCTTTCTTGATTGTTTTCCGGCACACCAAAAATATATATTTATACACTTTTCATTTTATTTTTGATTGATATTGAGCATTTTTGCTTTTTTATCGCTAGAAATATCATTATTTCCTAATCAAAAATGGCAACACTTGAAACATTAGGCAACGCAATCGAACCAATGAACAAGCTTGCTACTCCAACTCTTTGTACTGAAAAGACATTCAGGCAGGTTGCGTTGCAATCGACCGATCAGCAATCGATTTATAAGCTCTTCAAAATTCTCAATGTTATGAAAATTATTTGAAGAATTATATTTTGAGCAATAATTTTTTCTTTTAAGAACTGTTTTGAATTGCTTTTTACTTATTGATGCGGACTTGGTCGATTAATTAGCAAGGTATGCGTTCTATCCAGTATGTCAGGAACGCGTATTCAGCTTATCAAAATTGTGAATATAAAAATATTAATATAAATGTAATGCAATTAATGACAAGGGATGTCAGTCGCAAAAAGAACTGTCTAGGCAAAAATATGATCTTGCTACCACTAACCTGCTGTTATACGTCTGTCCTTTCGTTCCTGTGTTTTTGCCTGTTTTCCCCAAGTGGATACAAAATAGTTTATCTCTGTGCAACATAGTACCGCATTATTAAAATCATTTTGCATAATATCCAAACTTGGTTTAATGTAACATCCGATATTAAAATCCATTTCCAGTTCAGTAAATAGTATGGGTTTCATTTGGTTTGTGCGCCAATTCGTCCTGTTAAAAAAAAAGTAGTACGTTTTATTATTTTAATTTTGTTATCTGTTAGAACCTAACAATACTTTTCGAAATGAAAGGTCCTTTGTACAGACAATAGAAAATCGTTCAGCAATAAGTTCAACTTTCTCAAAATCTGATAATTTAAGTAATTAATAAATTAAATAATAAATAGGTCCAACACAACCCGTTCTTCCTGATAAAAATAAACTTACGATTATAATCTAAAAGTAGTGGATGCCAACAGTCGTCTACTATCGTAATCGCAAACTATATCCAACCTAGAAAATTTTCTCTTTTTCTTGGCTTCCTCAATTAAAATTAAATGCTGAAAGTATTTGATTGTCATTTTTTCCTGTTAGGTCGGTAAATTTGAGTTTTGACACATTCGGTAATTTTAATTGTAAAAGAAGAAAGACAGATTAGGTGAATGCTGTATGAAAAGAGCGCAATGCGGGTTTTCACACATCGGATTCCATATAAAAACTTCAGAATATGAAATTGTCATTAGCCACCTTTAAATTATTTTAAAACATATTTGTTTGGTTGAGGCTCGGATTCAAAAATAGATTTTTTATGCCCACATTTCGACTAATCAGAGTTTATTTCAAAAGTTCTAAACTATATAATATTTAAAAACACATTGACGAAAACTTACCTCAGAATATTTTGTCGAACAAAGTCCAGCGATCGCTTAGAGCCAGCCACTAAGGCTAAAATAATTTTTGAGTTGTAATAGGAAAATAAATCCATACAATCATTGCGTAAATGATGAAGTTCATATCGAATATTTTCATAATTTCGAAATTGTAATGTCTTTAAAACGTCATCTGGAGCTAAATAAATAGTCCTGTATATTTTATGAAACTGAATAAAATCCCATTTGTCAATGGGTAAAAACCCTTCAGTCCTCCAGTTTGTATCATTTAACTTTTCAGAGGGTAATTGGAAGACTCGACGTCCCTTTGAATCAGATGGTTCGAAATCAAGCAAATCAATAAACATATTTATAATGTCTATGACAGCACGTTCCATACATATTGATTTTTTTTCAAGAACACGTTCTGTAAAAGTCAATCATATTGTACACATTTATTAAATACTAAAAAACCTTTTTCCTACCTATTTTAGCTCTTAATTTATTGCTTTCTTCAACGAAATGATATGATGAAACTGGTTCGTCAGGGATATAAATGTATAAAAATTCGGATATGTTATAAATTTCTTGCATAATTCGAAGCTCTTCGATATCTAATATTAGTCCAAAAAATATTTCAACCTCTTGTATTTTCTATAAATAAAATATTAGTTAGTTTCTAAAAGCATTACCGTTTACTCGGCTTACCATACAAACTTTTTCGACGTACTCTTCTAAATTTTTAGATATCCATGTGATAGAAGATAAGCATGGTTTAAGCAAAACTGATACTTCCTGCAAGCGAAAGCGCATAATATTTATGAATACTGGTGTTAACGACGATCGCAGGCGATCTAATCGCTGTAATGCTAACTTCAATGTGTTGAAGGGATTACAAATACGATCCTTGCAATAAGTCACAGTTGATGCCATATTAGGAACCTCCAAGTGTAGCTTCCACATCCATTCAGTCTCTGATATAAGTTGTAAAATAGATCGATCCAAATTTATAGCGTATAAAGCTTCATCCTTGTTTATTGTCAGAATAGGAGCGTTAAGTACACAACGTACTTCTTCTACATAATCAAACCATGCTTTGTGATATGCCATTTCGTAGTGACATACAATGCCATTCATATAATTATAGTACCGCACAGTACGTTGAGCTTTTTTATGTGCAAGTACGCAATGTCTTAATTTTAATGCTTGCATTGGTATGTCGATTTTCTTAAAAATTGATCGGATCCAAACAATCCGACCAGCTACTGGAGGCAAGTTTCTCGGAATAAATGGATTCCCGCGCTCTTCATTATAAACATCTTTAAGTAAAAGCATTTCCCTTTCTAACATTTCGGCAACCTTAAAATATCGGCGATCTAAACAAAGGCACTCCAAATTTAAAGCTTCAAACCGTTTAAGTACCAACATCATAGATTCGGCAGTTGGGCACTCGGTAGTGAGCAACTTTACAAACTGTTGCATACCTACCTCAGCTATTTCGACTTCTTTGACAAATTTTTCAAAATCAATGTCAAACGTTTCAATTCTATAATTCAATGGGTCATATAACTTGCTACTGATTGTAATTCGTGCGGATTTTATCATAGCGTTAAATTTTTCCATTCCGCTTATTATAATACGATCCAAAATTGAGTAGATTATTTCAGTGTTGGCAATACACTTAATCTTTTCTAGGCGATGAAGGAATTTTTCCAAACAAGTGAATATGTAAACGGATGACACGGTCCATGGTCTCTCATTACTGCTTTTCATTTCCTCTACTGTATTAATATAAATATTTTTAAAATGATCCATAACATCCCTACATTTTTCAATTTTGTCAATTATTTCAGTTGATGATATCTCCCAGAGACTGCGATGCTCATTATCGGTTATATAATTTTTACTCGTAATGGTAAGCTGATTTGAGATTTTTACCATAAGTCCTGTCAAATTTACCGAAGTATTAAAATAATGCGCAGTTTTGCAAACATTTCGAATTGCTACCATTAAGCCGGGCAAACTGCTTATAATATCGTCTGGGGAAGAACTGTAACTAGGTTGAATTTATATAAAGAAATTTTGAAAATATTTTTTTAAAAAAAATTACCGGTATAAGGGATCCCAAAACTTTTGTAATGAGGAAATAAATCGCACGTTATCTTTTGCTTCGTTAAGTGCTAAAGTAACTTGATTGTCAATTTTGTCCCAGCGCTAAAAAAAAAGCATGTAAATATATATAAATGTTAAATGTTAATGTACATACGTTGAGAAGTTTCGATGAACGAGAAAGTGTCAAACAGTCCTTGTGGTTATGAAAAGCTCGAGATGTGACAAATTCAGTAATGGATGTTAATTTTGCTAGCATTTGACGCCAGTTTACTAACATATGCAATGGTCCAACATCTGGCGGATCACGTTGAATTTGCTTTCCTTCAACGAGAATACCCTGAATTTGACGAAGCCATTTCTCAAAATAACGTTCAACAAGTCTAACGCGGCTTACGATTTTAGAGCTGGCTTCGATTTGCCATCTGGCTAATAAAAATCCTTTAAATAAGCCATGCGATGTTTCAAAGTTAACACGCGAAGATACAATGGCATCCGACGATTTAAGAAATGTATTGTACATATTTAGTATGTGGAAAAACTTTTGCAATTGTTCCTTTTCCGCCAGACCAAAATCAGTTACTGCCTCAATTGATGGTTTTAAAACTTGTTCAACAAAAGTCTTAACGACGTTTAAGCAAGAGTCACGCCCATCAGCATTGATCATAAACATAGCTATATCATCGCTTACCGTGCGAATTTCTATAACCTTTTCATTTTGCTGCCGATATACCACCATCCATTTTCCCACAAGTTTTACCGTACCCGCATTTAAACATATTGTACGATGCACCTCCGTATGTCTCAGTTTATCTTGATATCGCCCAGAATCAACGGGATATCCAATCATAGCTGCATTACTGAGCATAATGGCCATGGGACCTTTTGCCTCGAAAAGTCCATTTAGATTTTCTACATATATATTCTCATCTGCTATTCCAGTTACCACTTCCTCAGTATCCAAGTTAAGCATGTCAGCAAAAATTTCTAATACGTATCTCTGATTGGCACCAAGGCTTGAAATTCGTTGCTGCCGCATTTCCCGAAGTAACTGAAATCGTTTTCGCTGTTGCTCTTCACTTTCTTGATCGCTAATACTTGGCCGTCGAGCAGCACGTTTTAGAATAGTCCGCGAAACTCCGAAAAGCTTTCGAAGGCGTTTAACATTCCGTTCCGGATCCATGTTTTTAAAGGATTTTCAATAAATTTGAAAACTTATATTTGCCTGCTGACTAAATTACATTTAACATGTATTCAAGCTCAGTAACTAAATATATGTTCATTGTATGTCAATTCTTAGCATTACAGAAAAAGTATGGCTGTCTATGATGATTTAAAACGGCCCAGAATCAAGTTTATAATTTATAAGTTTTTAATCCAAATGATAACCAAATTTAATATTTTTATTTTAGTTGTTCTATCCGGAAAGAAACATAACTATATCTATACTATAACTATCTAATGTCGGTATTGGTAACTCGATGTTCACTCGTCCAACTACAAGTTAGTGTTTCAAAGCGCCGGGATTATTCACGTGGCGAACGGCCATGGATTGTTTACTCAGTAAACGGTACAAATCCTCGACTAACTACAAGTTAATATCTACAAGTTGGTGTTTTTCTATAGACTACAAAGTATAGTGAGGCTCGCGCCATGAAAAAGCTGTAGCGATACAACCACCTTGAAAGCTGTCACTTCCTAACAGAGTCTTTGTGCAGAGTTGCACCGGACTGCTCCCCGCGCTACAGCTATTGCGTCATAAGGCGAACAATTTGGCGGCGTCGGCGAACAAATTGCAAACAACAAAATCAACGATCGACAAGGTGACCGAAAATAACTGGGCTGAAACACAACTACTTAAAATGCACATGGAATTGTTGTTATTGGAAAATAAAATTCTGAAAAAATCTGAAAGTGAGAGAGTACAAGTGAGCGCAGCAACAATGTTGACAGCATTATGCTAAACGGTATCAAAGACATATTGCCAGCGTTTGATGGAAAAAGTGATGTCAACATTTGGAATGCACAATTAAAGTCTATCGCCGAACTCTACAAGCTGGACGACAAGACGTTGCGCGTTCTCGTAATAACAAAGTTGAAAGATGACTCGCAAGTATGGTTAGATTCAAATATTATCCATGTGGAGATGCCCATAAACATGCTATGGGAGCAGATTCCAAACGTATTTTATGACAAAAAAAAAAACGAATTGTTGCTATGTCGGAAATTTGAAAATCGCAAATGGCAAGCCGATTACAAATTTTAAATATACTATCAGCAAAAAAATGTTACTAGCTTCAGGCATAGAACTCAATGGGGAAGAAATTATTAACATCATCGAGGGCACACCTGAGAAGAATCTACGATGCCAGGCACATATGCAATGCTTCAAAAATTCTTCTCAATAGCTGAATGCATTTGAGAAAATTACACTGCCCAATATGACGCCATCGATGAAACCTGGAGTCAAAGATGTGAAACCGAAAGCTGATCAACGATGCTACAACTGTAACATACCAGGCCACTTCGCAAATGAGTATCAAAACCAAAACGACAGGTTGGAGCCTGTTATGGGTGTGGAAACATGGATCATCACATATCAACATGTGCAGAAAATAAGAAAAACAAAAAAATGAATATGTAATAGATTTTAAGAATTATTCTAGCACTTTTATTTCCACAGAATGCCTCATCGACTCCCGAAGCCCAATAAGCTTCATCAAAATATCTCTAATAAACCATCATTTAAATAATGAATTTAACAGAAATTTAAGTTTAATTAATTTCAATAACTGTCACTGCTTTGCAAACAATAATGAAGATTTGATTTTTTATGGATTGAATAACAGTAAATTGAATATTTTCAATATCATGAAATTTAATGTTGTACATTTGATATGTATGTTATGGCAGAAGAGTCAATGAGATATAATGTGGTGTTAGGGAGAGATTACATGGCAACTTGTAAATTTAAAATAATAAGTGGGTTTGTCCAGGATAAAGAAGTTGCTGATGTAAACACAAATAAGCAAAAAGTAATTGATTTTGATAAAGACGAGCATTATTTAATTGATTGCAGTAACCAACAAAAAATAGATAAGCATAAAACATTTAATAGAATATCAAATGAGTGTCCTTTGAGTTCAACAAACGACAGTAATGTAAATGTTGGAAATGAAAATGAGTTTGAGATTTTAAATGGTTACAAGATAAGGACAGTGGTAATGTTGATTTAGAAATTAAAAAATAGTGTGTTAGAAATAAATGATTAGAAAAGGCGTGGCAGCTCAAAATGTTTTAATGTCATTGGATTAAGGCTGCGTCGAGGAACCTGCTTACCAGAAATGGTGTTCCTAAGTGAAATAGTTACTGAGATATTTTATCCTAAAACCAAAATTTTTTCGAGGTGGCAACAGTTTGAAATAAACTTGATCCGGACTTTCATTCCAAATTTGGTGTCTCTAGCTTTTTTAGTTTAAAAATCCAGGTGTTCATACGGACGGACAGACGGACATGGCTATATCGACTCGGCTGTTGATGCTGATCAAGAATATATATACTTTATGTGGTCGGCCACGCCTCCTTCCGCCTGTTATGCACATTTCGCTTCTAACAAACTTAATAGACCCCTCTACTCTTTTTTAAAGTACGGGGTCTAAAAATTACTGGTTACCAAACATAAGAATGAAAGCGAAATACATACATATAAGAAATTGCTTAAAGTGTTTTGCTTTTTATGCGAAGCACGGAAAAGAAGAAGGATATTTAAGGTTGTTCATATTGTGGTAATATACTAGTAGGTGTTCATAGTCATAGTAGCTAAATAGTTAATAAGTTTCTAATTGTATATTATACTATCGATAAGCATTGAGTTTGTAAGTATCGAATATAGAATAAGAACATTTGGTAAATTGAACGAGAAAAATAGTTCCGATGAGCCAATAGTTCTATCGGAACAAGAATAAAGACTCAGTTTGGATGAAACGCTTGTACAAACTAGAGTTGTACATCGTAGTTCAATTGAAGGAAGTAGTTCAGTAGTTCAATTTCCAACGAACGAACTATATCGGTCATTTAGTTCGTTCGTTTAGTTCGTTCGATGGTTTAGGTCTTGGTCTCATTCTAGTTCGATTTGGTCGCATTCTATTTGCTTTTTTTTAAATGTAACGTTCGCATACTTTTAATAACACAACTGAATGATACAAAAAACTAAAAGATTTTTGGAAATATTAAACTCATTTTAATCTATCTTTTTTAACGCTTAATATTTTAAAGTAAACAAAATGTTGTGCTTTGGCGTTCTATTGACACAGTCGGGTGCTTTGCCTTTATATGTCTCATTAAGTTTCCTTGCGATCCACCTGAAACGCTTATCGAGGATTTGCAATAAATGCATTTGCCATGTTTTCTGTCTTCGATAATCGAACGAGCTAAACGAACGAACTAGAATGCGACCAAGACCAAGAAAAACGAACTGAACTACTGAACTACAATCTCGGATATAGTTCGTTCGTTCACTTAAGTGAATAGTTCAATCGAACTTATTCTGAACGATAGGATTCAACTCTAGTACAAACTACATCAGAAGTGGTGCAGCTTACTCATAAAAATTAAAAAAAAAAAAAAAACAAGTGGTTAAAATTAAAAACATTCCAAACAAAGACAATTAAACTTTTAAATAATGGAAACGTTAAGTGATATGTCTACAAAAAACCTTAAACGTATTTGTAAAGAGTTAAGCTTAGCAACTACCGGCACACGCGCAGTGTTAATAAGTCGTATTAATGATCACTCGCCTGATACAGACAAAATAAAAGCAATTGTAGAAAATATTAATTGCGAAAACATTTGTAGTGATGCTGGAGCTATTTCACAAGAAATAGAAATCCAAAACCAAGCCGGCCACAAAAGCGACATCAAAAAGACGCGTACAGAAAAGATGCGTACAGAAAAAGTATACACCGCTATACAAAATTATAGTGTGGAAGAAGAGTACGAAAATGATGTACCGACAAATTTTTGCAACAAGAGTGTCGACAACAACAACGAAGCTCAAGAAGACAACAACAACAATGATGACGACAACGATGTAGTCGAAGAAAACGAAAACGACAATAGTGACGTCAATGACAATGATCAGAACAAAAACGTTGATGACGACAAATACAAGGAAATTGAACAAAAACGTAACGATATATTGCGCAAGGAAATGGAATTACTTAAAAAAGAAAATGAACTATTAACTATTAAAAAGGTAACAGTGAAAATACAACGGACGACAACAATTCAACCGAGTTACCGTTTAACACTCTGATAGAAATGTTGCCTGAATACAGTGGTGGCAATAATTATAATGTATGGATGAATTTGTTGCAAAGTCTTCGAGTAAACTTCAAAATGACTGACAATGTGGTGCGTGCTTTGTTATTCAGTAAGCTTAAAGGCAAAGCACAAAGTTGGTTACAGTCAATACTAATTTATGACTGTACGCCAAATGAAATCATTACTGAAATGGACCTAATTTTTGGCGCAAAGGAAGATAAGTTTACAGTTCGACGTACATTCGAAAATCGGAAGTGGCATCTCAACGAGGACTTTATCGATTACTTCAATGATCAGCTAATCTTATCTAATCGCCTGGAGCTCGACGATGAAGAGTTCGTCCAGTATACTATAGAAGGAGTCCTTGATCAACAGTTGCAAACTCAAATGAAGCTACAAATGTTCTCGTCAAAAATGGATTTGCTGCGTGCTGTGCGTGATATCCGTCAGGCGAATGGGCCGCCGCCAAAGAAGGTATCTGCAGCTGTGTCTGGATTAACGCAAAGTAAGTCAAAGATTAATTGCTACAACTGTAACAGTTTGGGTCACATTGCCTCGGAGTGTCGAAAGGAAAAACGTCAAGATGGTGCATGCTACGCTTGCAACAAGATCGGACATGTTGCAAAAGATTGCAACCTTTACAAGAAGAAAATTATTACAGACGAAAATGACTATGTAAGATATTTTAATATTATATTTAAGCAAAACACTAATTACAGTTTAATTATAGAATGTCTCATAGACTCAGGAAGTCCAATCAGTTTCATGAAATATTCATATGTTCCATCAAATTTAAAATTAAATGAAATTACAAATTTATGTTATTTTGGCATCAATAAGAGCCTATTAAAAACTTATGGAAAGTTGAAATGTTTTGTATCGTTAATAAATAAAAATGTTGAAATTGAAATGATTATAGTGTCTGATGAGTCAATGAAGCATTCTGTTGTGTTAGGTAGAGATTTTTTAAAGATATGTGACGCCAAAATTATGTTTGAAAATAGAAAATGCAAAGAAAATGTTATAAGTAAAGCTGGAAAAGGACATGAAAGTGTTCAAAAGTAAATGAAAATGAGATATCAGAAAAAGTCACTCATAAGAAACATAAAAATTATGAAATGCCAGATGTTGTGCACAATTGTAATGAATCAAAAGAGTTTGAAGATAAATGTTTTGAAAGTCAATTAATGTTAATCGATTGTAGAGATGATGAATTAAATCTAGCCTTAGGAGAAAATGTAAGTCTCAATGATAGAAGAAGATTTCAAAAACTGTTTGTAGAATGTTATGAAAAACCAATACGTCCTCTCGAGCCAATGGTGAAATGTGAAATGAAAATTGTTACAGAAAACATAAAACCTTTTAGTTGTCCGCCGAGGAGATTGTCATACGTTGAAAAAGGTCAGTTACAAAAAATTTTAGATGAAAACATTAAAAACGGATTTATTCAACCTAGCGATTCAGAATATGTTTCACCGATTGTTCTAGTAAAAAAAAAAAACTGGTGACCTTCGAATGTGTGTGGATTATAGGAAATTAAATAAAAGTACAGCAAAGGATAGCTATCCAATCCCTCTAATAGATGATTTATAAGACAGTTTAGCAAATAAAAGAATATTCTCGAAGTTCGATTTAAAAAATGGTTTTTACCACGTTCACATGCACAAAGATTCTGTTAAATTCACTTCGTTTACAACGCCTTTGGGACAATTCGAGTTTTTAAGAATGCCATTTGGACTACGTAATGCCCCGTCAACTTTTCAACGATTTATAAACAAAATATTTGCAGACCTAATACGTAGTGGTGAAGTAATAGTTTATTTAGATGACATTATGGTGGCAACAGAAAACGCGGAAGAACATTTTAATATATTAAGAAAGGTATTGAAGCGAATAGTTGAGAATAAACTAAAGCTTAGACTTGACAAGTGCGAATTTTTGATGAATAAAATAAAATATTTAGGCTATGAAATAACGAGTGAAGGCATTAGAACTGACAAAAAAGTAATAGAAGCAATACAAAATTTTCCAGTACCGAAAAAATTGGTGGAAGTTCAAAGTTTTATCGGATTGTGTTCCTACTTTAGAAAATTCATTCAAAATTTTTCCATTATAGCTAAAACTTTATATGATCTGACTAGAAAAGATTAACCTTTTAAATTTGGCGAAGATGAAATGAATGCATTTAATGTAGCACTATTTGACCCTCACGACGAAACTGAACTCCATTGCAATGCAAGCTCTTTAGGTTTTGGGGCAATATTGTTTCAAAAGAAGAAAAAAGATATGAGATTTCATCCGGTTTTGTATTTCTCCAAACGGACGTCCACAGCAGAAACTGAATATCACAGTTTCGAATTAGAAACATTGGCTATTGTTTATGCTCTCAACAGATTTCGAGTGTATCTTCAAGGTATGAAATTCAAAGTAGTGCCAGAATTGCCAGATGGGCACTTGAATTGGCGAATTTCGATTTTGATCTTGAGCATCGAGCAGGAAAAAGAATGCAGCATGTAGATGCTTTAAGTAGAAACAATAATATTTTAAGTATAGAAGCTAATACATTTGAGGAGAATCTCATATGTCAAAACACAGATGAAAATTTAAAAAGTTTGCAAGAAATGTTAGCCAATACGGAGAATGAACATTATGAAATGCGTAACGGTATCATATATAAGAAAAAAGATGGTAGATTACTATTTTGCGTCCCGAAAGCTATGGAAGAACAGGTATTATATAAATATCATAATGAAATGGGACATTTTGGAATAGACAAAGTAACAGATCTAATTGGGAAAAGTTATTGGTTTAAAAATGTAAGACAGAAAGTAGATAATCATATAAAGAATTGTTTAAAGTGTATAGCATTTTCAAATAAGTCAGGTAAACAAGAAGGTTTTCTTCATTCAATTCCAAAAGGAAATGTTCCATTCGAAGTAATACATATTGATCATTTTGGACCTATCAATGAAAAAAGCGGTTAAAAATAAGCACATTTTTTGTAATAATAGATGCTTTTACAAAGCTTGTAAGATTATTTCCAGCAAAAACTACCAAGACAGAAGAAGCCATCAAGTCATTAAAGGAATATTTTAGAGCATATAGTAGACCGAAATGTGTTGTGTCAGACAGAGGAACTTGCTTTACGTCCAATGATTTCAAAATGTTTGTTGAAAATAACAATATCCATCATTTGAAAATTGCAACAGGCTCTCCTGAGGCAAATGGGCAAGTAGAAAGAGTCAACAAAGACTTAGGACCAATGGTAGCTAAAATGACAGAGTCAGACAACAATTTAAATTGGGACAAAGTATTAGAAAATGTAGAGTATGGAATGAATAATACTAAACAAAGAAGTATTAATGAATACCCTAGCATAATGTTATTTGGTGTCACACAAAAAGGTAAAGTTATAGATAGTTTAAAGGAAAACGTAGTTGAAAATGAACAAGGTCAAGAGCAACGAGATTTAGCAATGGTACGAAAGATTGCAGAAAGTAACCAAAGTAAAGCACAAATGAGGAACGAAGAATATACAAACTTGAAACGTAAAGGACCAACAGAATATAAAGAAAACGACTATGTAATGATTCGAAACTTTAATTCTCAAACGGGCGTGTCAAGTAAACTAACACCCAAATATAAAGGACCTTATAGAGTTGAAAAAATATTAGAAAACGATAGATATCTAATAAAGGATGTAGAAAATTTTCAACAATCTCAAATACCTTATAAAGGAATATGGGCAGCATATAATATTAATATTCAATAGTAAGGAGAATACAGAAATAAGTAATGAAGAAGAAGGAAAGGTACAGTCTAGGACGCATGACCGTATAAAACTCTCTGCTTTTATTACAGATTAAATTAAATAAATCGGTATATGGCTATAACAATCGATAGTAGTTGTATTTGAGCACATTGAAACAAAAATTAACAAGAAAGAAAAGTACAGTCGAGCGCGCCCGACCGTATAATACTGTCTGCATTTGTCCCGATTAAATTATTAAAATCGGTATCCAGATATTACTATGTGTTTTACTTGCATTAAAACACGTTGAAACAAAACAATCTAAGAATAATCAAACATTCATCTGTTTGTTTGTTTGTATGCGAATACACATACGTTTGACATTATACGTGTGTATATATGTATGTATGCGTGTCTTCGGTGCGGCCAGCGACCGCTGGCAGCGCTGCCGACACACACGTAGCGAAAACGTTCGAACATGTGCTTGTGTGTTTCTATCTCGCTTGCACCTATGGGTTGATACTGCGTTCAATTATCAATATTGTAATACTTCTAGTTTTCATGTTTATAGTCCGATTTTAATGCGCCTTTCAGGATAGTTTAATATAGTTAGTCTCCACACCTGTTATAAACTACAATACTGTACGATACGGAAAAATTGGCATTGAAGCTTGAAAACTATTTTATAAATTGTGGGAACAGTGGGCGTGGCAGTCCAAAATTTTAAATGGCAATGTATCTATGCTCTCGCTAGGAACCTCCGTACCCAAATTGATGATCCTAGGTGCCATAGTTACTGAGATATTTGCCGAAAACACCAATTTTTCACGAGTTGTGTCCAGTTTTTTGCTTATTGTGGGCGAATGGGGCGTGGCATCGAAAAAAAAAGATTCTTGTATTGACTGACTAAATATGTGATAGTTTGACACCAAGCTCGAACTTGTAGCTCTTACCATCTCTGACATCTGTTTGTTCATACGGACAGACAGACGGACAGAAGGACGGACGGACAGACGGACATGGCTATATCGACTCGGCTTGTGATGCTAATCAAGAATATATATACTATACTAGCGGGCCCGGCGCGCTTCGCGGCGTTCTTGTATTATAGATTTACCTGCTATTGAAAAATCTTTTTTGGTTGGAAAAACATTTTGTTAAAAATAATGCAGACAACAAATTTTCTAAAAAGTTTTTTAATTAAGTGCTTTTAAATAAAAAAACATTTTTAGTTTTTCCATCTTAACAGTATACATATATTTTTTGACTCGTGCCAAATTTTTTTATCGCTATTAATCTTTGTTTTGGTTCAAGAAGTAGCCAGACAGTTTTCCCCAACCTCCGAAGGCAACAGAAGTTGCCTGATCTCCCCTTTGATAAGAGTACTTTTGCTTTTCATATTATGCAAATATGTATGTTGCTGTTCGTGTAATATCTCAGAACTATTTTCATTTCGATTTTTCGTATACTTCCAATTTTGTTCTCAATATTTTAATTTAATGTTTAATAGAAACCAAGTTAATACAAAATAAGAGATACTAAAATAATGATGAAAACAGTGAACACTAATAGCATCCTGAATTTTGTGTACACACGGGGAGGGCATTTGTTTTTTTGCAGATTCAGCTCTATTTCAAATTTGAGATTAATTTGTTTCATTGCTTGAATCACTCTTAAATTTTTGTGTCGGTTGAAGATGTAGCCAGACAGTTTTCCCCAACCTCCAAAGGCAAAAGGAGTTGCCTGATCTTCGCTTTGAGAAGAGTACTTTTGCAATTCACATAATGCAAATATGTATTTTGGCGCCATTTACTTATTTTGAGTTATTTTGAGTTATACTTACTTTGACTTATGTCAACACTGAAATAATATGAATTCGCATTGTAACAGCTGAATTCGAATTGTAACAGTAGAAATTATATTATGCAAATGTTATGCAATTATTATACATCGATACACACCATACATCGATAATTATCGTGAAAAGCCCTTTGTACTCAGTAGGGCGCAATAAATCATAAGCAATTTGTATTGCCAGCAGAACGGAACAGAATTTTCATGTTAATTTGTGTTATTGCTTGAAACACTCTTAAATTTTTGTGGCGGTTGAAAGAGTAGCCAGACAGTTTTCCCCCACTGCCAGAAACAAAAAGAGTTGCCTGATCTCCTCTTTGAGAAGAGCATTTTTGCCATTCACATTATGCAAACATGTATGTTGTTGTTTGTGTAATTTTTCCGAATTGTTTTTTATTTTGCTTTTTCTTACATTTCCAAAAAGTTTTTCCATATTTTTTATTCATACAAACCAAGTAGATAAAAAAAGCTGATCTATTAAAAAAAAAATGAAAGCAAAAGACACTAATTATCATACTGAATTTTGAGTACACACAGGAAGTGAGTTTGCTTTTTATATATTTAGATAGATGGGGTCTGCCACGTCTCCTTCAGCCTGTTACATACTTTGCACAAACCCAATATACTCTTGCAGAGAGTATAATAAATTAGCTTTAATGTTAATTAAAATCATAAAATATTTAAAACTTAGATACAATTAAATTTTAAAAAAAGTTTTTGAAATTAGAGTTTAAATTAAAATTTTATTAATTAACTAACTGGAATAGTATTGCAAAAATTAAAAACATTAAAAAATCGTTGGTCCAACATTCCTTGCAAGTGAACCATATGCGATGTAAAGGCACATAAAAAACAAGAAAGAATGCTATAGTCGCGACTTTAGGATACCTGTCACTCAGTTCAATATGTTATTAGCAATGGTTATGGATAAGATAGCTTGGCAAACAGAACATTTTCATACAAATTCATGTTTAGAGCATATTTTCGACCGATCGGCCCTATGGGAGCTATACGATACAGTAGTCCGATTAGGATCAAACTTGGACAGTATGTACTATGTATATTGGTGGCAAATCTTGGGCCTTTCCTTTTTTCACTATTCATTAATAATTTGCCTTCCGCAATTTCTAGTTCCCGGGTTCTGATGTATGCCGATGATGTAAAACTTCGTTTGTCACGAACTGACTCTTATCTGAGTCACGGTCTTCAAAGTGATCTCGACAAACTTCAAGCCTGGAGTAAAGTTAACTTACTATATATCAATATTAGTAAATGTAACGTTATGTCCTATAGTAGGCGAATACCTACCTATAATTACTACTTTCTTAACGGCAAGCCTCTTCAGAGAATAGAGTCGGTTAATGATTTTTTTGATCCAAAACTAAACTTTGAAAAGCACATCTCTTCTGTTGCTAATCGAGCTTTTGGTGTCTTGGGTTTCATAAAGCGGTGGTCTAAGGAATTTGACAATCACTACCTAACGAAAACTCTTTATACTTCACTCGTACGCCCTATTCTGGAATATGGATCGTGTGTATGGTCTCCCCAATACATGATTCATCAGGACAGATTAGAAGCTGTACAAAAGCAATGTCTTCTGTTTGCCTTTAGGGGCCTTATCTGGAATAATAATATTCGATAACCTTCGTATCGTAGTAGACTTTTGTTGATTAACCTTCCTTCCCTTTTGGATAGCAGAACTATGTTTGTTGTAGTTTTCTTACACAAAATATTTAATGGTGAGATAGATTCCTTGTATCTAATTAGCCAAATTAGTTTTGCGGTTCCAATCCGAAATACTAGAAACTATCTTCCTTTGTCCCTTCAACGCTGTACCATGAATTATGCTTTACATAATCCGTTTCGTATCTTATGTACTAACTATAACAGTCTTTCTCATGTAGTGTGTGGGACACTTCTTTATCAACACTTAGAATGTCACTTGTCTCTTACATATCTAATCGATTGCCTTACCGTTGCCCAACAACATTTGATTTAACTCTTATTTACTTATATTTTTGGTTTGTCTGGTTAGTGTTTTTCTAGGGTTTTCCTAACACTTGCAACAAATGTTGGACCAACGTTTCTTAATGTTTTAAATTTTTCTAATACTTCCCCAGTTAGTCAATTAATTAAACTTAAATTTAAATCATAATGTGAATTTGAAAACTTTCTTTTTTTTAGACCCCGTACTCTAAAAAAGAGTAGAGGGGTCTATTAGGTTTGTCAGAAGCGAAATGTGCGTAACAAGCAGAAGGAGGCGTGGCCGACCCCATAAAGTATATATATTCTTGATCAGCATCAACAGCCGAGTCGATATAGCAATGTCCGTCTGTCCGTCTGTCCGTCTGTCTGTCTGTCCGTCTGTCCGTCCGTCCGTATGAACACCTGGATCTTTTAAACTACAATAGCTAGAGCCAACAAATTTGGAATGAAAGTCCGTTATCTTCGCGAGCAGATCAAGTTTATTTCAAATTGTTGCCACGCCCCTTACCGCCCCCGCAATGAGCAAAAACCAGACACACCTCGAAAAAAAATGTAGTTTTAGGCCAATAACTCAGTAACTATGGCACTTAGGAACACCATTTCTGGTAAACAGGTTGCTAGAGACATCCTTAATGCAATGCCATTAAAAATTTTGAGCTGCCACGCCCCCTTTTCTCCTGAGAGTTAACCAAACGTTTTCACTTTAATGCCATGTTTAAGGCATTTATTCATATAGTAGAGTGTTGTAATTCAACATAAGTATAGAGACATATAAAATCAACTTATTCTGAAAGTGCCATCATCATACTACTTTTAACAAAAGAGTTACTGCGTTACAAAGTTTGTTATTTAACTGCAATATCACTTACGCGCGAGAGCGAGACAGAAACATACAAACACATGTTCGAACGTTTTCGATGCTTGTGTGGCGACAGCGCTGTCGGCAGACGCTGTGGCGACAGCGCTGCCGGCAGACGCTGGCCGCGCCGAATACACACATATATGCATACATATAATTTCAAACGAATGTGTGTTTGTATGAATAATATGTAAATGCTGATATTCGGGGAGAATTCTTGAAAGTGGCGCGTGGTGCAACTGATAGAGTTTGTCTGAGGTTGTAGGTTCGAATGCTGGCAATGCGAATTATTAAATTATTTTTAGACCCCGTACTCTAAACAAGAAAGAAAAGTACAGTCGAGGGCGCCCGACCGTATAATACTCTCTGCATTTGTCCCGATTAAATCATTAAAATCGGTATCGAGATATTACAATGTGAATTACTTGCATTAAAACACGTTGAAACAAAAACAATCTAAGCATAATCAAACACACATCTGTTTGCTTGTATACGAATACACATACGTTTGACAATGTGTATATGATGCAAGTATTAGTATGTATGTATGTGTGTATTCGGCGCAGCCAGCGACCGCGGGCAGCGCTGCCGACACACATGCAGCGAAAACGTTCGAACATGTGCTTGTGTGTTTCTATCTCGCTTGCACCTATAGGTTGATATTGCGTTCAATTATCAATATTGTAACGCTTCCAGTTTTCTTGTTTATGGTCCGATTTTAATGCGCCTTTCAGGATAGTTTAATATAGTTAGTCTCCACACCAGTTATAAACTACAATACTGTACGATACGGAAAAAACGGTATTGAAGCTTGAAAACTATTTTATAAATTGTGGGAAAAGTGGGCGTGGCAGTAAAAAATTTTAAATGACAATGTAACTATGCTCTCGCTAGGAACACCCGTACCAGAATTGGTGATCCTAGGTGCCATAGTTACTGAGATATTTGCCGAAAACACCAATTTTTCACGAGGTGTGTCCAGTTTTTTGCTTATTGTGGGCGAATGGGGCGTGGCATCGAAAAAAAAAAAAATTCTTGTATTGACTGACTAAATATCTGATCGTTTGACACCAAGCTCGAACTTGTAGCTCTTACCATCTCTGAAATCTGTTTGTTCATACGGACAGACAGACAGACAGACAGACAGACAGACAGACAGACAGACAGACGGACAGACAGACAGACGGACAGACGGACAGACGGACATGGCTATATCGACTCGGCTTGTGATGCTGATCAAGAATATATATACTTTATGGGGTCTGCCACGCCTCCTTCTGCCTGTTACATACATTTGCACAAACCCAATATACTCTTGCAGAGAGTATAAAAAGAGTAGAGGGGTCTATTAGGTTTGTCAGAAGCGAAATGTGCGTAACAAGCAGAAGGAGGCGTGGCCGACCCCATAAAGTATATATATTCTTGATCAGCATCAACAGCCGAGTCGATATAGCAATGTCCGTCTGTCCGTCTGTCTGTCTGTCCGTCTGTCCGTCCGTCCGTATGAACACCTGGATCTTTTAAACTACAATAGCTAGAGCCAACAAATTTGGAATGAAAGTCCGTTATCTTCGCGAGCAGATCAAGTTTATTTCAAATTGTTGCCACGCCCCTTACCGCCCCCGCAATGAGCAAAAACCAGACACACCTCGAAAAAAAAATGTAGTTTTAGGATAATAACTCAGTAACTATGGCACTTAGGAACACCATTTCTGGTAAACAGGTTGCTAGAGACATCCTTAATGCAATGCCATTAAAAATTTTTAGCTGCCACGCCCCCTTTTCTCCTGAGAGTTAACCAAACGTTTTCACTTTAATGCAATGTTTAAGGTATTTATTCATATAGTAGGGTGTTGTAATTCAACATAAGTATAGAGACATATAAAATCAACTTATTCTGAAAGTGCCATCATCATACTACTTTTAACAAAAGAGTTACTGCGTTACAAAGTTTGTTATTTAACTGCAATATCACTTACGCGCGAGAGCGAGACAGAAACATACAAACACATGTTCGAACGTTTTCGATGCTTGTGTGGCGACAGCGCTGTCGGCAGACGCTGTGGCGACAGCGCTGCCGGCAGACGCTGGCCGCGCCGAATACACACATATATGCATACATATAATTTCAAACGAATGTGTGTTTGTATGAATAATATGTAAATGCTGATATTCGGGGAGAATTCTTGAAAGTGGCGCGTGGTGCAACTGATAGAGTTTGTCTGAGGTTGTAGGTTCGAATGCTGGCAATGCGAATTATTAAAAAATTATTTTTTAGACCCCGTACTCTAAAAAAGAGTATAGGGGTCTATTAGGTTTGTCAGAAGCGAAATGTGCGTAACAGGCAGAAGGAGGCGTGGCCGACCCCATAAAGTATATATATTCTACATAGATCAGCATCAACAGCCGAGTCGATATAGCAATGTCCGTCTGTCCGTCTGTCTGTCTGTCTGTCTGTCCGTCCGTCCGTATGAACACCTGGATCTTTTAAACTACAAAAGCTAGAGACACCAAATTTGGAATGAAAGTCCGTTATCTTCGCGAGCAGATCAAGTTTATTTCAAATTGTTGCCACGCCCCTTACCGCCCCCGCAATGAGCAAAAAACCAGACACACCTCGAAAAAAATTTACTTTTAGGCCAATAACTCAGTAACTATGGCACTTAGGAACACCATTTCTGGTAAACAGGTTGCTAGTGACACCCTTAATGCAATGCCATTAAAAATTTTGATCTGCCACGCCCCCTTTTCTCCTGAGAGTTAACCAAACGTTTTCACTTTAATGCCATGTTTAAGGCATTTATTCATATAGTAGAGTTTTGTAATTCAACATTCGTATAGAGACATATAAAATCAAACTATTCTGAAAGGGGCATCAACATACTACCTTTAACAAAAGAGCTACTGCGTTTCAAAGTTTGTTATTTAACTGCAATATCACTTACGCGCGAGAGCGAGACAGAAACATACAAACACATGTTCGAACGTTTTCGATGCTTGTGTGGCGACAGCGGCGCGCCGAATACACACATACATACATACATGCATACATATAATTTCAAACGAATGTGTGTTTGTATGAATAATATGTAAATGCTATCGGAGAATTCTTGAAAGTGGCGCGTGGTGCAACTGATAGAGTTGCGGCAATGCGAATTGTTAATTTAATTTTTTTTAATTTCAATTCAAAATGTACATATGAAATTTAATGTTTTAAATTTCATTCAAAAATTTAAATTTAAATTGAATACAATTGCGCACTTCTATGGGAGTACGGGGTCTTTTACAGTCGGCTCGATCGACTGTAGCCTTTCTTACTTGTTTGGTTTTAAATTTAATTTTATATTTTATTTTTAGATATTTTGTTATTTTTTAATTACATTAATTTTATTCATTTTTTTTCTGTGCCGACTGCTAATAGTCTGACAATAAATAAATAAATAAATGTACTCTGTATGAGTTTGATTAACTTAGCTTAGTAAACGCAAACGTTTTTCATACTAATTCATATTTGGAGCGTATTTTTGACCGATCGGTCTTAAGGGAGCTATACGATATAGTTGTCCGATTTGTATCAAACTTGTTCAGTACATATACTTCCTAGACATGTACTATCTGTGTAAATTTGGACAGCATGGCTAAGAAAAAAGTTTTCTATACTAAAACATTCTAGTTTTACATGAAAATAAAACGCCATAAAGTGGGCGTGTAAAAAAACAAAAACAAACTTGTACTGCTTGGGTATTGTACTTTTCATTTGCGACCCCTTTCATCTTTCTAGATCTTATAGTCTCTGAGATTCTTGTGTTCATACATGTGGACGGACGAATGGACGGATGTAACGAACAGACGTTACTCTACGAGTAACGGGTATAAAAAGAATACCAACTGAATACGAAGTACTAGGCTGTACCTTCTAAATGAAAATAATATTATGTAGATTGGTCATATAAATTAAGAGAGAAGTGACATTCTAAGTGACGACAAAGAAGTCGCTCCACACACCATATGAGAACCTCAAAACTAATTTGCGTAATTAGATAAGAGGAATTCAGTACACAATTAATTTTTAATTTTTGATAAATTTGCATTAAGGCGGTCTCTAGGAAAATAGGTGCTTCTGAGTGTCATAGTTGCTGAGATATTCGCCTAAAACACACATTTTTCAGAGGAGTTTCAGAACTCTGGCTGACAGAACTCTCATAAATCTTAATCTCATCAAGATCGAGATCGAGATCTTTTTATTTATGTAAGGGCCAAAAGCTCAATGAGTGTAGAAATAAATTAACAATAAAAGCTCCAAGCCGAGGTTTGCTAAACGTCTGCAGAATATAGCACAAGTTAGTCTAGAATTGAATCTTGTACCCCGTAGCTTCGCGTTATTAAATAAAGTTTATATTTTTTTGACAAACCTAGATCTGAATTCCGTTATGGGCCATTAATTACAAATCAAATTTGCTGCTGAAAGAAAACGGTTAAGAACATTAACATTTTGGAAAAAAAATTTATTTCTAACATCCGTCAAAGAACATAAGCGTGTGTGAAAAACTTAAAACCTAATTATCAATCCTGGCCCACAATTCAAAGATCGACAGCCAGAAAAAACAATTGCTATTGATAAGAAAACAATCTTGCAATACACCCCTTGGATTATTTTGAACAAATATAAGTAAAGAGTTTATTTCCAGACTTTACAAATCATTAAATTGGTCACTGTAAACATAAGTCTCTTACAATACAAACCTGAAGATACTAAGATTTTATGTGAAAGTAATTAGTTTCCAACAAAATAATACAAATTACAATTAAACAAATCATAATTAACAACAACATCATGGCAACAACGCAACAATATCAGAAATGCATCTAAAACAAGCGATAAGACAAACACGACAAGTGCCAGTTTTCGAAAGAAAAATCGTGGAACTCACTGCATTTATAAGAAGGACCGATTTTATAACGCAACTCTAACCAAAACATGCTGTGAGACAACATAGTGTCTTATTTGGAGCAATCGAGATGCAGGCCTCTGGATCCGCACAACGAGTATCGCCGTTAACAGCACTCACAACGTGGGCAGAGTTAAGGATTGCCCTCATTAACGAATTTAAAACACATACTCCGTATGAAGAACTTTTACTACATCTGTACAACACCATTTATAATAATAGTATCCGTATTTTTGTTGAGGATCTAGAATATAAGTCTTTCATAATTTCAGACAAACTAGCGTTAGAAAACAGGCCACAAAACACAATGCAAGGAAGAATACAATCAAAGATGTTATCACAAAGAAATTACCTGACAGAATATTTATGACATTAGCTCGATATGACATTACAACTGTTTCAAAACTAAAGAAAGTAGCTCAACGAGAAGGACTATAGGAAAATGGTTTTAACGAACATAATAACCAAAAAAATATAAATTCCTAAAACCAAAAGTCTCAAAATAATACTAACAATGAAAAGCGTGGAAAGGGAAATAATCAAAATTATTATCCTAGTGCAAATTATTCAAACAATGCTAATCGAAGTTATAGGCCAAAAAAAAAAAAAATGCTGAAAATAATCAAGCATTACATAAAGAATTCAAACAAAACCTTGATCAAGGTATATCACAAAACCCAATGAATTACCAAAGTCAAAGACCCTCGAATCCCCTACTCAATAGAATTAGAGAAAATACTAATGGTCACTCTTAGATGGAAACTTCCGAAAATTTTCATCAAGGAGCCTCGGACAATGAAGATCCAATCCCTTCATCAGATTAGTTATGAATCTTAACTGTGTAATTGAAAAGGTTCACCCATAAATCTTATGAAACAAAACTTTTTAAAATTTCCTATAAAACCTTTCCAAATGTACAAACATTAAATGGTAAACTCTGCCCTACAAATCAAATACATATTTTAATTACACAAGTTTTTCGACAATTATGATATTCTACTAGGTACTATGATATTCTACTCAAGACATTTATATTTTATTTTATATTTTTATTGTCAGACTATTAGCAGTTGACACAAACAGAAAAATGAATTAAATAAATGTAAGTCAAAAATAATAAAATTATAATAATTAAAAACAAAATTTAAAATAAAATTAAAAACCAAAAAAAGTTTTCAAATTGACATTATGATTACAAATTAAGTTTAATTAATTAACTAACTGGGGAAGTATTCAAAAAATTAAAAACATTAAGACACGTTGGTCAAACATTTGCTTCAATGGTTAGGAAAACCCAGAAAGACACTAACCAGACCATTAAATCAAATGTTAGTACCGCGTTGTTCAACGGTAAGTAAGAGAGAAGTGACATTGAAGGGACAAAGGAAGAAAGTTTTTAGTATTTCGGATTGGAACCGCCAAACTAATTTGGCTAATTAGATAAAAGGAATCTATCACACTATTAATTATTTTGTGTAAGAAAACTACCCCAAGCATGGTTCTGCTATCCGAAAGGGAAGGAATGTTAATCAACAAAAGTCTACTACGATACGAAGGTATTCGAATATTAGTATTCCAGATAAGGCCCTAAGGGCAAAGAGAAGAAATGGCTTTTGTACAGCTTCTAATCTGTCCTGATGAATCATGTATTGGGGAGACCATACACTCGATCCATATTCAAGAATATGGAAGAATATAAAGATTTCTTGATAGGTAGGGATCGTCAAATTCCTTATACTACTGCTTTATGAAATCCAAGATAATAAAAGCTCGATTAACAACAGAAGAAATGTGCTTATCAAACTATAGTTTTGGATCGAAAAGGATACCCAAATCATTGACCGACTCTATTCTCTGAATATTCTTACCATCGAGAAAGTAGTTATTATAGGTAGGTATTCGCCTACTATAGGACATTACGTTACATTTACTAATATTGAGATGTAGTAAGTTAACTTTACACCAGACTTGAAGTGTGTCGAGATCACTTTGTAGACCGTGACTCAGGTAAGAGTCAGTTCGTGACAAACAAAGTTTTACATCACCGGAATACATCAGAACACGGGAACTAGAAATTGCTGAAGACAAATCATTAATTTCTTAAAAGTTTTAGGAATTGCAGACAACTTTGAGATACCCCTATAGTTACAAGTGTTAGATTTAGTACCTTTTTTATGAAGGTAAACAATTAAAGATGCTTTCCAAATGTCAGGAAAGCAGCACGACAATTTAATTAACGTATACAAAGGTTTCAAGAGTTGGTCGGCACAGTTTCTGAGCACGCAACCAGGAACTCCATCCGGACCAGGGGGATAGGACAGGTTTAACAGCCTTTAGATCACTGAAAAGCGATTCTAAAGTGATCAATGGCCTCAAATTACAATTAGAAGCATTTACACGATAGGGATAAGTCAAGTTTAGATTATTTTGATGAATATAATAAGTTGATTGGAAAAAATAAGCAAATAAATCGGCTATAGCCTGATCAGAGTTAGCAGTCTTATTTTCAAAGACCATTGAGGAAGGAATTGTTGATGATTTACGCTTCGCATTAACGAAGTTATAAAAAAGTTTAGGATTACTTCGAAACTGCTGACCACAGCTTCTAAGGTAATTCGGATAGCACAGGCTGTTCAATGCAGAAAAATCAGATAGAGCAATTACATATCGAGAGAGATCCAGGGAAGAGCCGATTCCCTGAATTTCTTATAAAATTTAGATTTAATGTTTTTTAAACGTGTCAATTTACGTGTAAACCAAATCGGGTTTTTAGAGATACTAGGAACACAAGATGGAACACAAAGATCAAATAAATTATTTAGAGTAAGGTAAAAAAATGCAACTGCTTCATCCATATCCCTGCACTTGAACAGCCATGACCAGTCAGTTTGGGATAGAAGCTGATTTAACTTGTTAAAATCAGCCTTCCGAAATAGAGAAATCCCAAATAAACGATCAAGGAATTCATTCTGCGTCGTGCGAGTCAATACAGCAGAGCCTGGAGTTGATATCCAAGTAGTTCCTGCAATGTTAAAATAGCCCAGAACCACGAGGATATCCCGATCGGAAGTTAAGCAAGAAACAGATTTGATAGCTGAGAAATGTTCAAAATAAACAGAACTATTAGAAGAAATAGGAATATATGAGTAAGTAATAAATATGGAGACATTGGAAATATTAATCTTTAGAATATATTGCTAAATTATAAATCTGTAGAAATAATAGGATTAACTACTTCAGAGGAAATAGCAGCATTACCAGCTATCAGTACGCCACCACCACGACGAGATGTACGATCCTTCCTAAAAAGGGAAAAGTTATCGCAGAATATGTCTGTATTAAGAATGTCAGGCCTAAAGGCAATGACATGAAAAGGACAAGAAACACTATATGAGTAAAGGTTGCTAAGTTTGCTACAAAGACCTCTCACATTCTGATAGGCAAGCGAGAGGGAGGAGTTTAGTTTTTTTTGTTATTGGTAGCTGATTGGTTAGAAGATGATAGTGAAGGTAGAGCAATCGTAGTCCGATTTAATTTTCAAAAAAAATACAGGCCCCAAAACACAATACTGTTTACCAATGCTATGAATATTGCAATCAAAGATGTTATCACTAAGAAATTAGCATACAGAATTATGACATTAGCTCGATACACCAGTTTCAAAACTAAGGCAAGTACCGACCGCAAGAGACATAAGTCTCTTACAATACAAACCTGAAGATACTAAGAAACAATTTTTATGTGAAAGTAATTAGTTTCCAACAAAATAAAACAAATTACAATTAAACAAATCATAATTAACAACAACATCATGGCAACAACGCAACAATATCAGAAATGCATCTAAAACAAGCGATAAGACGAACACGACAAGTGACAGTTTTCGACAGAAAAATCGTGGAACTCACTGCATTTATAAGAAGGATCGATTTTATAACGCAACTCTAACCAAAACATGCTGTGAGACAACATAGTGTCTTATTTGGAGCAATCGAGATGCAGGCCTCTGGATCCGCACAACGAGTATCGCCGTTAACAGCACTCACAACGTGGGCAGAGTTAAGGATTGCCCTCATTAACGAATTTAAAACACATAATCCGTATGAAGAACTTTTACTACATCTGTACAACACCATTTATAATAATAGTATCCGTATTTTTGTTGAGGATCTAGAATATAAGTCTTTCATAATTTCAGACAAACTAGCGTTAGAAAACAGGCCACAAAACACAATGCAAGGAAGAATACAATCAAAGATGTTATCACAAAGAAATTACCTGACAGAATATTTATGACATTAGCTCGATATGACATTACAACTGTTTCAAAACTAAAGAAAGTAGCTCAACGAGAAGGACTATAGGAAAATGGTTTTAACGAACATAATAACCAAAAAAATATAAATTCCTAAAACCAAAAGTCTCAAAATAATACTAACAATGAAAAGCGTGGAAAGGGAAATAATCAAAATTATTATCCTAGTGCAAATTATTCAAACAATGCTAATCGAAGTTATAAGCCAAAAAAAAAAATGCTGAAAATAATCAAGCATTACATAAAGAATTCAAACAAAACCTTGATCAAGGTATATCACAAAACCCAATGAATTACCAAAGTCAAAGACCCTCGAATCCCCTACTCAAAAGAATTAGAGAAAATACTAATGGTCACTCTTAGATGGAAACTTCCGAAAATTTTCATCAAGGAGCCTCGGACACTGAAGATCCAATCCCTTCATCAGATTAGTTATGAATTTTAACTGTGTAATTGAAAAGGTTCATCCATAAATCTAACGAAACAAAACTTTTTAAAATTTCCTATAAAACCTTTCCAAATGTACAAACATTAAATGGTAAACTCTGCCCTACAAATCAAATACATATTTTAATTACACAAGTTTTTCGACAATTATGATATTCTACTAGGTACTATGATATTCTACTCAAGACATTTATATTTTATTTTATATTTTTATTGTCAGACTATTAGCAGTTGACACAAACAGAAAAATGAATTAAATAAATGTAAGTCAAAAATAATAAAATTATAATAATTAAAAACAAAATTTAAAATAAAATTAAAAACCAAAAAAAAGTTTTCAAATTGACATTATGATTACAAATTAAGTTTAATTAATTAACTAACTGGGGAAGTATTCAAAAAATTAAAAACATTAAGACACGTTGGTCAAACATTTGCTTCAATGGTTAGGAAAACCCAGAAAGACACTAACCAGACCATTAAATCAAATGTTAGTACCGCGTTGTTCAACGGTAAGTAAGAGAGAAGTGACATTGAAGGGACAAAGGAAGAAAGTTTTTAGTATTTCGGATTGGAACCGCCAAACTAATTTGGCTAATTAGATAAAAAGGAATCTATCACACTATTAATTATTTTGTGTAAGAAAACTACCCCAAGCATGGTTCTGCTATCCGAAAGGGAAGGAATGTTAATCAACAAAAGTCTACTACGATACGAAGGTATTCGAATATTAGTATTCCAGATAAGGCCCTAAGGGCAAAGAGAAGAAATGGCTTTTGTACAGCTTCTAATCTGTCCTGATGAATCATGTATTGGGGAGACCATACACTCGATCCATATTCAAGAATATGGAAGAATATAAAGATTTCTTGATAGGTAGGGATCGTCAAATTCCTTATACTACTGCTTTATGAAATCCAAGATAATAAAAGCTCGATTAACAACAGAAGAGATGTGCTTATCAAACTATAGTTTTGGATCGAAAAGGATACCCAAATCATTGACCGACTCTATTCTCTGAATATTCTTACCATCGAGAAAGTAGTTATTATAGGTAGGTATTCGCCTACTATAGGACATTACGTTACATTTACTAATATTGAGATGTAGTAAGTTAACTTTACACCAGACTTGAAGTGTGTCGAGATCACTTTGTAGACCGTGACTCAGGTAAGAGTCAGTTCGTGACAAACAAAGTTTTACATCACCGGAATACATCAGAACCCGGGAACTAGAAATTGCTGAAGACAAATCATTAATGAAGAGTGAAAACTTAAAAGCCAAAGATGGCTTCTTTGAGGAACCTACGAGGTAACACGCACGGGCTTGGATAATGTGCCATTAACATTAACTTTTTGAGTTCTAGAACACAAATAGTTCGGAATCCAAAGAATTAATTTACATGGAAATCCAACCAAATTAATTTTATTTACTAAAAGACAGTGATTAACGGTATCAAAAGCTTTGCTAAAATCAGTGTAAATGACATCTGCTTGCAATTTATTTTGAAACCTCTGTATAAAAATGGAAGTTAATTCTAACAAATTAGTGGTAGTAGATCTATATTTCATAAACCCGTACTGGCAAGGTGAAACAATAAATTTACAAAGACGTTGCAATTGAGAAGTTATCAATTTCTTAAAAGTTTTAGGAATTGCAAACAACTTTGAGATACCCCTATAGTTACAAGTGTTAGATTTAGTACCTTTTTTATGAAGGTAAACAATTAAAGATGCTTTCCAAATGTCAGGAAAGCAGCACGACAATTTAATTAACGTATACAAAGGTTTCAAGAGTTGGTCGGCACAGTTTCTGAGCACGCAACCAGGAACTCCATCCGGACCAGGGGGATAGGACAGGTTTAACAGCCTTTAGTTATTCATAAAAACACACATTCGTTTGAAATTATATGTATGCATGTATGTATGTATGTGTGAATTCGGCGCGGCCAGTGTCCGCCGGCAGCGCTGTCGCCACAGCGTCTGCCGACAGCGCTGTCGCCACACAAGCATCGAAAACGTTCGAACATGTGTTTGTATGTTTCTGTCTCGCTCTCGCGCGTAAGTGATATTGCAGTTAAATAACAAACTTTGTAACGCAGTAGCTCTTTTGTTAAAGGTAGTATGTTGATGCCACTTTCAGAATAGTTTGATTTTATATGTCTCTATACGAATGTTGAATTACAACACCCTACTATATGAATAAATGCCTTAAACATGGCATTAAAGCGTAAACGTTTGGTTAACTCTAATGAGAAAAGGGGGCGTGGCAGCTCAAAATTTTTAATGGCATTGCATTAAGGCACTCTCTAGCAACCTGTTTATCAGAAATGGTGTTCCTAAGTGCAATAGTTACTGAGTTATTGGCCTAAAACTAAATTTTTTTCGAGGTGTGTCTGGTTTTTTGCTCATTGCGGGGGCGGTAAGGGGCGTGGCAAAAATTTGAAATAAACTTAACCTGCCTGGGTTAATAACGGACTTTCATTATAAATTTGGTGGCTCTAGCTTTTGTAGTTTAAAAGATCCAGGTGTTCATACGGACGGACAGACAGACGGACAGACAGACAGACGGACAGACGGACAGACGGACATTGCTATATCGACTCGGCTGTTGATGCTGATCAAGAATATATATACTTTATGGGGTCGGCCACGCCTCCTTCTGCCTGTTACGCACATTTCGCTTCTGACAAACCTAATAGACCCCTCTACTCTTTTTTAGAGTACGGGGTCTAAAAATCAGATAGAGCAATTACATATCGAGAGAGATCCAGGGAAGAGCCAGATTCCCTGAATTTCTTATAAAATTTAGATTTAATGTTTTTTAAACGTGTCAATTTACGTGTGAACCAAATCGGGTTTTTAGAGATACTAGGAACACAAGATGGAACACAAAGATCAAATAAATTATTTAGAGTAAGGTAAAAAAATGCAACTGCTTCATCCATATCCCTGCACTTGAACAGCTATGACCATTCAGTTTGGGATAGAAGCTGATTTAACTTGTTAAAATCAGCCTTCCGAAACTGGCGAATACGCTTTCTGGGTCTCGAGTTGGACTTTCCCATTTGGGTAGGCAATTCCATCAACAATTCCAAAGAAAGGGGAGCAATACGGGAAACAGATGGAAATGATGAATCTAAGAGAAAAACAAGATCAAGCATCTTACTTAAAGAATTGGGAATTCCATTTTATTGAGATAGAGAAATCCCAAATAAATGATCAAGGAATTCATTCTGCGTCGTGCGAGTCAATACAGCAGAGCCTGGAGTTGATATCCAAGTAGTTCCTGCAATGTTAAATAGCCCAGAACCACGAGGATATCCCGATCGGAAGTTAAGCAAGAAACAGATTTGATAGCTGAGAAATGTTCAAAATAAACAGAACTATTAGAAGAAATAGGAATATATGAGTAAGTAATAAATATGGAGACATTGGAAATATTAATCTTTAGAATATATTGCTAAATTCTAAATCTGTAGAAATAATAGGATTAACTACTTCAGAGGAAATAGCAGCATTACCAGCTATCAGTACGCCACCACCACGACGAGATGTACGATCCTTCCTAAAAAGGGAAAAGTTATCGCAGAATATGTCTGTATTAAGAATGTCAGGCCTAAAGGCAATGACATGAAAAGGACAAGAAACACTAGATGAGTAAAGGTTGCTAAGTTTGCTACAAAGACCTCTCACATTCTGATAGGCAAGCGAGAGGGAGGAGTTTAGTTTTTTTTGTTATTGGTAGCTGATTGGTTAGAAGATGATAGTGAAGGTAGAGCAATCGTAGTCCGATTTAATTTTCAAACAAAATACAGGCCCCAAAACACAATACTGTTCACCAATGCTATGAATATTGCAATCAAAGATGTTATCACTAAGAAATTAGCATACAGAATTTCAAAACTAAGGCAAGTACCGACCGCAAGAGACATAAGTCTCTTACAATACAAACCTGAAGATACTAAGAAACAATTTTTATGTGAAAGTAATTAGTTTCCAACAAAATAAAACAAATTACAATTAAACAAATCATAATTAACAACAACATCATGGCAACAACGCAACAATATCAGAAATGCATCTAAAACAAGCGATAAGACAAACACGACAAGTGACAGTTTTCGACAGAAAAATCGTGGAACTCACTGCATTTATAAGAAGGATCGATTTTATAACGCAACTCTAACCAAAACATGCTGTGAGACAACATAGTGTCTTATTTGGAGCAATCGAGATGCAGGCCTCTGGATCCGCACAACGAGTATCGCCGTTAACAGCACTCACAACGTGGGCAGAGTTAAGGATTGCCCTCATTAACGAATTTAAAACACATAATCCGTATGAAGAACTTTTACTACATCTGTACAACACCATTTATAATAATAGTATCCGTATTTTTGTTGAGGATCTAGAATATAAGTCTTTCATAATTTCAGACAAACTAGCGTTAGAAAACAGGCCACAAAACACAATGCAAGGAAGAATACAATCAAAGATGTTATCACAAAGAAATTACCTGACAGAATATTTATGACATTAGCTCGATATGACATTACAACTGTTTCAAAACTAAAGAAAGTAGCTCAACGAGAAGGACTATAGGAAAATGGTTTTAACGAACATAATAACCAAAAAAATATAAATTCCTAAAACCAAAAGTCTCAAAATAATACTAACAATGAAAAGCGTGGAAAGGGAAATAATCAAAATTATTATCCTAGTGCAAATTATTCAAACAATGCTAATCGAAGTTATAAGCCAAAAAAAAAAAATGCTGAAAATAATCAAGCATTACATAAAGAATTCAAACAAAACCTTTATCAAGGTATATCACAAAACCCAATGAATTACCAAAGTCAAAGACCCTCGAATCCCCTACTCAATAGAATTAGAGAAAATACTAATGGTCACTCTTAGATGGAAACTTCCGAAAATTTTCATCAAGGAGCCTCGGACAATGAAGATCCAATCCCTTCATCAGATTAGTTATGAATTTTAACTGTGTAATTGAAAAGGTTCATCCATAAATCTAATGAAACAAAACTTTTTAAAATTTCCTATAAAACCTTTCCAAATGTACAAACATTAAATGGTAAACTCTGCCCTACAAATCAAATACATATTTTAATTACACAAGTTTTTCGACAATTATGATATTCTACTAGGTACTATGATATTCTACTCAAGACATTTATATTTTATTTCATATTTTTATTGTCAGACTATTAGCAGTTGACACAAACAGAAAAATGAATTAAATAAATGTAAGTCAAAAATAATAAAATATTAAAAACAAAATTTAAAATAAAATTAAAAACCAAAAAAAAAGTTTTCAAATTGACATTATGATTACAAATTAAGTTTAATTAATTAACTAACTGGGGAAGTATTCAAAAAATTAAAAACATTAAGACACGTTGGTCAAACATTTGCTTCAATGGTTAGGAAAACCCAGAAAGACACTAACCAGACCATTAAATCAAATGTTAGTACCGCGTTGTTCAACGGTAAGTAAGAGAGAAGTGACATTGAAGGGACAAAGGAAGAAAGTTTTTAGTATTTCGGATTGGAACCGCCAAACTAATTTGGCTAATTAGATACAAGGAATCTATCACACCATTAATTATTTTGTGTAAGAAAACTACCCCAAGCATGGTTCTGCTATCCGAAAGGGAAGGAAGGTTAATCAACAAAAGTCTACTACGATACGAAGGTATTCGAATATTAGTATTCCAGATAAGGCCCTAAGGGCAAAGAGAAGAAATTGCTTTTGTACAGCTTCTAATCTGTCCTGATGAATCATGTATTGGGGAGACCATACACTCGATCCATATTCAAGAATATGGAAGAATATAAAGATTTCTTGATAGGTAGGGATCGTCAAATTCCTTACACTACTGCTTTATGTAATCCAAGATAATAAAAGCTCGATTAACAACAGAAGAGATGTGCTTATCAAATTATAGTTTTGGATCGAAAAGGATACCCAAATCATTGACCGACTCTATTCTCTGAATATTCTTACCATCGAGAAAGTAGTTATTATAGGTAGGTATTCGCCTACTATAGGACATTACGTTACATTTACTAATATTGAGATGTAGTAAGTTAACTTTACACCAGACTTGAAGTGTGTCGAGATCACTTTGTAGACCGTGACTCAGGTAAGAGTCAGTTCGTGACAAACAAAGTTTTACATCACCGGAATACATCAGAACCCGGGAACTAGAAATTGCTGAAGACAAATCATTAATGAAGAGTGAAAACTTAAAAGCCAAAGATGGCTTCTTTGAGGAACCTACGAGGTAACACGCACGGGCTTGGATAATGTGCCATTAACATTAACTTTTTGAGTTCTAGAACACAAATAGTTCGGAATCCAAAGAATTAATTTACATGGAAATCCAACCAAATTAATTTTATTTACTAAAAGACAGTGATTAACGGTATCAAAAGCTTTGCTAAAATCAGTGTAAATGACATCTGCTTGCAATTTATTTTGAAACCTCTGTATAAAAATGGAAGTTAATTCTAACAAATTAGTGGTAGTAGATCTATATTTCATAAACCCGTACTGGCAAGGTGAAACAATAAATTTACAAAGACGTTGCAATTGAGAAGTTATCAATTTCTTAAAAGTTTTAGGAATTGCAAACAACTTTGAGATACCCCCTATAGTTACAAGTGTTAGATTTAGTACCTTTTTTATGAAGGTAAACAATTAAAGATGCTTTCCAAATGTCAGGAAAGCAGCACGACAATTTAATTAACGTATACAAAGGTTTCAAGAGTTGGTCGGCACAGTTTCTGAGCACGCACCCAGGAACTCCATCCGGACCAGGGGGATAGGACAGGTTTAACAGCCTTTAGATTACTGAAAAGCGATTCTAAAGTGATCAATGGCCTAAAATTACAATTAGAAGCATTTACACGATAGGGATAAGTCAAGTTTAGATTATTTTGATGAATATAATAAGTTGATTGGAAAAAATAAGCAAATAAATCGGCTATAGCCTGATCAGAGTTAGCAGTCTTATTTTCAAAGACCATTGAGGAAGGAATTGTTGATGATTTACGCTTCGCATTAACGAAGTTATAAAAAAGTTTAGGATTACTTCGAAACTGCTGACCACAGCTTCTAAGGTAATTCGGATAGCACAGGCTGTTCAATGCAGAAAAAATCAGATAGAGCAATTACATATCGAGAGAGATCCAGGGAAGAGCCGATTCCCTGAATTTCTTATAAAATTTAGATTTAATGTTTTTTAAACGTGTCAATTTACGCGTAAACCAAATCGGGTTTTTAGAGATACTAGGAACACAAGATGGAACACAAAGATCAAATAAATTATTTAGAGTAAGGTAAAAAAATGCAACTGCTTCATCCATATCCCTGCACTTGAACAGCCATGACCAGTCAGTTTGGGATAGAAGCTGATTTAACTTGTTAAAATCAGCCTTCCGAAATAGAGAAATCCCAAATAAACGATCAAGGAATTCATTCTGCGTCGTGCGAGTCAATACAGCAGAGCTTGGAGTTGATATCCAAGTAGTTCCTGCAATGTTAAAATAGCCCAGAACCACGAGGATATCCCGATCGGAAGTTAAGCAAGAAACAGATTTGATAGCTGAGAAATGTTCAAAATAAACAGAACTATTAGAAGAAATAGGAATATATGAGTAAGTAATAAATATGGAGACATTGGAAATATTAATCTTTAGAATATATTGCTAAATTCTAAATCTGTAGAAATAATAGGATTAACTACTTCAGAGGAAATAGCAGCATTACCAGCTATCAGTACGCCACCACCACGACGAGATGTACGATCCTTCCTAAAAAGGGAAAAGTTATCGCAGAATATGTCTGTATTAAGAATGTCAGGCCTAAAGGCAATGACATGAAAAGGACAAGAAACACTATATGAGTAAAGGTTGCTAAGTTTGCTACAAAGACCTCTCACATTCTGATAGGCAAGCGAGAGGGAGGAGTTTAGTTTTTTTTGTTATTGGTAGCTGATTGGTTAGAAGATGATAGTGAAGGTAGAGCAATCGTAGTCCGATTTAATTTTCAAAAAAAATACAGGCCCCAAAACACAATACTGTTTACCAATGCTATGAATATTGCAATCAAAGATGTTATCACTAAGAAATTAGCATACAGAATTATGACATTAGCTCGATACACCAGTTTCAAAACTAAGGCAAGTACCGACCGCAAGAGACATAAGTCTCTTACAATACAAACCTGAAGATACTAAGAAACAATTTTTATGTGAAAGTAATTAGTTTCCAACAAAATAAAACAAATTACAATTAAACAAATCATAATTAACAACAACATCATGGCAACAACGCAACAATATCAGAAATGCATCTAAAACAAGCGATAAGACAAACACGACAAGTGACAGTTTTCGACAGAAAAATCGTGGAACTCACTGCATTTATAAGAAGGATCGATTTTATAACGCAACTCTAACCAAAACATGCTGTGAGACAACATAGTGTCTTATTTGGAGCAATCGAGATGCAGGCCTCTGGATCCGCACAACGAGTATCGCCGTTAACAGCACTCACAACGTGGGCAGAGTTAAGGATTGCCCTCATTAACGAATTTAAAACACATAATCCGTATGAAGAACTTTTACTACATCTGTACAACACCATTTATAATAATAGTATCCGTATTTTTGTTGAGGATCTAGAATATAAGTCTTTCATAATTTCAGACAAACTAGCGTTAGAAAACAGGCCACAAAACACAATGCAAGGAAGAATACAATCAAAGATGTTATCACAAAGAAATTACCTGACAGAATATTTATGACATTAGCTCGATATGACATTACAACTGTTTCAAAACTAAAGAAAGTAGCTCAACGAGAAGGACTATAGGAAAATGGTTTTAACGAACATAATAACCAAAAAAATATAAATTCCTAAAACCAAAAGTCTCAAAATAATACTAACAATGAAAAGCGTGGAAAGGGAAATAATCAAAATTATTATCCTAGTGCAAATTATTCAAACAATGCTAATCGAAGTTATAAGCCAAAAAAAAAAAATGCTGAAAATAATCAAGGAAAAACAAAACAAAACAAAACTTTGATCAAGCTATATCACAAAACCCAATGAATTACCAAAGTCAAAGACCCTCGAATACCCTACTCAAAAGAATTAGAGAAAATACTAATGGTCACTCTTAGATGGAAACTTCCGAAAATTTTCATCAAGGAGCCTCGGACAATGAAGATCCAATCCCTTCATCAGATTAGTTATGAATTTTAACTGTGTAATTGAAAAGGTTCATCCATAAATCTAATGAAACAAAACTTTTTAAAATTTCCTATAAAACCTTGCCAAATGTACAAACATTAAATGGTAAACTCTGCCCTACAAATCAAATACATATTTTAATTACACAAGTTTTTCGACAATTATGATATTCTACTATGTACTATGATATTCTACTCAAGACATTTTTATTTTATTTTATATTTTTATTGTCAGACTATTAGCAGTTGACACAAACAGAAAAATGAATTAAATAAATGTAAGTAAAAAATAATAAAATATTAAAAACAAGATTTAAAATAAAATTAAAAACAAAAAAAAGTTTTCAAATTGACCTTATGATTACAATTTAAGTATAATTAATAAACCAACTGGGGAAGTATTCAAAAAATTAAAAACATTAAGACACGTTGGTCAAACATTTGCTTCAATGGTTAGGAAAACCCAGAAAGACACTAACCAGACCATTAAATCAAATGTTAGTACCGCGTTGTTCAACGGTAAGTAAGAGAGAAGTGACATTGAAGGGACAAAGGAAGAAAGTTTTTAGTATTTCGGATTGGAACCGCCAAACTAATTTGGCTAATTAGATACAAGGAATCTATCACGCCATTAATTATTTTGTGTAAGAAAACTACCCCAAGCATAGTTCTGCTATACGAAAGGGAAGGAAGGTTCACCAACAAAAGTCTACTACGTTACGAAGGTAATCGAATATTATTATTCCAGATAAGGCCCCTAAGGTCATATAAGAAAATATATTGCTTTTGTACAGCTTCTAATCTGTCCTGATGAATCATGTATTGGGGGGACCATATACACGATCCATATTCAAAAATAGGGCGTACGAGTGAAGATTAAAGATTTCTTGATAGGTAGGGATCGTCAAATTCCTTATACTACTGCTTTATGAAATCCAAGATACCAAAAGCTCGATTAACAACAGAAGAGATGTGCTTATCAAACTTTAGTTTGAATCCAAAGGATCTCAAAATAATACTAATAATGAAAACCGTTGAAAGGTTTTTCATCGGAAAAGTCTTTCATAATTTCAAACAAAATAATGTTAGTTCGACAAGTGTACATTGTTGTCTGTCTTACTGCCGTATTGGCTGGCTGCTTCCAGTGAGCACATTACTCCCCGCTTATTTTCATACACTGCCGGCTGGCAGTTATGGGACTGTGCCCGTTTTAAATACAAACCGTGCGCACTGGGGCATCATACCGACCCTTTTCATCCGGGTTATGAGGTGTGACGGTGACCTGGGCCGAAAAATTGATCGCCACGTTAAACCACAGGTCCCCCAAGGTCCATCGGAAACGCACCCTTTTCCTCTGGTGGTTACGGAGCGGAGCAGTGAGCGCTTAAACCAAGTCCAATGGAAGAAGCCGGTCCTCCATGAACACCCTCAAGTTTTCGGGAGCGACCACCATGGTTATCGACTCCTCCTCCCGCTCCATCGTCCCTGCAGGTACTGTCTCGGACGCCTGTTGCAGTTGGGCATTGGCCGACGTGCTAGGCAGGTCATATCCTGGCATCCTCCTTCCTGCAGCTTTCGTCTCCGTCGCTTGCAGCAGTGGGGCATTGGCCGACGAGCTAGGCAAATCGTCCGTCTCACTTCCAGCCCTGGGTGGGGTTGTGGCCTCGTCCGAGCTGATGGGCGCGAACTGCGGGTAGCTCCTGTATTCTGGGGTTCTTGGCGCCTGTCTGTCTGTCTGTCGTCTGTCCCCTTGACAGTCGAGTCCTCGTGCCGGACCCACGATAAATATGCGGGCGGCTCCTAGACTTCGTCGATGGCGCGGGCTGCCGTCAACGGGTGGCTCTCAGTGGCCGCCACAGCTTCTGGGTCTCCCGCGTTGAGCCATGACCCGTAAGCCGGTGGTGGATCGAGGCACTCGAACGATTCCTTACCCGGAATGTCGAGCATATCGTAGTCCTCTGACTCGCCCTCGTCTCTCTCACGTGTCACCGTCGGAGCCACTCGTATCTGGCCCATTGCTGCTGAACGGGCTATACCCCTCGGCCTCCAAGTCGTCGTCGTCGTCATCGCCGTCGGCGTCATCCTCGATGCCGTCATTCCCGGTCGTGTCCCAAGTAAACAAGACTCTTCTGGAAGAAGCAGCACTTGCGTCGCGTAGTCCTCTGAACACCTCTCGCAAGTTTTCGGCATGTTGCTCCAGCGTAGCTCCGATGACGATTAAATCGTCCAAGTATGCAAACTCGGGACCAATAACTACATCCAAAGTGCGCTGAAATGTTGCGGGTGCGGAATGCATCCGGAACGACATCACCTTCCAGTGGTAAAGGCCCCGACCGGGAACTGTGAACGCCGTGCACTCCCTCCGCTATGGCTATTTGCCAATACCATTTCTTCAGGTCCAGCGTTGTGATATATTTTGCGTTTCGAAGCTTCTCTAGGAAATGGTTGATCCTTGGTAATTGATGCACATCCGGTCTTCTTTCCCACCAGTACTATGGGAGCACTGTATGGGCTTCTCGAAGGCTCAATCCGTCCGTCCCGAAGCAACTCGTCCACCTGACCATCGATGATCCGTTGCATGGCTGGATTCTTCGGATATTACCGCTGCTTGATTGGGACGGTTGTCCCTCAGCACGATCCGATGTTCTGCGATGTTTAGTAGTAGTAAGAGTCCAAACGCACAAGAAATCCATTCCTAAGATTACTTCGTCGATGATTGTCGGTAGCACCAGCATTTGTAGGATCAAGTGTCGCTGTCCCAGCTGCACACGAACCATGAGTGCAACCGTCACTTCTCTTCTCGATCCATCAGCCAAACATATTCTACTCCGGACAGTGCGTCTATTTGATGAAGCAGCAATGCGTTGTGCCACCTTTGCGCTGACGAAGCTCCTAGTTGCCCCTGGGTCAATCGTAGCTACTATTCTCCCTCGCTCGAATCTCATTGTTTTTGTTAGTGTTGCGTTGTCTCATGCCGTTCGCCCGGCGGCTGGGAGCGTACTTCGCTTCCCGATGTCTGACTTCGTCCATAATCCCAGCAAAAGTTCAGTCGGGTGTTTTGGCATTCTCGGATAAAGTGTCCCACTTGGCCGCAGTTTCTACAAGTGCGACGGCTGTCAATGCATTCCTCCTCTTCTTGTATCCGCTGATTGCTCTGCACTGCTACTTGGTTTGGTAGTACTCTCCGAACGACGATGCCCCATGCTACTCTTAGAGCGCTCCGCGAAAGTCGGGATCAACTTGGTCAATTGGGCCAGCGTGGAGAACTCGTGTCGCTGCATGTAGAGCTGGAACTCGGGAAGCATGTTCTCGTAGATCCGACTTCGTTCCTGATCTTCTGTGTATGCGGCACGGCGCATCATGCTGAGGAGATATGAGGTGAATGATGCTGCATTCTATCTCGTATTTCGTCCTCCAGCCTTTGGAAATAGCGGGTTGGCAAGAAGAATTCTAAGAAATCCCTTCTGAACTCGCTCCTAGTCCCTTTGTACATCCTGGTTACTCGGAACCAGTCGGCAGCTGATCCAGCGATTGCTGCCATCAATTGTTGTTGCGTATCGATTTGATAGATGGCAATCATGTTCTCCAGATGTTCGATGAAACGCCAATTTCCGAAGTCGATCCACAAAATCGAGTTTGCAGACTACGTTGACACAGGGATCCGTAACGTCGCACAATGGGGCAGCCGGCCGAAAAACGTGGCAAAAATCATTTTTGTGATTGCGTTTGGTTAAAAAATGATCACGGGTGATAAATCCGAAATTTTTTTCAAATCGGTTGAAAATTGTGGTTGCTAGAGCCCCTCAAAGTTGACCTATTTCCTGAAATGTCCCAAAATGCATAAATTTTCTGCGCAAAGTATCAAATTTGAAATTGAATTTTGGGCGAAATAATCGATCAATCTTAAAGTTGTTATTTTTTTATTCAAATATAATTAATTCTTTATTAAATTCAGTAAAAAATTTAATTTTCGTTTTATAACTGAATATTACAAAAAGTTTAAAAAATATACTATTTTTGGGCAGTTTTTTAGACTCCGTACTCTAAAAAAGAGTATAGGGGTCTATTAGGTTTGTCAGAAGCGAAATGTGCGTAACAGGCAGAAGGAGGCGTGGCCGACCCCATAAAGTATATATATTCTAGATCAGCATCAACAGCCGAGTCGATATAGCAATGTCCGTCTGTCCGTCTGTCTGTCTGTCCGTCCGTCCGTATGAACACCTGGATCTTTTAAACTACAAAAGCTAGAGACACCAAATTTGGAATGAAAGTCCGTTATCTTCGCGAGCAGATCAAGTTTATTTCAAATTGTTGCCACGCCCCTTACCGCACCCGCAATGAGCAAAAAACCAGACACACCTCGAAAAAAATTTACTTTTAGGCCAATAACTCAGTAACTATGGCACTTAGGAACACCATTTCTGGTAAACAGGTTGCTAGTGACACCCTTAATGCAATGCCATTAAAAATTTTGAGCTGCCACGCCCCCTTTTCTCCTGAGAGTTAACCAAACGTTTTCACTTTAATGCCATGTTTAAGGCATTTATTCATATAGTAGAGTGTTGTAATTCAACATTCGTATAGAGACATATAAAATCAAACTATTCTGAAAGGGGCATCAACATACTACCTTTAACAAAAGAGCTACTGCGTTACAAAGTTTGTTATTTAACTGCAATATCACTTACGCGCGAGAGCGAGACAGAAACATACAAACACATGTTCGAACGTTTTCGATGCTTGTGTGGCGACAGCGCTGCCGGCAGACGCTGTCCGCGCCGAATACACACATACATACATACATGCATACATATAATTTCAAACGAATGTGTTTGTATAAATATTTAAATGCTGATTATCGGAGAATTCTTGAAAGTGGCGCGTGGTGCAACTGATAGAGTTGCGTCAATGCGAATTGTTAATTTAATTTTTTTTAATTTCAATTCAAAATGTACATATAAAATTAAAATTTTTAAATTTCATTCAAAAATTTAAATTTAAATTGAATACAATTGCGCACTTCTATGGGAGTACGGGGTCTTTTACAGTCGGCTCGATCGACTGTAGCCTTTCTTACTTGTTTAATCTAACATGGACATAACTTCTAATGTTCACCGATGTTCACGAGGAGACTATATACATATGATAGAATGAACCTTCTTCTAATATGCTTATGTAATTTCCTTTGCCCTAGTTTGCCCGTTTAGAATTAAAAGTCATAAAACGAGCGCAACCTCGTGCTAAAAATGCGCGTTTTATGTATGGAAGAAGAAGAGCCCATGCAAATATGGGTATTTCCTGAGTGGGAATTTCATAAAAAAAATTGTGTAAAATCATTTTGTAAATAATACCTGAGTTAGTAAAATTTAACAAAAATTATTTTTTATGCGTTTTACCAGTCTTGATACATTTTGGCTACAGGTAACTAAATAAATTGTTCTTTTAAGGTTCAAAAATATATTTTCGAGTTTGGCTGATTCCATGACGGAGAAACATTGCAATAAGATTTCTTAACTGCATTGTAAATATAAGTACACTGAGTTTTTTTGTTGAAGCGAGCTTATTCGATTAATATTGACTTAATTTAATGAGATTAGTTTTAGAAAAAATGTATACTTCGTTAGCATTTAAGCAGCATCTTCAAATGCACGTATTTCCAAAAAATTTTAAAGATAATAGTTACAGTTCCAAAATACAAAGTTTATTATATGTTACAACAAATGTTTGAACTCATTTTAATGAAAATTGGCCACTAAAAAAAAATTTGAAATATAACCTCAAAATAATTCAAACAAAAATGTTGGTAACAAAATTCAGTAAATTAGTAAAGAAAACGAATTAAAACATATTGATATGTTATGTTTATGTTAAAACAATATTAAAAATATTACTTTGTGATAAAAAAAAGTATTTTTAATTTTCATTTTATACGTCTAATATGGGCAGAAACATTAAAGAACTTTGACCTTAAATTTTGAAACACCCTGTTAACGGATCACCCAGACATTCCTTCTAAAGCTTAATAAGTTATCTATTAAATGCTTTTTAATTTGTTCAAATACCTCCCCTGGTTCAAAAGATATGATTTTTGCAAAATTTTTCGGCCCGCTGCCCCACTGTGCGTCGGCTGATGTGTTTGGTGTTTTTGGGTAGTTTCGGCTCCGCAATTCTTCCACGGTGCCTTCTGGATCCCGGCCGAACTCCTTAAAGATCGCTTGTAGCTCGCTCTTACATCGGTAGGATATCCATTGCACACCCAAGGTTTTAGACTTCTTTGTTGTTAATATTAATCCTCGTTGTATTCCTGGTAATAATCCTTGTTGTATTCTGTGTAATAATCCTGGTAATAATCCTTGAAATAATCTTTGAAATAATCCTTGCCGGTTGCGTTGTAGTTCTTGATCTGATGTTTAGATGTTGCTTGCTGATGTTGCCTCCTCGAGTGCTTGCTAACGACTGTCCCCTTAGGAGCCGGTCGTTTCGCTTATGTAGGCTTCCGTTCCGTCGACGCACGGTACTCGTGGCCGCTGAATCACCTGCTCGTGGCTTCGGGGATATTAAATATTCCGCTGCGATGTATGAAACCATGATATTTCGCGGAATCAAGAAAACAAACTATTTCCCTCTCTCTCTAACTTCGTCATAAAGCTCATAAAGGATGGAATGTCTCAAATTTTCTACCAAGGTCCCTGCTCGGGCGCCATCTGTAAGAAAGTCTCTAAGGCCGTGGTATGTTTCAGTCCGGCCAGGGCTACTTACAGAAAATTTATTTGGTTTGACTGGAGACGCTTGGTGAAAAGACATAGTGACACGATGATGAGCTGGTCACTATTTATTGGGAAAATGAGCGAGAGTTTTGGGATCAACGTGTACTCGTGATTCTGGGACAAAAACCGAGTATCGTCTACAGTTGATGGCTCTGAATTCGCGGTGTCCAACATAGGAGAGTACAGTCTGTTCCCATTGAATAGTAATCCCGAGTGTCAAACGTTGCTTTTGCACTGGCACGGGGTGACTTAGACGACTGCTACTTTAAGCGTTGCAATACATACGATGAATCACGACTTCTACGCGATAGGAGAGAAATGGCTGCTCCCATTGAATAGTAATCCCGAGTATCAAATGTTGCTTTTGCACTGCACGGGATGACTTATATGACTTCTACTGAAAGCGTTGCAATGCATACGATGAATCACGACTTCTACGCGATAGGAGAGTACTGGCTGCTTCCATTGAGTAGTAGTTCCGAGTATAAAATGTTGCTATTCCGCTGGCACGTGCACGCCTGAGATGAACGGCGCTAGGGGAAAACAACGCATACGATGTATCACAACTTCCATTCGATAGGTGAGTAGAGGCTACCCCTATGCGGTAGAAATCACGATCACCAACACTAGCATACACCACCACGGGAGGCTACCAGATTGTGGTCTTGGTAGTCGCTGGCGCGGAGTTGCTAGTGTTGATGCATACGATGCATAGATGAATCACGACTTTCGATCAATAGGAGAGTACGTGCTACACTACTAACTTATGTCGCGCTTTTATTTCATTTTATTTATTGACTTTGTTTCCATTATTCATTCGGTTCCTTATGTTGTATTTTATTTATTTAATATATATTTATATATATGCATACATATAAGATAAGCCTAAATGGCTTGTCCGCACACGCACAGGTATTTTATTCATTTTTGATTTATTTGTTAAGCTCATAACGTCGACTTTTATGGGGGACTCCGTATGCTTTTTACTCCAAACCGTTGTTGTTCGTTGTCAAAATCCTGGTTGTGTGGGGGGTCTCCGTTATCCTTGTATATCTGTAGTCCCGTCAATCCTTTGCTTATGCCAATATTTTCCTTATGTCTTTTTCCACTTGTGTTGCCGTCGCGAATTTACTTTCACTGTTGCGTCGTACGTGTCCACTCGATGGTAAGCTCGTAGAATCCCTGACTCCAGCGACAATTAATTGGTGCGTTCCTTGCCAAAATTTTCCTCTGGCGGAGTCGCTTTTTTTGTTGCTTTGGCTTTGGCACACATATTTTGTGCACAGATGCAACGGTATATTGGAGTTTGGTATATTGGGTTTGTGCAAAAATATGTAACAGGCAGAATGAGGCGTGGCAGACCCCACAAAGTATATATATTCTTGATCAGCATCAACAGCCGAGTCGATATAGCAATGTCCGTCTGTCCGTCTGTCTGTCCGTCCGTCCGTCCGTTTATTTCAAATTGTTGCCACGCCCCTTACCGCTCCCGCAATTAGCAAAAAACCAGACACACCTCGAAAAAAAATTTACTTTTAGGCCAATAACTCAGTAACTATGGCACTTAGGAACACCATTTCTGGTAAGCAGGTTGCTAGAGACAGCCTTAATGCAATGCCATTTAAATTTTGAGCTGCCACGCCCCTTTTCCCCACATCAGCTAAAAAACTTTTACGCTTTAATGCCGTTTTTAAGGAATTTATTCATATAGTAGAGTGTTGTAATTCAACATTCGTATAGAGACATATAAAATCAAACTATTCTGAAAGTGGCATCAACATACTACCTTTAACAAAAGAGCTACTGCGTTACAAAGTTTGTTATTTAACTACAATATCACTTACGCGCGAGAGCGAGACAGAAACATACAAACACATGTTCGAACGTTTTCGATGCGACAGCGCTGCCGGCAGACGCTGGCCGCGCCGAATACACACATACATACATACATGCATACATATAATTTCAAACGAATGTGTGTTTGTATGAATAAAATGTCAATGCTGATTATTGGAAAATTCTTAAAAGTGGCGCGTGGTGCAACTGATAGAGTTGCGGCAATGCGAATTGTTAATTTAATTTTTTTAAATTTCAATTCAAAATGTACATTTAAAATTAAAATTTTTAAATTTCATTCGAAAATTTGAATTTAAATTGAATACAATTGCGCACTTCTATGGGAGTCCGGCGTCTTTTACAGTCGGCTCGATCGACTGTAGCCTTTCTTACTTGTTGTATTTGTATTTTAAAATATGAATCAGTCTACTGCTTCTTCTTTTAAGTTTGTAAGTATTTTTGTAAGCGCACTACAAGGAGTACGGGGTCTTATACAGTCGGCACGTCGACTGTAGCCTTTCTTACTTGTTTTCATATGTGGTAGTTGTCCGACTTGGACCAAATTTGGTGAGGTTACTTTATAATAATTATGTACACATTCTGTGTGAATTTGGTTGGTCTTCATACAAATTTTTTGTTTTTGACCGATTTGTCCTATGCGAGCTATAATCTATAGTTCTCCGATCTTGATGAAACTTGGTGAGGATAGTTATAGTTATACCATACACCTACTGTGTAAATTTTGTTACGATAGCTTTCATAGTTTCAAAGTTGTAGTGCAATGAAAACTGTTTTTTACAATTTGCGGGGGCGGTAGTGGGCGTGGCAAAAATTTGAAATAAACTTAACCTGCCTGGCATATAGACGAAATTTCATTCCAAATTTGGTGGCTCTAGCTCTTGTAGTTTAAAAGATCCAGGTGTTCAACAATTTCAAATATAAACTTGATCTGCTCGTGAAGATAACGGATTTTCATTCCAAATTTAGTGACTAGCTTTTGTAGTTTAAAAGATCCAGGTGTTCATACGGACGGACGGACAGACAGACGGACGGAAAGACCGACAGACAGACGGACATTGCTATATCGACTCGGTTGTTGATGCTGATCAAGAATGTAAATAGTTTATGGGGTCGCCTCCTTCTGCCAATTTGCTTCTGACAAACATAAAAGACAACTCTACTCTTTTTCGGAGTACGGGCTCCAAACACATGCTAGAACGTTCTCGATGCTTATGTGACGGCAGCGCTGCACGCAGACGCTGGCCGCGCCGAGTACACACATACATACATAGATATTTTTGTGCATACATACATGTAATTTTTAACGAATTTATGTGTGCATGCAGACAACCCGATTTATGTTCGATTAAACTTTTTTTTTATTTGTTTCAACGTGTTCTAATACAAGTAAGATTTAGTGTTCAGGTACAAACATATTATATTAACAGAAATTAACACCGCGGCGATTATTTTAAGAAACGATGTAAACCCTAAATTACCATTAAATTATCTAAGTGAATAAATGGACATCACGACTTATATGGTTGAGCACAAAATTTAACTAACTTTATTTCTTAAAATCATTGGCCTTATATAGCTACAAATTACAGCGGAGTACAGCTCTCCTCTAAGATTTTGGTTTTGTACTCCAAGCACAGGATAGAGCGTGGTTTTATATTTAGATGTATTTTTAAAAAACTTTAATTTAGTGGGCTGAGTAAAACAAGAAAGAAAAGTACAGTCGAGCGCGCCCGACCGTATAATACTCTCTGCATTTGTCCCGATTAAATCATTAAAATCGGTATCGAGATATTACAATGTGAATTACTTGCATTAAAACACGTTGAAACAAAAACAATCTAAGCATAATCAAACACACATCTGTTTGTTTGTATTCGAATACACATACGTTTGACAATATGTATATGATGCAAATATGTATGCGTGTATGTGTGTATTCGGCGCAGCCAGCGATAGCGGGCAGCGCTGCCGACACACAGGCAGCGCTGCCGCCACACAAGCAGCGAAAACGTTCGAAAATGTGCTTGTGTGTTTCTATCTCGCTTGCACCTTTAGGTTGATATTGCGTTCAATTATCAATATTGTAACGCTTCTAGTTTTCTTGTTTATTGTCCGATTTTAATGCGCCTTTCAGTATAGTTTAATATAGTTAGGTCTCCACACGAATGATACAATTAAAATACTGTACGATACGAACAAGTTCGCCAAACCCGGCATTGAAGGTTCCAGCCTTTTTTATCAAATGTGGGAAAAGTGGGCGTGGCAGTCCAAAATTTTAAATGGCAATGCAACTATGCCGTCGCTACGAACCTCCCGTTCCAAAATTGGTGATCCTAGGTGCCATAGTTACTGAGATATTTGCCGAAAACACCAATTTTTTCCGAGGTGTGTCCAGTTTTTTGCTTATTGTGGGCGAATGGGGCGTGGCATCGAAAAAAAAAAAAGATTCTTGTATTGACTGACAAAATATCTGATCGTTTGACACCAAGCTCGAACTTGTAGCTCTTACCATCTCTGAAATCTGTTTGTTCATACGGACAGACAGACAGACGGACAGACGGACAGACGGACAGACGGACATGGCTATATCGACTCGGCTTGTGACGCTGATCAAGAATATATATACTTTATGGGGTCTGCCACGCCTCCTTCTGCCTGTTACATACATTTGCACAAACCCAATATACTCTTGCAGAGAGTATAAAAAGTAAGAATGCAATTGATTGCATTTATTAAAGAAGTGCATTCGTGAAATTTATTTGCAATAAAGTGCATCTTTCACAAAGGCTTCTGGATCACCTCCTTCACCACCTTCAGCTTATTCTTCAAGAGTACTTTTCCTTCTCCTCATGCTCCATGGACCGCGATATCTGCAGACGAATGTCATTAAAAAGTTCCTCCACCTGTTCATTGATACTCTTCGCCGGAACTCTGCCGAATTGAATGTATTGCGCGTAATTTGCCGACGGGGTAAAAATGTGCCGCAGGCACATAATTAGGCAATATGGCACACAAAAGAGTCCCTAATGGAACCGTTCTGGTTGACGCGAAAACTTGCTTTAGTGCTCATTTAAGTCAATTATTTGTTAAATTGGAAACAGTAGAGAGCGACATAGAGCGCCAAAGCAGTTCATTCATTAATAAAATGGTGACTCCAAGTAAATTTAAGATTCAGTGCCGGCTAGATATACTAAATTGGTACATTTCCAAAGCTAGGGATCTGCAGTCAGAGATCGATGCAATAGATCCTGACATTACTAGCCGTGCAATGCTTGAGGAAACATATATTTTGGCACGGTCTTCGTAAATGTCAGCCCTAAGTGCGCATCAGGCATCAGAAATCGTACCTCAGGCTTCTCACCATTCTCACTTGCCCAAACTAAAGATGCGCAAATTTAGTGGTAAACACTCGGAATACAGACAATTTATAGGTCTGTTTAATAGCTTGGTAGACTCTGATCGCTCGCTGTCAAATATTGAGATATTCAACCATTTGATATCGTGCTTATCAGATGAGGCGTTAGGCACCATCAGAGCTTTTCAGGTATCTGATGCGAATTACCCGAAGGCATTAGAGAGTTGAGTATATGACAACAAATGTCTTATCTTTTTCGAAACACTTGCCCAGTTGTTTGATATTGAGCCGATGTCTAAGCCATCGGCAGTTGGAATTCGAACAATGGTTGACTCTGTATCGGCAATATTCGAGTCGTTAATGTCCGTTGGAGATGAACAAGATTTTGCAAATGCAATCTTGATTCACATAGTCATGTCGAAGGTAGATCCCCATATAAAGTCCAAGTATGAGGAACAGCTTGACTATAACAAATTGTCGTAATGGGCCGACTGTGCTGCGGCTTCGAACAGGCGATATCAGCATTTGTCTGCTGAAGAAAGTTCGAAGTCTAGGATGGATATAAAACACGCTAAAAAACCATACGATTGGAAATAATCCAGGGTTCGCAGCACTGCCAGTTGACGATAGATTTAATTTCGTAAAATCTAATCAACTCTGTATAAACCGCTTGCATTCAGGGCACAGAATGCACTGCGTCGAAGTGTAGAGTTTGTTCTCGTCCTCACAACACTCTCCTCAAATTCACACCATTCACACGCATACAAAAATGCATACAAACATAGTTTTAAAATACAAATTTAAAAAAAGATAACAGTTTATTAAAAATTGAAAAAAGTAAAAAATAAGTAACTCGCTGGCTGTAGTCGAACCCGCGGTATCAGACTCACGATTTTCACATGCGGCAACTCTACCATATGCATCATGTCATAGAAACAAAAAAAAAAAAATGCCTGTCTGTGCTGGGGTTTGAACCTCAGACCTCTTGTTTCTCAAACGCATGTCTACCACTTGGACCACACCACTGCTGATTGATAAGACGGCTAGAGTAGATAAACATTGATTTACCACTTTCTTCAAACACGTGTATATAAATTTCAATTTTTAACATTTTTGACCAATTTGTTTCATATGTTGTAGTTGTCCGACTTGGACCAAATTTGGTGAGGTTACTTTATAATAATTATGTACACATTCTGTGTGAATTTGGTTGGTCTTCATACAAATTTTTTGTTTTTGACCGATTTGTCCTATGCGAGCTATAATCTATAGTTGTCCGATCTTGATGAAACTTGGTGAGGATAGTTATAGTTGTACCATACACCTACTGTGTAAATTTTGTTACGATAGCTTTCATAGTTTCGAAGTTGTAGTGTAATGAAAACTATTTTTTACAATTTGCGGGGGCGGTAGGGGGAGTGCCAAAAATTTGAAATAAACTTAACCTGCCTCACATATAGACAGACTTTCATTCCAAATTTGGTGGCTCTAGCTCTTATAGTTTAAAAGATCTAGGTGTTCATCCGCACAGCGTACAGACTGATATTAATATATCAACTCGGTTGTTGATGCTGATCAAGAATATGTATACTTTATGGGGTCGGCCACGCCTCCTTCTGCCTGTTACGCACATTTCGCTTCTGGCAAACCTAATAGACCCCTATACTCGTTTTTAGGGGTCTAATAAAAATGTGCTGTGTGGGCTGCAACCCCATACAACTCCTCAGTTGAAGTCGCAGATGTTAGAGGTTTTATCGAGGCTTGTGAGCATGCAATTTAGCCGCAACCAAACATTTTTGCTTGTGGCGCATTTTCATCCTCTTGCCAAGTTACGTCCATTACATTCAATTCTGAAGAGTTCCGACAAAGATTAACAAGTAGCGGGTGAAGGCCCTGGACCAACTACACCCTTACCGCGTCTTTTATTGTGATGTAGGAAAAAAAAGAGAAGGACAGACGATGAACGTATACCTGAAGAAGCAGCCGGCAACCAGTAAACGTGGGCCTTGAAGACCACGAAAACTGTATTCAGGTAAACCTGGCAGACCAAAACTAATATACAATGAGATACTTGGGTGTCGATTACAACGAAACATTCTCCCCAGTGCACAGTGGTTCCGCCCATAGGCCAAAATTAGAAAAAGTCATCACAAGATATTGAAAAAAAATGAACACTATTTATCTCACAAATGTCCATTCTTAACCAGTGCAAACCGGTTTTTGCTGTATTTCTAACGGTTCTTTCTAAAAATAGAACCGAAAGTTTGAACACGTGTTCATATTTAACTCACAGCTGCGCGCTTAATGACAATAATCTGTAGAAGAGTCAACTTGCAATTTGTCTGGTAATTTATTTAGTGCACATAAATTAATTATTTAAAATGGATTTTGAAGTTCAAGGTATTTACTTTTAACCAAAAATTATTAATATTGAATTTTTTCTTGAAACTCCAGCATAATTAATGTATTAAGAATCCTTTATATTTGTACCGTTTTTGTGCATGTTTTTTATGTTTGCCTAAGCTTTTAGTTGTGTTCCCCCCTTTCCCCCAAAAGTTTTCTATTTCACATTATTTATCTGTGTTTTAAGATAATAAAAGTGTTAAGTTTACTTGCGGAAATTTGCGGATGTGCCTGCAATCTTTAATATACTAACTCATCATCGTCGTGTTTTTCAAGGTCAAATTTGCCCAGCGAAGCCTCTGTGTCGTCTTGTTATTGTTTTGTTACATCTATCGTGTTTGTGTACAATTTTCAATGATAATTTAATTTATATCTCTAATTATTTTTAATTTATATTTTTAATTTTTTATTTTGAAAGGCGATACGTATCACTGTGTGATTACACGCCTATACGTATTTAATTTATGGTGCACAAAAATAGGGACTAAAATTGAAAAACAGCAACAAGTAATCAATTCTGTGCAACTGAAAATTGAGAAGGAGGGCTATGTAGCTGACTTCAGCAAATTAATTAAATCAATTGGTTACGTATGCAAGAAGCTTGAAGCGTTTTGGACTTGTTACAACCGCAAAAAATCATCCGTTCTCCAATATCAATGCGCTTGGTTGAATGAACATCGAAAAGCGCTCAACGTGGCCGTCCGAAGCTTGATTTCTCGGAATCTTCAGGGAGGAAGGCGTATAGCTCAGCTGAACGAGATCGACGAGTCTGTTGTTTCTGCTTTACGCAATGAGAACCAAATGCAAAATTTATTGCCAGCAGATCCTATCCAAGTTATTTCGCTTTTAATGGAGACCGGCATGTCAAAAAGCCAATATTTGCTGATAAGAGACTTTGTAAATAACAAAATATCCTTTGATTTTTTTCCAAGCTATCAAAGTATTGTACTGCAAAAAAAAAAGAGATATCCGGACAATATTTCTGTGGACGAATCTCACGCCGAAGTCGAGTTGCAAAATCTATTGGACAACACAGCTTCTAGCATACTGGAACTTCAAGCTGATGTTGTCAAAACAGCTTGTGAGGACTCTGTTGAAAATTTTATATTAATTGGAAAGTGGGGATTTGATGGAAGTACAGGCCATAGTGAATATAAGCAATTTTTTTTCTAATGACGGCTTAGAGGACAAAAGCTTATTTGTTACTTCATATGTACCACTGCAACTCATTTCAACAGTTGACCAACAAATTTTTTGGAAAAACCCCCGGCCTTCGTCAACACGTTACTGCAGGCCAGTTCGATTCCAGTTTAAAAAAGAAACGAGCGAAGTGTCACTGGAAGAAGAAAAGTATTTTAAGGACAAAATCAACCTTCTAAAGCCAACGGAACTATCCATCAACAAAAGAAATATTAAAGTTAAACATATTTTACAACTGACAATGGTGGATGTAAAGGTATGCAATGCGTTAAGCTATGGCAACCATATGAAAACATGCTCCGATTTGTCCAATTTTTTCACAATATTTTTTAAACATTTTTCTAGAATTTTCATGAAAATTTCATTGCGATATCACCACTAGAAGTATTTTTGGCCGCGGCTCAGTACAAGCCGAACTGTGCAGTGGCGAGAATAGGATTAATAAGGGCGTTGATGGCGATTGCTGTGGAACTTTCCCTAAATTTATACCAAATGAATTTTAAAAGCGCTTATCTCAACGGAGATATAGAAGAAGAAATCTATGTAACTTTTCCTCCAGAGCTGGCAAATAGAAGTGAAAGAACAAAGTCTGCAAGTTAAACGGATTGAAGCAAAATTGACGTCAATGGTACAAGAAGCTCGACTGCAAACTCAAAAAGGTTGGCCTGACCCCAGTTGCAACCGACGCATGTGTGTATATGAAAAAGTCAGGAAATGGGATCATCTTAGTATCACTGTATGTAGACGACCTTATTTTGGGGACAACCAAAGCTCAAATGTTGAGCAGTTTGAGATCTGAATTTATGGAAGTTATCCTACTGCTTGGGCATCGAGTTCAAACAAGACAAGGAAAATAATGCAATATCAATGAGTCAACCGAAATACATCAAAGATATATTGAAACAGTTTAATATGGAAGATTGCAAAACGACAAGCACACCGATCAGCACCAGTCTGAAGTTGTCAATGGAAATGTGCCCGAAGACTCGCACTGAGAAGAAAGAAGCTTTGAAGTTGCCGTATCAAAGCTTAGTTGGTGCATTGATGTGGCTTGCTGTATCAACACGTCCTGATATTGCATACGTAATAAGACTGCTTAGCCAGTACGACACAAATTATGGACAGTACCATTGGGTAGCCGCAAAACGAGTATTGCGTTACCTTAAAGGAACGGTAAATCATGGTTTGGTTTACACAAGAAGCGGCGAGAGTCTAGTGGGCTACGCAGATGCCGACTGGGCATCAAATATTGATGATCGCAGACATCAAATATTGATGATCGCAGATCTTTTACAGGATTCTCAATTGTAATGGCTAATGCAGCGATGCATGGGAATGCCGAAAACAGAAAACCGTCGCTCTTCCAGTACTGGGGCTGAATACATGGCGCTGTCTCATTCTTCAAAAGAAGCAGTTCACCTCAGCTGTTTCCTGCGCGAAGTGATGGGTAAACTACAGACGACATTCATCAACAGCGACAACCAACGTGCCTGACAGCTAGCCAGGAACCCTGTATTCCACAGGAACCCTGATATCCGTCAGCATTTCATAAGAGAGCTTGTCGAGAAAGGCGATATCTGTATCGACTACATCCCAACCATAGAAATGCCAGCAAACGTGTTAAAGTATTAGCAATGCAGAAAATAGCGTGATACCATTTGAGGGGAAGTGTTGAATTAAACATCTGGCAACACGCTTTACCTTTCTAAGTAAACATCCATCGAATGTTATCGATAGTCAAAAAGTCAATGTCTGAACGTTCAATGGGAGTTTTCTGTCAACTAGTAAATGAATTACTGAAATTAAATTTTTCTCACAAACAATAAAGAATAAATGTTATTACTTTCACTTATTGGATCTGCTGGATTAATATTTACATCAGGTTATGGGCAAGCACGCTTCCACTGCGCAAAGTGAAAGAATAGAAGGTAATTGTCTATTATATGGGCCTCATCGCCAAAATTAGCGAAAAACAAGAAAGAAAAGTACAGTCGAGCGCGCCCGACCGTATAATACTCTCTGCATTTGTCCCGATTAAATCATTAAAATCGGTATCGAGATATTACAATGTGAATTACTTGCATTAAAACACGTTGAAACAAAAACAATCTAAGCATAATCAAACACACATCTGTTTGTTTGTATTCGAATACACATACGTTTGACAATATGTATATGATGCAAATATGTATGCGTGTATGTGTGTATTCGGCGCAGCCAGCGATAGCAGCGAAAACGTTCGAAAATGTGCTTGTGTGTTTCTATCTCGCTTGCACCTATAGGTTGATATTGCGTTCAATTATCAATATTGTAACGCTTCTAGTTTTCTTGTTTATTGTCCGATTTTAATGCGCCTTTCAGTATAGTTTAATATAGTTAGGTCTCCACACGAATGATACAATTAAAATACTGTACGATACGAACAAGTTCGCCAAACCCGGCATTGAAGGTTCCAGCCTTTTTTATCAAATGTGGGAAAAGTGGGCGTGGCAGTCCAAAATTTTAAATGGCAATGCAACTATGCCGTCGCTACGAACCTCCCGTTCCAAAATTGGTGATCCTAGGTGCCATAGTTACTGAGATATTTGCCGAAAACACCAATTTTTTCCGAGGTGTGTCCAGTTTTTTGCTTATTGTGGGCGAATGGGGCGTGGCATCGAAAAAAAAAAAAAGATTCTTGTATTGACTGACAAAATATCTGATCGTTTGACACCAAGCTCGAACTTGTAGCTCTTACCATCTCTGAAATCTGTTTGTTCATACGGACAGACAGACAGACGGACAGACGGACAGACGGACATGGCTATATCGACTCGGCTTGTGACGCTGATCAAGAATATATATACTTTATGGGGTCTGCCACGCCTCCTTCTGCCTGTTACATACATTTGCACAAACCCAATATACTCTTGCAGAGAGTATAAAAAATCAATGAACAGGTGGAGGAACTTTTTAATGAAGGAGAAAAAGGACAAGAGGGAGACGGAGGATGAGGAGAAGGAAAAGTAGTCTTGATGAATAAGCTGAAGGTGGTGAAGGAGGTGATCCAGAAGCCTTTGTGAAAGATGCACTTTATTGCTAATAAATTTCACGAATGCACTTCTCTAATAAATGCAATCAATTGCATTCTTACTTTTTTTACTCAGCACACTAGATTAAAGTTCATTTTTTTTTTATAAATTTTCAATGAATACTAGATAAATTTTTTTTTGACGTAAAGTTTTATGAATACTAGATTAATAATGTGATTTTTGACAAACAATTCAAAAAGCACATAAATTCAAAAGGTAACTAGATTAAAAAACTCGGATTTTCAAGAACTTTTAAACCGCGATTAAAAAAGAACCATAAGAGACCGCCAAAAGTTTTTAATGACATTCGTCTGCAGATATCGCGGTCCATGGAGAATTTTTTTTTCGCTAATTTTGGCGATGATGCCCATATTATAGACAATTACCCCGAAAGTAATTGATAATGAATTAAACATCAAAATGAAAACAATGATATGCATACCGAAGAAGATGAAGCTGATGTGCAAACAAGTTTAAACGATAATGAGATAAGTCCATCGACAAACTCTGAAGTCTCAGATTGTCACGAATATAATAATTTTTCGAGTTTTCTAAATGAACTAATGAATAACAACGAATATGATAATGGACAAGGGTCAGAAAATAATATAGAAGAAAATTCAAGCGTTATACAATTCCCATTGAAAATGAAAGTATCGACTGACTGGGAGACGGAAGTTAAGCGGAAAAGAACAGAATAAAAACAAAAAGAGTTACGTGTTTAAGTGTAAATTAACTAGTTCTAAAAATTAAGTATTTATACATGTTATTCTCTTTCATTCAAATATGGTTTTAAATGGTTGTATAAATTTAATTGATTGATCATTGCAGCTAATGATCTCCATAAATATAAAAATACGCTGACTTGTGTAATTGATTGAATTTCTCTGGCAGAACCAGCGCACTTTTTTGCTCTTTCATCGGATTTCTCGCTTTCCAATAAATGCTCATAAATAAGTTCTAGGTAAACATACAAATATTTGTCTATTAATTTGTTTTTTTTGCACCGCAAAAGTAGAACTCATAAATTTTTATTGTTTTGTTTGCCTTTTAAGCACGTTCCACATTTAGATATTAATGAAGAAAGTAAACCTATAACTGGAATGAATTTTACGCGGTGTCCAACTTTTGAAATATTATATTTTAAATTGTGTAAAATAAATAAATATCAGATTCAAATTTCATTTCAAGCTATTCAAAATATTATTTTAACTATTTGCAAAGAAATTAGTTCAGTTTTATATGTAAACAAGTAAGAAAGGCTACAGTCGATCGAGCCGACTATAAAAGACCCCGTACTCCCATGGTATTGCGCATTTGTATTCAATTTGAATTAAAATTTTCGAAAGAAATTTAAAATTTTTAATTTTATATGTACATTTTGAATTGAAATTTAAAAAAAAATAATTTAACAATTCGCATGCCAGCATTCGAACCTACAACCTCAGACAAACTCTATCAGTTGCACCACGCGCCACTTTCAAGAATTCTCCTTATATCAGCATTTACATATTATTCATACAAACACACATTCGTTTTTTTCTAACGCATTAGCTCTTTTGTTAAAGGTAATATTTTGATGCCACTTTCAGAATAGTTTGATTTTATATGTCTCTATACCTATGTTGAATTACAACACCCTACTATATTAATAAATGCCTTAAACATGGCATTAAAGCGTAAACGTTTGGTTAACTCTAATGAGAAAAGGGGGCGTGGCAGCTCAAAATTTTTAATGGCATTGCATTAAGGCTGTCTCTAGCAACCCTCTTACCAGAAATGGTGTTCCTAAGTGCCATAGTTACTGAGTTATTGGCCTAAAAGTAAATTTTTTTCGAGGTGTGTCTGGTTTTTTGCTCATTGCGGGCGCGGTAAGGGGCGTGGCAATAATTTGAAATAAACTTGATCTGCTCGCAAAGATAACGGACTTTCATTCCAAATTTGGTGTCTCTAGCTTTTGTAGTTTAAAAGATCCAGGTGTTCATACGGACGGACAGACAGACGGACAGACGGACAGACAGACAGACGGACAGACGGACATTGCTATATCGACTCGGCTGTTGATGCTGATCTAGAATATATATACTTTATGGGGTCGGCCACGCCTCCTTCTGCCTGTTACGCACATTTCGCTTCTGACAAACCTAATAGACCCCTATACTCTTTTTTAGAGTACGGGGTCTAAAAAAAAGAGTTACGTGTTTAAGTGTAAATTAACTAGTTCTAAAAATTTAGTATTTATACATGTTGTTCTCTTTCATTCAAAAATGGTTTTAAATGGTTGTATAAATTTAATTGGATTTGACTGATTGATCATTGGAGCTAATGATCTCCATAAATATAAACATACGCTGACTTGTGTAATTGATTGAATTTAAAACAAGAAACGGGAAAAAACGATTATTAAATACCCTTGCAGTCATGCATATTCTGTTAATTTGGCTTCAGTCGCCAATTATTTCTATGTAGATATATGATATGGTGGCTCGATTTGGATGAAATTTGGTCAACAGATGGGAAACGAAAATGAAATTTGCATGAATTTGTTTGAAATCGGTCAATAAACACTGAAAATTTTCATACTAAGCTTTTCAACCGGTTGTTCCTATGGTAGCTATATGATATAGTGGTCCAATCTGCCGGATTTTAACATATGAATTGCGTGCTGGAAGAATACAGATCTGAACCAAATTTCATCAAGATAGCTTTAAAAATGAGAGACTAGTTCGCTTAGAAACAGACGGACAGACGGACATGGCTATATCGACTCGGCTGTTGATGCTGATCAAGAATGTATATACTTTATGTGGTCGGCAAGCCTCCTTCAATGCGTTACAAACTTCTTGACAAAAACATAATACCCTCTGCAAGGGTATAAAAATAATTAAAAAATGTGCTCCAAAATTGTGTGTGATATGTGCAACCGTGCTTTTGACGGGGTGGATGCTTTCGTTGTGCATTATAGCAAGTGCACCGGACCTGTAAACTCTTTTAGAATAATGATGGAGGCGTCAAGGAACCAAGATTCGAGTGATCGTCCCTCTTCAACATCAACTTTAGACGTCGAACCTACTACATCTGCCAGAGCCTTGAAAAGAGCAGGAGCTATAATTAATCAACCCGATAGGAAAGAAAATGAAAAGCGATGATATTCATTGTAAAGAATGCAACGTTTCAATTTAAAGAAATGCATATAAAATGCACTTGCTCACTGATACGAAAATGAAAATGTAATTATTCTTCGTGATTTATACAATCAAATAAAAAGAAACATTTTGTAATGGTGCAAGTGTGGTATTGATGGGGGGTGGCACTAATGTCCTTATTCACAAAGGGATTCGAGTTTTCCAACCTCATAAGCATGGCGAGATTTCGAATAAATGTGTACCTCTAGCTATGCTCTATCTAGCTCGCCGGATTGTCGGGGTTCTTCTCTAATCTCTCGTTGATTCCATGAAAACACACATTAACATAATTTTTTAGGTACACTTTGTGATATTTAAAAGAAATGGAAATGAATAAAATAATATTAATACCGACAGAAGATCAGTTACATCTTTGCAGAAATATGGAGATCAGTTGATATTGACTCCTTCTCTACCCTCCCTGCCTATATGTCTCGGTGGACCCTTTTTAGAAACTACGAGCTGTCATCTTATTGGAACAATTCACCATTTACTCGGGACGAATAAGAAAAAAGAAATTAATTTTACGTTCTAAATATATTTAAAAAATTTTCATTATGAACGGGAATGATTCTTATAAAAATTAAATAATTCACATTCATATTAAATTTCGTTGAGATTTACAATGGAGTATGCGACTTATTAATTTGAAAAAATATATAAATTGCAGAAGAAATGTAATTCAATTGTGAAATAAATGATCTATCGAAAATCGGTTATTTTTCTTGACGTTGACAATAAGTATAGAGAACATACATACAATTCCCGATTTAATAATTCGACAATTTTAATTCTCTTTCATAATCAAACATTTCAATACGTACTCACTCCGATATACTTGAGCTCAATGATGACGGTTAAATGAATACCTGTAAGGAAAACCAATTTCTGTGCTGGAATTGTATGTATATATGTATCCATATAGACATATTATAAATATATAGAAAATATTAAACGTTTCAAACTTCAATGAATCCGATGTTCGTTCATTATTTAGTATGTAAAATAAATGAAAGAATAAAAAAAATTAACAGATTCCGTCGATGTTGAAGACACAGTAGTACACATGAATCCAAAATAGCGAGGGTGGTAGTAACAAAAACCACTATAAAAGGGTCAGCATGAACAACACTTTGAATCCTAGATTAATGCTGATTCAGCTGGCGACTTATCTTTCTCCTTGAGGTGTCTCTTGGTGTTGTCTCTTGGGGACTAGGCGACAAGACGGCTTCCAAGTCTAAGTAGCCCTGTTCATTCTTTGGTTAGGATGAACCTATGAGAGGGAATTTACTTCTCTGTAGTCTCCGTCGAAGATGAATACTTTCTCTTGGAAAAGGTCCGAGTGCCTTTTCCACAGATGTATTTCACAAATACGGCTCCGAAGTGACAGCTGGTTTAGAATGTCGACTTGAAAATATCAAATATATATATATATATATATATGATATGATATATATATATTATATGATATATATATATATATAGTGACATATGTAGATACATACGTACCTAAACCCATACACCACATACACCACATACACCACATACACAACACTTATTATTTATGTCAAAGATTTCTTTCGCACCAAAGATTAATGTAAACACTCTCAGAAAATCAAATGGTGACAATAACACCACAAGAACTTAATGTAAACACTTTCGAAAAAAATCAAATGGTGACAATAACAATTCTGGCTTCCCACGAATGCATTAAATATCATAAACAATTGCCAGAATCGTTATTCCCATCATTGGGGTTAAAACTGCTGACGTTAAACAAATCCTAGCCGAACACTCTCAATCTCTTCAAGATCGAGATCTTTCTCTGTTTATATAAGAGCTAAAAGCTCAAAGAGTCCAAAGTCCAATAAATGAAAGCTGCAAACCGAGGTTTGCTTAACGTCATCAGAACATAGGATAAGCAGTCTAGTTTTGTACTCCGAAGTTTCGAGTTTGTTAAATAAAGTTTATATTTTTTTTAATAAGCTAATCGTCGAAACATCTTATTGGCGCAGCCGGTAGGATATTGATAATAAATATCCTCGTAATAAAGTAATCGTCCTTTATTTTCAATCCATTGAAAAGGAATCCTTGTACGACCAAGGAATTTCTAGGATTTGAGCTCGCGAATTTTCCGCGGCAAGGAAACGGTTAAAACATTACAATTTTGGAAAAACTATTATCTTAATATCCGCCAAAGAACCTAAGCGTGTGTGACTCATAACCCAATTATCAGTCGTGGCCCATATTTAAATGTGCGACCGCCACCAAAGATAATTGCTATTAAAAGAAAAAACCGCGCAAAACACCAAACAGTGTTCAACCAAAAAATAGATCCTCTGGACTATTTGAACAACTGTAATTAAAGAGCTTATATCTGGGCTTTACACATCAATTTATTGATCCCTGTAAACGTAAGTCTCTTATAATTCAACAAAACAATTCAACAAAAGTGACAATTAAAACAAAAAGTGACAGTTAAACAAAAACCTGAAGTGACAATTGCCAACAAATAAAACAAATCTACAACAACACCATGGCAACCAACCCACCAATGGAACTATCAGAAATACATCTGAAACAAGCGCTTGGACAAATTCGACAAGTGCCAGTGTTCGACGGAAAAACCGTGGAACTAACTGCATTCATAAGGAGGATTGATTTCATCATGCAGTTATATCCAACACAGGATGTGAGACAACATAGTGTCCTATTCGGAGCAATCGAGATGCAGACCACCGGATCCGCACAACGAGTGTCGCAGCTGACAGCAGCCACAACCTGGGGAGAGTTGAGGAGCGCCCTCATCGACGAATTCAAAACACAGACCCCGTATGAAGAGCTTCTACGACGTCTCTATAACACCAACTTTAATAATAGTATCCGTAAGTTTGTTGAAGATCTAGAGTATAAATCCTTTGTAATATCTAATAAGTTAATGTTAGAGAATCAGGTCCAGAACACTCTATTGTACACTAATGCAATGAATAATACTATTAAAGACGTTATTACCAAAAAATTACCGGACCGAATTTTTATGACATTAGCACGATATGACATTACAACAGTCTCAAAATTAAAACAAGTAGCTCAACGCGAAGGATTGTACGAAAATGGTTATAACGAACGTAATAACCAAAGCAATGACAATTCTAAGACAAATAAAACACAAAGCACTGAAAACCGTGGAAAGGGAAGTAATCAGAATTATTACCCTACTCCAAATTATTCAAATAACGCTAACTCAAATCATAAACCAAAAGAAAATGCTGAGGCATTACATAAAGAATTCAAACAAAACCTCGATCAAGCTAGATCACAAAACCCAATGAATTACCAAAATCAGAGTCAAAGACCTCCCAATCATTCTCATAAAAGACAGAGAGAAACTAGTGGCCATTCTAAAATGGACACATCAGAAAATTTTCATCAAGAAGCCTCGGACAACGAAGAACCAATCCCTTCATCAGATTAATTATGAATGGACAAAATTTTAACTGTGTAATTGACACAGGTTCATCCATAAATCTAATTAAAGAAAACTTTTTAAAATTCCCTACAAAAACTTGTCAATTGAACGTACAAACAATAAATGGTATTGTTCAATTAAAGAATTGTGTATCTTTTGCCCCTAGTAAACTATGCCCTACCCATCAAACATTTTACTTACACAACTTTTCTGATAAATACGATATCTTATTAGGTAGAGAATATCTGGAATCTTGTGAAGCAAAAATTGATTATAAACAAAAAACAGTTATTCTAAACGATCATCTATTCTCAATGAGATATGACCGTGAGAATTCTGTCAAGGACAAGACCGCATTTCAATGCCTTGATCCGCCCCAAACAAAAGACATAGCAATAAATTATGCTATCAACAATGAATTAAATGAAACAAATCAATTTCGATTAGAACATCTAAACGATGAAGAAAAATGTAAACTAACCAAAATTCTTTTCGAGTTTAGTGACATTCAGTACAAAGAAAGTGAAAATTTGACTTTCACCAGTACAATTAAGCATGTCATCCAAACTAAACACGAAGACCCAATCCAAAAGCGTCCATACAAGTATGCGCAAACATTCGACGAAGAAGTCGAAAAACAAATCAAAGAAATGATTGGAACAAGGTATAATACGTAAATCAAAATCACCTTATTGCTCACCAATTTGGATTGTGCCAAAGAAACGTGACGCATCGGGTAAAGAAAAGTTCCGTATAGTTATTGACTATCGAAACTTAAATGAAATAACAATCGATGATAAATATCCTATCCCAGTCATGGATGATATACTAGACAAACTTGGAAAATGTCAGTATTTCACTACAATTGACTTAGCGAAAGGATTTCATCAGATACAAATGGACCCACAAAGTATACCAAAAACAGCTTTTTCAACTAAAAATGGACATTACGAATACACTCGAATGCCTTTTGGATTGAAAAACGCCCCAGCAACATTTCAACGTTGCATGAACAATCTATTAGAAGATCTAATTTACAAAGATTGTTTAGTATACATGGATGATATAATAGTGTATTCCACTTCATTGGAAGAACATTTATTATCATTAAAAAGGGTATTTACAAAACTGCGCGAAGCCAATCTAAAATTGCAATTAGATAAATGCGAATTCATGAAAAAGGAAACTGAATTCCTAGGTCACATAATAACAACAGAAGGAATACAACCAAACCCAACTAAAATCTCTGCCATACAACATTTTCCCATACCAAAAACACCCAAAGAAATAAAATCGTTTTTAGGTCTTTGTGGTTATTACAGAAAATTCATTCCTAATTTTGCACACGTTGTAAAACCAATGACTTTAAAATTAAAGAAAGGTGCAACTATAAATATAAAAGAACCCAATTACATTTCTGCTTTTGAAAAATTAAAAGTACTTATAACATCCGATCCAATATTAGTTTATCCAAATTTCGAAAAACCATTTTGTCTTACAACTGATGCCAGTAACATAGCTATTGGAGCTGTTTTGTCTCAAAATCAAAAACCAATTTGTTTCGCAAGTAGAACCCTAAACGAACATGAAATTAACTATGCAGCAATTGAAAAGGAACTTTTAGCTATCGTTTGGGCAACCAAATATTTCCGATCTTATCTCTACGGTAGAAAATTCGAGATTCTCAGTGACCACAAACCACTTGTTTGGCTTAATAATATTAAAGAACCAAATATGAAATTACAACGCTGGAAAATAAAATTAAATGAATTTGATTATCACATTAAATATGTACCAGGTAAAGAAAACTATGTTGCAGATGCTTTGTCTAGAATTAAAATTGAAGAAAACCTGTTAGGAGAAACTTCCGATGTAACAGTAGCAACAATCCACAGCGCTCAAGAAGATAACCAATATTACATTTCAATCACAGAAAGACCAATCAATTATTTTAAAAGACAAATAGAATTTGTAAAAAGTAACTCAAATAACGCAAACGTTATTAATTATTTTCATAAAACAAAAATCTTAATAAATTATGTCGAAATGACACACAACCATGCAAAAGAATTAATTAAAGAATACTTATGTTCAAAAAATAGTGTTATATACTTCAGCAACGAAGCCGACTTTCTTACATTTCAGAATGCTTTCGTTGAAATAATTAGTCCCAATAACATTACAAAAGTAATGAGATCAACTAACAAACTAATAGACCTCCAGACATATGCCGAATTCAAAGAATTTATTATTAACACACACGAAAAGTTATTACATCCAGGAATAGAGAAAATGACATTATTATTTAAAGAAAAATATTATTACCCAGATTATCAAAACTTAATACAAAACATAATTAACGAATGCAAAGTTTGTAATATAGCAAAAACAGAACACAGAAACACTAAGTTAGCTTTTGAATTAACTCCAGAAATCCATAATCCAAGAGAAAAATATGTCATTGATTTTTATATGGTAGACAATAAACAATTTCTATCTTGTATAGACTTATATTCCAAATACGCAACTTTAATAGAAGTAAATGGTCGAGATTGGTTAGAAGCCAAAAGAGCTCTTTTAAAAGTATTTAATGACATGGGCAAACCAATAGAAATAAAAGCAGACAAAGACTCAGCTTTCTTGTGCTCCGCACTACAAATGTGGTTAAAATCAGAAGACGTAAATATATCCATCACAACTAGCAAAAACGGTATATCCGACATAGAAAGATTCCATAAAACAATAAATGAAAAATTAAGAATTGTTAATTCTGACACTAACCAGGAAAATAAATTAACCAAATTTGAAGTAATACTTTACACTTATAACCATAAAACCAAACATAATTCAACTGGTAGAACACCAGCAGACATTTTCATTTACGCAGGAACACCTGAGTATGATACACAGCTAAATAAGAAAAGGCAAATAGAAAGACTTAATGAAAAAAGAACCGAATTTGAAATAGATACTAGATATAGGGAATCACCTTTAGTAAAATCTAAATCCACAAACCCATTTAAACAAACAGGAAACATAACACAAATAGATGAAAAACATTATGAAGAAGTAAACAGAGGTAGAAAAATAACACACTATAAATCAAAATATAAAAGAAAGAAAGTAACTAATGAAAGTAAATATGATAATTCCAGATCAACTAATAACCCGAATCAAGATGATAACCCATCATAATTTAACAGCTATAATTATAACACTCATGCTACTCAACTTTGTATGGCCAATAAAAGGTCAAAATTTGGAAATCAACCCAATTAACTCCAAAAACGGATATCTTATATTTCAAACAGGAACAATCAATTTACCTATAAAATACGAATACCACTATTTAACAATTAATATAACAAAAACTGAAGAAACTTATAATAATTTAATGGAACAAACAAAAGAATTTGAACCATTAGTAAAAATACAGTACTTAACAGAAAAACTGGACAGAGAAATGAACGGTTTAAGACTAGTAAAACGAAATAAAAGAGGACTTGTAAATTTCATGGGCACATTTTATAAATACCTTTTCGGAACTTTAGATCAAGAAGACAAAGAAGAATTACAATCAAAAATAGATAACCTTTCAGAAAATAGTGTTCAAGTCAATGAACTAAATGAAGTAATAAAAGCTGTTAACAAAGGAATAGAAGTAATGAACAAACTAAGTATGACACATGAGGCAGAGCAACGACTCGAATTACTAATTTTTAACTTACAAGAATTCACAGAATATGTCGAAGACATTGAGTTAGGTATGCAATTAACCAGGCTTGGTATATTCAACCCTAAATTACTAAAATATGAATCACTAAAACATTTAAACGTTGAAAAAATAATAAATATTAAAACATCAACTTGGCTAAAAACAACTACTAACGAAATTTTAATTATTTCCCATATTCCACGCGAAATTATAAATACTGCACTATACGACATTATTCCATACCCTGACGAAAACAAAGACATTTTGACCGAAACTATACATGACACTTACTACTTACAAAACAACAAAGCATTCACAGCAACCAATAAAAATATAGTTATGAACAAATGTATTACTGGAATATTAAAGCAAGATAAAACAGAATGTAGATATTCAAAATCCCATAAAAATTATGAAATCAAGTATGTAGAACCAAACATTATGTTAACATGGAACTTACCAAAAATTGTATTAAACCAAAATTGTATCAACCGAGAAATTATTATTGAAGGAAACAATATGATAAAAGCTATAAACTGTTCAATCCAATTAGATGAAATTCAAATAACTAATACTATGCTAGATTACACACAAACAGTCTACATAAATAATAATATAACCAAACTAGAACCATTGTCATATGTCCAAACCAAAGAAATTATCCAACAACAAACAAAATTGTACAACACATTCCAAATTATAACTATAACAACTTTAACAATTATTTTAATCATACTTATATTATACATTATCTTTAAATATAAAAATATCCCAAGAAAAATTATTGTTAATTATAAGAACAAAAAAGAATTAACCCCAAACATACAATCAAATATTCAAAATGATACAGAAATATATCCAAATGTAATTGAAAACGATATCGAAGAAATTGTAATAGATCCAACACTATATCCAAAATTAACCGCCTGAGGACAGGCTCATTTCTTAAGGATGGGGAAGTGACATATGTAGATACATACGTACCTAAACCCATACACCACATACACCACATACACAACACTTATTATTTATGTCAAAGATTTCTTTCGCACCAAAGATTAATGTAAACACTCTCAGAAAATCAAATGGTGACAATAACACCACAAGAACCTAATGTAAACACTTTCGAAAAAATCAAATGGTGACAATAACAATTCTGGCTTCCCACGAATGCATTAAATATCATAAACAATTGCCAGAATCGTTATTCCCATCATTGGGGTTAAAACTGCTGACGTTAAACAAATCCTAGCCGAACACTCTCAATCTCTTCAAGATCGAGATCTTTCTCTGTTTATATAAGAGCTAAAAGCTCAAAGAGTCCAAAGTCCAATAAATGAAAGCTGCAAACCGAGGTTTGCTTAACGTCATCAGAACATAGGATAAGCAGTCTAGTTTTGTACTCCGTAGTTTCGAGTTTGTTAAATAAAGTTTATATTTTTTTTAATAAGCTAAGTGTCGAAACATCTTATTATATATATATATAGTGACATATGTAGATACATACGTACCTAAACCCATACACCACATACACCACATACACAACACTTATTATTTATGTCAAAGATTTCTTTCGCACCAAAGATTAATGTAAACACTCTCAGAAAATCAAATGGTGACAATAACACCACAAGAACTTAATGTAAACACTTTCGAAAAAATCAAATGGTGACAATAACAATTCTGGCTTCCCACGAATGCATTAAATATCATAAACAATTGCCAGAATCGTTATTCCCATCATTGGGGTTAAAACTGCTGACGTTAAACAAATCCTAGCCGAACACTCTCAATCTCTTCAAGATCGAGATCTTTCTCTGTTTATATAAGAGCTAAAAGCTCAAAGAGTCCAAAGTCCAATAAATGAAAGCTGCAAACCGAGGTTTGCTTAACGTCATCAGAACATAGGATAAGCAGTCTAGTTTTGTACTCCGAAGTTTCGAGTTTGTTAAATAAAGTTTATATTTTTTTTAATAAGCTAAGTGTCGAAACATCTTATTGGCGCAGCCGGTAGGATATTGATAATAAATATCCTCGTAATAAAGTAATCGTCCTTTATTTTCAATCCATTGAAAAGGAATCCTTGTACGACCAAGGAATTTCTAGGATTTGAGCTCGCGAATTTTCCGCGGCAAGGAAACGGTTAAAACATTACAATTTTGGAAAAACTATTATCTTAATATCCGCCAAAGAACCTAAGCGTGTGTGACTCATAACCCAATTATCAGTCGTGGCCCATATTTAAATGTGCGACCGCCACCAAAGATAATTGCTATTAAAAGAAAAACCGCGCAAAACACCAAACAGTGTTCAACCAAAAAATAGATCCTCTGGACTATTTGAACAACTGTAATTAAAGAGCTTATATCTGGGCTTTACACATCAATTTATTGATCCCTGTAAACGTAAGTCTCTTATAATTCAACAAAATAATTCAACAAAAGTGACAATTAAAACAAAAAGTGACAGTTAAACAATAACCTGAAGTGACAATTGCCAACAAATAAAACAAATTTACAACAACACCATGGCAACCAACCCACCAATGGAACTATCAGAAATACATCTGAAACAAGCGCTTGGACAAATTCGACAAGTGCCAGTGTTCGACGGAAAAACCGTGGAACTAACTGCATTCATAAGGAGGATTGATTTCATCATGCAGTTATATCCAACACAGGATGTGAGACAACATAGTGTCCTATTCGGAGCAATCGAGATGCAGACCACCGGATCCGCACAACGAGTGTCGCAGCTGACAGCAGCCACAACCTGGGGAGAGTTGAGGAGCGCCCTCATCGACGAATTCAAAACACAGACCCCGTATGAAGAGCTTCTACGACGTCTCTATAACACCAACTTTAATAATAGTATCCGTAAGTTTGTTGAAGATCTAGAGTATAAATCCTTTGTAATATCTAATAAGTTAATGTTAGAGAATCAGGTCCAGAACACTCTATTGTACACTAATGCAATGAATAATACTATTAAAGACGTTATTACCAAAAAATTACCGGACCGAATTTTTATGACATTAGCACGATATGACATTACAACAGTCTCAAAATTAAAACAAGTAGCTCAACGCGAAGGATTGTACGAAAATGGTTATAACGAACGTAATAACCAAAGCAATGACAATTCTAAGACAAATAAAACACAAAGCACTGAAAACCGTGGAAAGGGAAGTAATCAGAATTATTACCCTACTCCAAATTATTCAAATAACGCTAACTCAAATCATAAACCAAAAGAAAATGCTGAGGCATTACATAAAGAATTCAAACAAAACCTCGATCAAGCTAGATCACAAAACCCAATGAATTACCAAAATCAGAGTCAAAGACCTCCCAATCATTCTCATAAAAGACAGAGAGAAACTAGTGGCCATTCTAAAATGGACACATCAGAAAATTTTCATCAAGAAGCCTCGGACAACGAAGAACCAATCCCTTCATCAGATTAATTATGAATGGACAAAATTTTAACTGTGTAATTGACACAGGTTCATCCATAAATCTAATTAAAGAAAACTTTTTAAAATTTCCTACAAAAACTTGTCAATTGAACGTACAAACAATAAATGGTATTGTTCAATTAAAGAATTGTGTATCTTTTGCCCCTAGTAAACTATGCCCTACCCATCAAATATTTTACTTACACAACTTTTCTGATAAATACGATATCTTACTAGGTAGAGAATATTTGGAATCTTGTGAAGCAAAAATTGACTATAAACAAAAAACAGTTATTCTAAACGATCATCTATTCTCAATGAGATATGACCGTGAGAATTCTGTCAAGGACAAGACCGCATTTCAATGCCTTGATCCGCCCCAAACAAAAGACATAGCAGTAAATTACGCTATCAACAATGAATTAAATGAAACAAATCAATTCCGATTAGAACATCTAAACGATGAAGAAAAATGCAAACTAACCAAAATTCTTTTCGAGTTTAGTGACATTCAGTACAAAGAAAGTGAAAATTTGACTTTTACCAGTACAATTAAGCATGTCATCCAAACTAAACACGAAGACCCAATCCAAAAGCGTCCATACAAGTATGCGCAAACATTCGACGAAGAAGTCGAAAAACAAATCAAAGAAATGATTGAACAAGGTATAATACGTAAATCAAAATCACCTTATTGCTCACCAATTTGGATTGTGCCAAAGAAACGTGACGCATGAGGTAAAGAAAAATTCCGTATAGTTATTGACTATCGAAACTTAAATGAAATAACAATCGATAATAAATATCCTATCCCAGTCTTGGATGATATACTAGACAAACTTGAAAAATGTCAGTATTTCACTACAATTGACTTAGCGAAAGGATTTCATCAGATACAAATGGACCCACAAAGTATACCAAAAACAGCTTTTTCAACTAAAAATGGACATTACGAATACACTCGAATGCCTTTTGGATTGAAAAACGCCCCAGCAACATTTCAACGTTGCATGAACAATCTATTAGAAGATCTAATTTACAAAGATTGTTTAGTATACATGGATGATATAATAGTGTATTCCACTTCATTGGAAGAACATTTATTATCATTAAAAAGGGTATTTACAAAACTGCGCGAAGCCAATCTAAAATTGCAATTAGATAAATGCGAATTCATGAAAAAGGAAACTGAATACCTAGGGCACATAATAACAACAGAACGAATAAAACCAAACCCAACTAAAATCTCTGCCATACAACATTTTCCAATACCAAAAACACCCAAAGAAATAAAATCTTTTTTAGGTCCTTGGGGTTATTACAGAAAATTCATTCCTAATTTTGCACACGTTGTAAAACCAATGACTTTAAAATTAAAGAAAGGTGCAACTATAAATATAAAAGAACCAAATTACATTTCTGCTTTTGAAAAATTAAAAGTACTTATAACATCCGATCCAATATTAGTTTATCCGAATTTCGAAAAACCATTTTGTCTTACAACTGATGCCAGTAACATAGCTATTGGAGCTGTTCTGTCTCAAAATCAAAAACCAATTTGTTTCGCAAGTAGAACCCTAAACGAACATGAAATTAACTATGCAGCAATTGAAAAGGAACTTTTAGCCATCGTTTGGGCAACTAAATATTTCCGATCTTATCTCTACGGTAGAAAATTTGATATTCTCAGTGACCACAAACCACTTGTTTGGCTAATAATATTAAAGAACCAAATATGAAATTACAACGCTGGAAAATAAAATTAAATGAATTTGATTATCACATTAAATATGTACCAGGTAAAGAAAACTATGTTACAGATGCTTTGTCTAGAATTAAAATTGAAGAAAACTTGTTAGGAGAAACTTCCGATGTAACAGTAGCAACAATCCACAGCGCTCAAGAAGATAACCAATATTACATTTCACTCACAGAAAGACCAATCAATTATTTTAAAAGACAAATAGAATTTGGAAAAAGTAACTCAAATAACACAAACTGTAGCATTCAGCTCCATGTCCATAGAGGATTCGGAGGCGTGCACTTCTAGCATCGCTCTGTGCTATGCTCGTCGGATATGTCGTGGGTTCTTTCCTCCTCCTTCTATGGAAATCATAACTGCGTCAACTAAAATATATGTATAACTGGGCTTTACCCACGGCTAACCAAAGATAATGACCGATAACCAGGAATTAGGGCGACTTGGATGTTAACTGTCCCCTATTCTTTACCCACCCGACCATGGTAACACGATAATAATTTGGCGGTTACCCCTTAACAATCCATTTATTACATTATTCCAATTTGTACGATTTCAACATGATTTACCAATCGATAGATTAATTAATATTTACTCAAACATGATTACAATATTTCAAAGTATAAATTCAAGAAAAAAGAACATGATTCGCGAAAGAATACATGACGCATTAGCGGTTTAACTATACAACTCTTTAAGCTTTCGTTCAAATCTCTTTACAAACAATTTCTACATCTGAGCGACGACCGTTCACAATAGTAATATAATTTTATAAAATATCTTGCTTAAATGCAAGTGGTACTCACACTGAATATATTTTGTATTACTCACAAATTAATCCGCCGGTGCGTGTTCGTTGGGCCCATCGAAGATGCAAACTGTGCGATTGTGGTTATGTTTCTGTAATGCTATAATTATATCACCAAGGGTACGCTCATGTCGCTTACAATAATTCCTTTCTTTTATCTAAGAACGAATTTTAGCTCAATTAGTTATATATTCAATATTTACTTAAAATTACAAACTTATTTGATTTTACAAACGCTGGCGATCGTCAAACGATGTTAGATCGCCATGTGGAGTGGCACTAGATTCGGCCTTTTCCGTCTAGGGACAAAAATACAAAAATTGTAGCAACTCCGCCCAATTTGGAACGGGTGTGCGAGAACAGCTGACTGGAGTTATGCAGGTGTCGCCAAAGCGCTTCTGCTACTGCGTTGTCTCCAAAAGAATATTCCATGCGCAGATTGCCGGGTCACGCTGTGTCCAAGTCAGGGGTTAAGCGTGTACCAAAAATCAGCCGACCGACCGCAGGAAATTTGCACAAAGAACGCGCGAAAGCGCAGGGCGCAGATCGGTCGGCTACACCGCAGAAATTACACTTGGGAGCTCCTGCTAACACACAAAAACTTATTGACTACATGCGAAATCATTTTGTCGATTTATTACCTTTTTTTCTTTGTTCCAGCTCACTGACACTAACGCTGCAGATCTTATTGCACCAATTTAACAAATTAATAAATGCAACAAATATTATACATATATTTGTATATACATACATATTAATGCACAAGCATGTATATATTTGAGGTTGTGTGCACTGTCTTTTGGCACTTAGCAACTAGGCTTATTAGACTTTTACAATTTTGCAGCAACTCGTTTATCGTCGTTCGGGTCAGCAAACCAAGTGAACGAGAAGATATTCTATGATGGCCTACGTGCCAAATTTGCCTCCACTTTGCACAATGTGACGAATAATTAACTGGAGTTTTCCAGCATATTATTCTTTTGCTTTCGATGCATCGCCAGACCATCGAAAATAAGAGCAAAAGAGATCGCCGCTAATCAGCTGTGTAGCGCAAAAGGGAAATTTATGGTGAAGGGTTGCCAGATAGTTAAAAATTGAAATGGTAAGGGTATTCCTGAAAAACTGAACCCTACACCACAGTTAATATTACGCGAGCACTGCCTCTCGTATATATTCACTGAAAAAGAACGCGGTTCAGAAATATAAATATCTAATTCATTTTCGGTATTAAATTTGAATGTCTTTCAAATGATATACTCCTAAACATTTCCCACTTTCATTCGACAACTCGTAGTATACGGGACTTATTTTCTTACTAACCTTGGCTTTGATAAAGACAGGAGCCAGTTTACTACTGAATTTCTTCGCAGCATTGCTCTGCGCAAAACTGCGAGCGTGAACGATATCACCAACTTTGAACTGCACAGATCTACTACGTAAATTATATTTTCTAGCGTTTGCCGTATGAGCTTGTGTGATGTTTTCTTTTGCACTACATCGTGCTAATTGTAGTAAGTCTGGAGTTTTGAGAGCTACATCATCCGCTACCAAATCCAACTTCCTAAGGAGCTCGTAATCTTTGCCGTTCAAAATCATGTTCTGCCCGAAACATAAGAAATATGAAGAAAATCCGGTGCTTCGATGCCAATTAGATCTAAGCGATCCGCTTATCTCATTCAAATTTGCATCCCAATTCGTGTGGTCAGTGCCGATGTATGCACGAATAGCTGCCAATACTGAACGATTGAGTCGTTCGCTAGCGTTTGCCTGCGGCGAATAAATTGCCGTGCATATGTGCGACACTCCGAAACGAGTCAAAAACGCCTGAAATTATCCTGACTTAAACTGCGAGCCGTTATCGGTTAGGATTGTTTCGGGCACCCCGAAGGTGTAAAATACATGCTTTTCTACAAATTCACAAATCCGGTTCGAAGTGAACTTCTTTAACGGATGAAGGAAATGAAACTTCATGCAATGATCCACGATGATTAAGAGACCGATGTTTCCATTCTTTGACCTTGGGTATGGTCCTAACAGATCCATATACATTTTCTGAAATGGCCTTTCAGAAGTCATTGGCCTGCCCATTGGTGGTCTAAGAACCTTATTCGGTCCTTTTGTTGACTTGCAAGTGCTACAACTGGATATATAAGAACGTGTTTGCGTCACCATTCCTGGCCAAAGTAAATGTCGTTTCAGTTTTTCTACCATTCTTCCCATTCCTAGATGAGCTGAGTCTGGAGGATTGTGAGCACGATACAAAACATCTGCTCTCAGCTTAACAGGAACCCAAAGTTTCCATGACTCTGATTCTTGGATGCTGTTACCTGTGGCATGTTCAGTTCGCTTATACACAAAATTATCGACAATTTTCAGGTCCGGTAATCTTGCTTGGTTCATTTGAATCCGCTGAATCAACTCGAGGTATTCTTCTGAGCGAAACTCTACCGACGTTAAATCGATAATGGGACCATAGTTTGCTACTTCGCTTACGCTAAATTCATCTCGTCGAGACAAGGCATCTGCGACGACATTCTTGGCGCCGCTTCGATGTTTAATTTCAAACGAAAATCCTTGCAACCTGATCGACCATCTAGCTAAACGACCTGTTAAATCCTTTTGCTTCATGAGCCACTGAAGAGAAGCATGATCTGTTACGACGACAAAGTCCTGCCCTTCAATATAAGCTCTAAACTTATTTATGCCCTTAATCACTGCTAAGCATTCCAATTCTGTTACAGAATAATTTCTCTGCGCTTTGGACAATTTTTCGGACATATACGCTATTGGAAGCTCAATGCCATTCTCCTCCTCTTGCGCGAGTACGCATCCAAGTCCATACAGACTTGCATCGCATAGTAAAATGAATGGTTTCTGAAAATCTGGCGTTCGTAAGATCGGTGAAGATGTTAGCTTTGCTTTTAACAATTCAAATGCATCTTCTGCTTCCTGATTCCATGTAAGCGATTTATTTTTCTTTAGTAGCTCGGTTAAAGGAAATGTTATGGTAGCGTAATTATCAACGAAACGTCTATACCATCCTGCCAATCCTAAAAATCTTCTAAGCTGTTTTACGGAACCTGGAATAGGAAATTCATTAATGGCGTTGACCTTGTCAGGATCAACCTTCAGTTGGCCATCCCCAATAATGAATCCGAGATATTTAACTTCTCGCATGCAAAATTTTGATTTAGCAATATTTATTGTTAAATTTGCCTTGCGAAGATACCCAGCGATTTCTTCGAGCAGCTTCATGTGCGACTCAAAATCGTCGGAGAGTACCAACAAGTCATCCAAATAAACAAAAACTCTGGTTCGCAATGATGCTGGTATCACCTGATCCATCAATCTACACAGAGTTTGTGCAGCGTTACATAACCCAAACGGCATGACTTTGTACTGATACAATGGCCTGTTTGGTATTGTAAAAGCTGTATACTGTCGAGATTTTTCCTCGAGAGGAATTTGCCAAAACGCGTGTTTCATGTCAAGCCCTGTTATGAATCGTGCTGGAGGTAGTCTGCTTAGGATTCCGTCTACGTGTGGCAACGGGTACGCATCTTTTCTAGTTAGCTTGTTAACTTCTCTGGAATCTAAACACAACCGAACTTTTTCTCCGCGCTTGACAAGAACGCAATTGCTGCTCCATGGACTTTTCGATTCTTCTATAACGTCTAATGCTAACATATGCTCGATTTCTGCAAACATGCTCTTTTCCTTAGCTGGAGAAACTGGCCAGTGACGCTGCTTGATAGGTTTTGCGTCAGCTACGTCGATGCTATGCTCCATCAAATGTGTTCGCCCTAATCCTTCTCTCTCATAGGATGGCAGTTTGCAAATGACTGTTTCTAGTCTACCTTGTTCTTGACTCGTGAGCACGTGTTTCTTAGAATCGTCTATTACTTCATCGTCTCGACCTACATCGAGTTCTGAAATCTTTTCGTTGGCAGCTACTATTCTATTCACTAATCCAAAATTCTTCCAAAAATCCATCCCTAAATAAATATCTTGACTAAGTCCGGGAATTATATAAAATTCAATGCGATTCGTCTGACCACGATATGTAATATCGCTTACAAGACGACCGACTACTGAACACTTGGAGTTGTTTGCGGTTCTGATTGAACCATAACAATTTCGCATTTGTGGATGCTTTACCAGCTCTTTAGCGGCAGTGCCTTCAATGCAACTAATGCTTGCTCCTGAATCGAGCAACGCTACATATGGCTTGTTCTCAATATTAATTTCGGTGTACAATCTATCATCTCCATTGAGAATTATAGCTGAGACGAGCTGCTTCCGGATTCGGCGTATATTCTGCCAAAAACTTCGCATACGCGATGTAGAACGTTTGATCTTGACTATCTTATCGCACGCGCTTACGTCACCTAAGATTCGCTGCCTAGCCTCCATGTATCTGGCTACGCGTATGTGATATGGCTGTTGAGTATTTGTTCTAGCTGGTTGGTTATTGTCTATGCCGTGTTGTTCATTTCCCAGACTTGATCTATTCTCAGGGTCAGTCTGGGAACCCCGATCTGACATTAATGGTTTGGGCGCGTCTGAGGGGTTCTGACTGACGCGTCCCCCGAATGGTTTCCCGAAGGGTTACACGTCTGACAGTTTGGTTTGTAAGTGTCTTTCGCTCCACATCCGTAACAGAAGATGCTGCGAGCTTCAAAACAGTTATCGAACCGATGTCCTTCCTTTCCGCAATTCCAACATTTGAACTGCTTGCCACGCTGAATCGCTGACACGCTATTTTGCTCTTCTACGCTCAACCGATCTTCCAGCTGAGAAACGTAACCTCGCTGGCTGAAAGTATTCTTGGACACCTGCGATTTAACCTGCTTACAAAACTGTTCATGAGTACGAACTTCTTCTCTTAACCGAGAAAGGCGGTTTATGTTGAGATGCATTAACTCATACCTAAGTGACGGCTTTGAATGACGAATAAGCAGATTAACTAATGTTTCTTCTGATAGCTCTGATTTTAAGCGGGCTGCAAGCTTCTCGACATCAAACTGATAATCCTCGAAAGATTCTTTGTCAGCCTGTCGTCTGCTGTTTATGGCTTCCCAAATATCCATATCTGAATCTGCGTCCTTAAACTTTTCTCTAAACTCCTTGCAAAATTCATTCCATGAAAAGTGCTGAAAAGAACGATGAAATCTCCAATACCATTCGTTGGCTCTGCCAACAAAGAATAAGTGCAAATGATCACACAGCAGTTGGTAATCACCATTCAAATTCTGCTGTGAGAGCGAGCGAACTCGATAAAGAAATTCATCCGCCTGCAAACCATCCTTGCCACCCTCGAACTTAATTTTCCAACTCTGAATAATGTTTGGAACCTTCTCCGGTTGGAACGAGCTGTGACTCCGAACTGATTCATGTGTTTGAGGTATAGTAGTACCACCCACGTGTGCTTGAGTTCTATCTAAAGGACGATTGCCTGACGATGATGTCTGGCCAGATTGGCTATTGTTTCGAGCTGTTTCAGACTGCGATCGTGTTTCGATTTGTAATCCAGCAAATTGCGTCTGAATTATATTGGTAAGCTCTTGCAATAGTTGACGTTGTTGAGCTTGTACCGCACTTTGTACTATTCTGTTTATATCATCTATATTCTGTGTTCTCGACGATTCTAACGAGGATTGCTCGATACTGTTTATGCTAGTATTAGGGGGTCGATTTCGGCCTCGGCTCCGATTCTGAGACCTGGTAGTCATTCCTCTACGCTGCGATTCTCCTCTACCCCGACTTGCTTGACCCCTGCCACGAAAACTGAGTGGTGCATTGATCGTCGCCACGTTAGTATCATTGATACTAGGCGTACTTTCGACGGGTAATAAATTAAGTGTACAAACTTGATTACATGTTGGGCAAATGTTAGTTTCTCTCAAACGTGCGCTTATACAAGAAAAATGGAATTTATGATCACATGGCGAAACTGTGCTTTCTTCGCCACCATTGATAAGAGTTTGGCAAAGGGAACACGAAATGTTTTGTGAATTTAAAGCTGCAGGCAGATCCTCCATACTGTGACGAACCGCCATCATCGTATTTTACTTTCAGAATTCGTATACTTTTACTAAATAGCCTCTATCGATTGGTTTGTCGATGTTGTCATACAAATTGGTCACTGGTTATCTTACATATCTTTGTTTCTATTGAAAACTACTGAACGAAATGGTTGTTTAAACAATGTTTTTATGCTGAAGTCAAATGTCGAAGAACTTCAACCATTTGCAATTCCTCTCGCCTATCAACACTGTTCTAAAACCTGGAAAGTTAAGTTCGAAATGCAACAAGCCTTCTATGATTTGGATCGCGATGGTCGATTAAGCCGTAATGCATCGGACTACAATCGCATTTCCTATCGACGATGTCCAAAAAATCACTAAAAACTGCTGCTAATTCGAAACTGTATTACTTATTTGATAATATGACCTGAAATTAACATTGGCTTATGAGACACGTTTCGGTCGATCAACTCATAAAATTAGAATTGAAATCGCAATTCCGAACACGTGTGTCACGCACCTGTCCACAACCTCAATTCATACATCATATCGTCTTTAACCTAAACTTTGTGATTTACTGTGGATGGAAATACTGAGCTTGTTCGTGAGGGACACTATCTCAAATAATCCTACACGTTGAGCAATCGTGATTTCGGATCCAAAGAGATTCTTCAACTTCGGAGTAATTTTGATTTGGGTCCAATATTATGGTCACCACACCCACTTCTAAGGTAAAAAGATTTACTACCGTATAGTCAAAGATTATTTTTCCTGGTCCCACGTTTGGGCGCCACTTTCTATTGTTACTTATTATGTAGCATTCAGCTCCATGTCCATAGAGGATTCGGAGGCGTGCACTTCTAGCATCGCTCTGTGCTATGCTCGTCGGATATGTCGTGGGTTCTTTCCTCCTCCTTCTATGGAAATCATAACATATAAATAGAATAAGTGCACTTACTGTCTTCTACTGTGTCAACTAAAATATATGTATAACTGGGCTTTACCCACGGCTAACCAAAGATAATGACCGATAACCAGGAATTAGGGCGACTTGGATGTTAACTGTCCCCTATTCTTTACCCACCCGACCATGGTAACACGATAATAATTTGGCGGTTACCCCTTAACAATCCATTTATTACATTATTCCAATTTGTACGATTTCAACATGATTTACCAATCGATAGATTAATTAATATTTACTCAAACATGATTACAATATTTCAAAGTATAAATTCAAGAAAAAAGAACATGATTCGCGAAAGAATACATGACGCATTAGCGGTTTAACTATACAACTCTTTAAGCTTTCGTTCAAATCTCTTTACAAACAATTTCTACATCTGAGCGACGACCGTTCACAATAGTAATATAATTTTATAAAATATCTTGCTTAAATGCAAGTGGTACTCACACTGAATATATTTTGTATTACTCACAAATTAATCCGCCGGTGCGTGTTCGTTGGGCCCATCGAAGATGCAAACTGTGCGATTGTGGTTATGTTTCTGTAATGCTATAATTATATCACCAAGGGTACGCTCATGTCGCTTACAATAATTCGTTTCTTTTATCTAAGAACGAATTTTAGCTCAATTAGTTATATATTCAATATTTACTTAAAATTACAAACTTATTTGATTTTACAAACGCTGGCGATCGTCAAACGATGTTAGATCGCCATGTGGAGTGGCACTAGATTCGGCCTTTTCCGTCTAGGGACAAAAATACAAAAATTGTAGCAACTCCGCCCAATTTGGAACGGGTGTGCGAGAACAGCTGACTGGAGTTATGCAGGTGTCGCCAAAGCGCTTCTGCAACTGCGTTGTCTCCAAAAAGAATATTCCATGCGCAGATTGCCGGGTCACGCTGTGTCCAAGTCAGGGGTTAAGCGTGTACCAAAAATCAGCCGACCGACCGCAGGAAATTTGCACAAAGAACGCGCGAAAGCGCAGGGCGCAGATCGGTCGGCTACACCGCAGAAATTACACTTGGGAGCTCCTGCTAACACACAAAAACTTATTGACTACATGCGAAATCATTTTGTCGATTTATTACCTTTTTTCTTTGTTCCAGCTCACTGACACTAACGCTGCAGATCTTATTGCACCAATTTAACAAATTAATAAATGCAACAAATATTATACATATATTTGTATATACATACATATTAATGCACAAGCATGTATATATTTGAGGTTGTGTGCACTGTCTTTTGGCACTTAGCAACTAGGCTTATTAGACTTTTACAATTTTGCAGCAACTCGTTTATCGTCGTTCGGGTCAGCAAACCAAGTGAACGAGAAGATATTCTATGATGGCCTACGTGCCAAATTTGCCTCCACTTTGCACAATGTGACGAATAATTAACTGGAGTTTTCCAGCATATTATTCTTTTTGCTTTCGATGCATCGCCAGACCATCGAAAATAAGAGCAAAAGAGATCGCCGCTAATCAGCTGTGTAGCGCAAAAGGGAAATTTATGGTGAAGGGTTGCCAGATAGTTAAAAATTGAAATGGTAAGGGTATTCCTGAAAAACTGAACCCTACAAAACGTCATTAATTATTTTCATAAAACAAAAATCTTAATAAATTATGTCGAAATGACACACAACCATGCAAAAGAATTAATTAAAGAATACTTATGTTCAAAGAAAAGTGTTATTTACTTCAGCAACGAAGCCGATTTTCTTACATTTCAGAATGCTTTCGTTGAAATAATTAGTCCCAATAACATTACAAAAGTAATGAGATCAACCAAAAAACTAATAGACCTTCAGACATATGCCGAATTCAAAGAATTTATTATTAATACACACGAAAAGTTATTACATCCAGGAATAGAGAAAATGACACTATTATTTAAATTATTTGTGCTCCGCACTACAAATGTGGTTAAAGTTAGAAGACGTAAATATATCCATCACAACTAGCAAAAACACAAATACACAGCTAAATAAGAAAAGACAATTAGAAAGACTTAATGAAAAAAGAACCGAATTTGAAATAGATACTAGATATAGGGAATCACCTTTAGTAAAATCTAAATCCACAAACCCATTTAAACAAACAGGAAACATAACACAAATAGATGAAAAACATTATGAAGAAGTAAACAGAGGTAGAAAAATAATACACCATAAATCAAAATATAAAAGAAAGAAAGTAACTAATGAAAGTAAATATGATAATTCCAGATCAACTAATAGCTATAATTATAACACTCATGCTACTCAACTTTGTATGGCCAATAAAAGGTCAAAATTTGGAAATCAACCCAATTAACTCCAAAAACGGATATCTTCTATTTCAAACAGGAACAATCAATTTACCTATAAAATACGAATACCACTATTTAACTATTAATATAACAAAAACTGAAGAAACTTATAATAATTTAATGAAACAAACAAAAGAATTTGAACCATTAGTAAAAATACAGTACTTAACAGAAAAACTGGACAGAGAAATGAACGGCTTAAGACTAATAAAACGAAATAAAAGAAGTAAATTTCATGGGCACATTTTATAAATACCTTTTCGGAACTTTAGATCAAGAAGACAAAGAAGAATTACAATCAAAAATAGATAACCTTTCAGAAAATAGTGTTCAAGCCAATGAACTAAATGAAGTAATAAAAGCTGTTAGCAAAGGAATAGAAGTAATGAACAGCCTAAGTATCACACATGAGGCAGAGCAACGACTCGAATTACTAATTTTCAACCTACAAGAATTCACAGAGTATGTCGAAGACATTGAGTTAGGTATGCAATTAACCAGGCTTGGTATATTCAACCCTAAATTACTAAAATATGACTCACTAAAACATTTAAACGCTGAAAAAATAATAAATATTAAAACATCAACTTGGCTAAAAACAACTACTAAAGAAATTTTAATTATTTCCCATATTCCACGCGAAATTATAAATACTGCACTATACGACATTATTCCATACCCTGACGAAAACAAAGACATTTTGACCGAAACTATACGACACTTACTACTTACAGAACAAAAAAGCATTCACAGCAACCAATAAAAATCTAGTTATGAACAAATGTATTACTGGAATATTAAAGCAAGATAAAACAGAATGAAGATATTCAAAATCCCATAAAAATTATGAAATTAAGTATGTAGAACCAAACATTATGTTATCATGGAACTTACCGAAAACTGTACTAAACCAAAATTGTATCAATAGAGAAATTATTATCGAAGGAAACAATATGATAAAAGCTATAAATTGTTCAATCCAATTAGATGAAATTCAAATAACTTATACTATGCTAGATTACACACAAACAGTCTATATAAATAAGAATATAACCAAACTAGAACCATTGTCATATGTCCAAACTAAAGAAATTATCCAACAACAAACAAAATTGTACAACACATTCCAAATTATAACTATAACAACTTTAACAATTATTTTAATCATATTTATATTAGACATTATTTTTAAATATAAAAATATTCCACGAAAAATTATTGTTAATTATAAGAACAAAACAGAATCAACCCCAAACATACAATCAAATATTCAAAATGATACAGAATAATATCCAAATGTAATTGAAAACGATATCGAAGAAATTGTAATAGATCCAACACTATATCCAAAATTAACCGCCTGAGGACAGGCTCACTTTCTTAAGGATGGGGAAGTGCCATATGTAGATACATACGTACCTAAACCCATACACCACATACACCATACACCACACTTATTATTTATGTTAAAGATTTCTTTCCCACAAAAAAGTAATGTAAACACTATCGAAAAATCAAATGGTGACAATAACAATTCTGGCTTCCCACGAATGTATTAAATATCATAAACAATTCGCCATCATTGGGGTTAAAACTGCTGACGTTACACAAATCCTGGCCGAACTCTCTCAATCTCTTCAAGATCGAGATCTCTCTCTATTTACAAAAGAGCCAAAAGCTCAATGAGTCCAAAGTCCAATTAATGAAAGCTCAAAACCGAGGTTTGCTTAACGTCATCAGAACATAGGATAAGTAGTCTAGTTTTGTACTCCATAGCTTCGTGTTTATTGAATAATGTATTATATTTTTTTGATAAACCAATAGTCGAAACATCTTATTATATATATATTTTGACCACTACAGGCGGCGGGCGAGGAGAACACTGCACTAAATAATGTGGCTGTTATTATCACCAATCAGAACAATATATATTATGTATTCATACCTCAAAGACAGTACAAATATATATGTATATATATATTTGCAACTTTTCTTGCAATCAACTTGATGCGGTATTACGTTGAATGCAAACCAAACGAGCGGAACTATACTGGGAAATTAAATTATATTATTTTAATATATACATATGTATTTAAATATATATATACATACATGTATAAAATAATTTATTGAAGACACCACGTTTCTGCACTTTTTTAATAATTATATACACCACTTTGCACACTTCTGGTTTTCACTTTTCTTAAATGATCAAAAGGTATCAATGTCCAAAAGCTGCTGACCACTCAATTGCTTGCTTTTTGAAAAATAGAACAAGACAAAACACCTATCCAAAATATTCCACTCATTCACTCTCCATTGCAGACATAGCGACCTCTTAAATAACTGCATTATCGTACGATCTTTTGCCACATGTAATTGAGTGAAAGCTCGCGATACCTATACGCTGAGTGAGCTTTATCCGAAACGAACTCAAGCATAGTGTAAAAGCTTTATGCATGCATGCGAAACTTTGAGTCTAACATGTAACTTACAAACGTTTTATGCTTAGAGCTGGCGATGTAAGATAAGAGAATTACAAGCTCAGAACTCCAAATGTAATTTAAGAGAGTTAGAATATGTATTTATGTCGCTCTTTAAAACTGACCATCACAATTTTTGAAATTTAGCTTAATATTCCGCCATACAAATTTCGATTAAACTTTATGGCACATATATAAAGTAAACAGATGATGGAGAATTAATTGAATCAACTAAGCATTTTGTAACATCATATCAGTGTCTCTATGATTTAGAAACAAATCAGTGTCTCTATGATTTAGAAACAGCTGATAATGTTTTGCAAAACAAAATCGATTATTTAAATTTATTAACCAGTGAGTTCCAAGAAAAAGGTAGTGGATGGGCTATCCAATCATTTAACTATTGTGATTTAACAATAGTTAAACTGGAACATATTCCTTCTGGAGGGTACTGGGAAATGCCCGAAACGATTAGAAAGAGGAACGCAACCGTCAATATTAAAAACAACGATGTTTTTTGTTTTAAATGGTGCATACTAACATCAGTAGAATACGAGTTCATTGAAAATGCCACCTACAATGATAATGACAAAAAAAAACTAAGGAGGAATCTCAAAAACACTTCTTGCTATAACATAAGCAACATCGCTGCTCCTGTTATTACTTATAGGGGCAGAGACTTAACTTCTCGGATGAATGAGGCTGAAATGATAATGGATTACGCCTACATAACAAATATGTCTACATTGGCTAAATCGCAATTTACTAAGAGCCATACGCCAGAAGACTTTTGTCATAACTGTTTGCAATGGTATACTTGCAATAGTAAAATGCATACCAAAATTGGCGGCAAAGTTGTATCTACTTTTCCAAAAGTGGGTTCATATGCCAGCTTCAAAAACTGTCATAAAAAACGTTTTCCACCGGTAACCATCTACGCTGATATTGAAGCTGTCTTGGAAACTTTTCATCGATCACAAAAAGAAAGATGTCGTCAACTACGAAGCCTCAGAAACATACCGCTTGTGCAGTTTCATTTTACGTTGCACATAAATATAGTCCCGAGCTAAACGAAATGTGGACTTACGAAGATAAATTACCATTATGCTTTTAATCTATTAAAATACATACTTATAATTTTTCATTACTTTTGCTAATAGGGAGCGATTGCATCAAAAAGTTTTGTCAAGCCCTTGATGAGAAAACAAGAATGCTTTACAATAAATATTGGAAAGCATTCAAAGCCCCCAACCATTTGCTGGACATTGACGAAGAGTGTATGCAGGAATACAACAAATGTACGGCCTGTGAAGACGTGATCGATGATGCTGAAAAGGATAAATTCTTTAATTTCTTTACGGGAAAATATGAGGGTCCAATACATAAGAAATGTAAGTTGTGTTCCATAACTTAACTAAATATGACGTACATTTATTTATAACTGAGCTTGGTGGGGACTTAAGTATAATTCCTTGCAATAAGGAATTATATATATCCATTACTAAAAGTCACAATAGACAAAAAATATTTATACAATATTCAGTTTATTGACTCTAATAGATTTTTAAGCTCTAGTTTAGAAAAACTTTCTAGCTATCTTAACGATGAAGACTTCAAGCTTTTAAGTAGAAAGTTTGAAGGTGTACAATTTAAGCAAATGCGTCGGAAGGGAGTTTTCCTTATGACTATCTAGATAGTTTTTCAAAACTAGCCGCGAGACAACTCCCATGTAGAGAACTTTTTTATAATGCTCTAAACGATCATCTGTTTTACCGCGCTTATCTTATTTTTGGTGTTGGCCGGTTATTCCGTTTTTCTTGGGTTTCTTGTTAGCTTGGACATTAACCCTAGCTTTCCTTTTTATTTTTCCACTAACTTTTTATTTCAACAGTACTTATTAGCTTGTATATATTCCATTTTATTACATTCATTGCTTACACTAATTACCTCCACTATGTACGTCTGTTATAGTTCAAATTGCCAGGTGCGAATAAATGTTAATATTGGTTTTGTTTGCTGCTTGCTATGTGAAAATGTTTCACATGAAAAATGTGCAGGCCTCAACGGCCGGATTATTGACCTGATTGAGTATAAATCAGGCTTAAAGTGGACTTGTGAAGCTAGCAGGGATGTCGAAAGAGACATTATAAGCTTCATGCGACACACTAAAAGATGCTTTAGGGATCTATTTGGCAGATTTAAAAGTCTGTCTGATAGTTTCGCAGCTTTGGATAAGGAGTTTAAAGGCCTAAAAGTCTTAAATGATTCTCCAAACAGTAAAAAGGTAAATTTTAGATTGTCGATTGGCCCTAACGAACTTTCAGTACCTCATCACATACGCACCTACGCACCTTCTCTAATAAATTTTTCATCCCCTTCTCCAAATATAATTGTTAGTAGTGATGACAACTTTATCTTACCCACAGAAGTTGTCCCCACTCCCGAAGTAATTGTTCCTAATTCATTAGTTGTCAATACTGTTGCTGTTGGCGAATCAAGCAATTTAGTTGTTCCTGATTCGTTAAAAGTCAATGCTGTTGCAGTTGGTGAATCAAGCAATGAGTCTATCAGAGCTGTTGCGGAAGCTATTACAGTGTTCGATAAAAAGACTCTTGTAGGTGTTCCACCAAAGAAACAATTATTTGTTTCTAGGCTTGCCCCTGATACCACATCGGATGATGTCAAGGCCTTTATTCAGGCTAAATCTGAAAATTAAATATTACGGTGGAGAAATTTAAGTTCTCATATCATCGGGAAATTTCTTCATTTAAAGTAAGTGTTCCTGCCATTTATTTTAGTACTATTTGTTGTAAAGAATTTTGGCCGGACCATTTAATAATAAAGGAATATACAGCTAAGAAAAGAAATCGGACTAACCCTGTCCCGGCCTCTGATTCCGGAAAAAACTAACTTCCTCCCTCTCGTTTGACTATCAATATGTAAGAGGTCTTCTTAGTAAACTTAGTAATATGTATTTAAATAGTCTGTCTTTTTCATTTCATGTCGTGGCCTATTCTGAGACATGGTTAAGGCCCGATGTTTTAGATTCAGAAATCCTTTTCAATAAATTCGCTATCTATAGAAAATATAGTACATTCCGCCGAGGTGGTGGTGTGCTTATTGCCGTCGATGGTAACTTATCCTCGGAAGAATTAACTATCGATGGCTCTGTGGATATCAAATTTTTTGTTATTAAGTTATGCCTAAATAACGTTAGAGTTTTCATTACCTGCTCCTATATTCCTCCTTCTTCTGACTCTTCTCTTTATTTATTACACTTTTCTGCTAATAAATGCTAATAATTTTCTTGATGAGCTGTTTGGAATTTCATTGCTTCAAATCAATGCTATTCCAAACTCTTTAAATAGAATGCTTGATCTGATTTTTGTTTTTTACCCTTCCTGTTTTTCTGTTTCCCGCATAAAACCCTTATCAAATCCTGAAGATCATTAACACCCGACTTTGGAAGTGTTGATTGATTTACCTGATCGGGTGACCCGTACTAGTAGTATATCTACTAAACGGTCTCGTCAGTTTCGGAAAGCCGACTTTAACAAGTTAAATGTAATGCTATCCCAAACTGACTGGTCCCGACTGTTCATGTGTAGAGATATGGATAGTGCAATTACAACCTTCTATAATACCTTGAATTCCTTAATTGATGTCTGTGTTCCGCTCTGTGTTCCAACCAGGTTTAACAAGCCTATTTGGTTTACCCGTGAGTTAACATTGCTCAAAAGTAGAAAGTCGAAATGTTATAAGAGATTCAGGGAAACTGGCTCTTCCTTGCATTTCTCGCGATATCTAATTGCTCGATCTGATTTCTTTGTTTTGAATGACCGTCGTTATAAGGAATACCTTACTGACTGTGGGCAACAGTTCAGAAGGAATCCGAGACGGTTTTATAACTTCGTTAACTCGAATCGTAAATCATCAACGCTTCCATCTAGTGTATTCTTTGAAAGAGAATCTGCTAATTCGGATAAGGCTATCAAACAAGTTACAGTAAACACGAGTATAACTGTGACTCACCCTATCCTTATCATTTAAATTCCTTCAATAGTAATTTTACACCAGTCATCACCGAAAGCTCTCTCTTATGTAATTTAAAGGCTACTAAATCTGTTTTTTCGCCTGGTCCAGACGGAGTCCCCGGCTGTGTGCTTAAAAACTGTGCAGACGGCCTTTTAAAGCCCTTGTATAAACTATTTACATTGTCCGTTGAAACATGCTGTTTCCCTGAAGTTTGGAAATCATCTTACATTATTCCTATTCACAAAAAAGGAAATAAATCCGATGTTTGCAACTATAAGGGTATTTCCAAGTTGTCTGCTATTCCCAAGGCTTTTGAGAAATTAATAACTTCTCAACTGCAACATTTCTGTAGATCCATTATTTCACCCTGCCAGCATGGGTTTGTGAAATATAGATCCACTGCCACTAAGCTGTTAGAATTTTCATCATTTGCATTGAAGGGATTTGAGAGAAAATTGCATCATTTACACAGATTTCAGTGAGGCTTTCGACTCCGTTAATCACAGCCTATTAATACATAGGCTCAATCTTTTGGGTCTTTCCTATAACTTTACTATTTGGATTTCTAATTACTTGTGTTCTAGAACACAACATGTTTATTTTAAAGACACTTTGTCCAAATCTGTTCAAGTAACTTCGTGTGTTCCACAAGGAAGCCATCTCGGTCCCTTGTTATTTATATTGTTCATAAATGATCTTCCATCAGCGATCAGTTACTCTCGTGTGCTTATGTATGCCGACGACGTTAAACTCTGTGTTTCGGCTGCTGAGTCTGTTCTTAGGACCAGGTTACAATCTGATCTATGTAGTTTTCAAATCTGGTGTCAATCTAATTTATTAAACCTTAACTTTAGTAAGTGTAACGTAATGTCCTTCAGTAGGCGCCTCCCTTTCCAAAACATTTACATTGTGAATGGCAACTCTCTTAAAAGAATTGAGTCGGTCACTGATTTGGGTATCCTTATGGATCCTAAGCTCAAGTTCGATAGGCATGTATTGTCAATTACTAATCGTGCTTTTAGTGTCTTGGGCTTCATAAAGGGCTGGTCGAAAGAATTTAACGATCCCTATTTAACGAAAACACTTTTTACTGCCTTGGTACGGCCTATTCTTGAATATGGATCATGTATTTGGTCACCCCAATACAGGATTCATCAGGATAGAATAGAATCTGTACAAAAACAATTTCTTCTTTTTGCACTAAGGTCTCTCAACATACGCTTACCTTCCTATCGTAGTAGACTTTTACTAATTAATCTTCCTTCTTTGTCTGATCGTAGAACAGTGCTCGGTGTAATTTTTTTACACAAACTAATCAATGGTGAAGTTTATATATATATATATATATATATAAATATATATATATATATATATATATATATATATATATATATATATATATATATATAATTACGTAACGGCTCCTTCAATCTCTTGGGATGCAATGCTTAAGTTTACCAAAGTTAAACTCAAGCTGATTAATGACCCTGACACCTATAATTTTCTTAAATTAGCTGTTCGTGGCGGTTTGACACAATGTAGTCAACGTATTTCAGTTGCTAATAATCCTCATCAAAAAGATTTTAATCCTAACCTTGACACAAACTATCTTTCATATATAGATGGAAACAATTTATATGGGTGGGCAATGTATCAAGTGCTGATGAAATATCAAAACTCTCTCTGGCAAATATTTCAGTTGATGATGATGTAGGATATATTTAGACCCCGTACTCTAAAAAAGAGTAGAGGGGTCTATTAGGTTTGTCAGAAGCGAAATGTGCGTAACAGGCAGAAGGAGGCGTGGCCGACCCCATAAAGTATATATATTCTAGATCAGCATCAACAGCCGAGTCGATATAGCAATGTCCGTCTGTCCGTCTGTCTGTCCGTCCGTATGAACACCTTGATCTTTTAAACTACAAAAGCTAGAGACACCAAATTTATAATGAAAGTCCGTTATTAACCCAGGCAGGTTAAGTTTATTTCAAATTTTTGACACGCCCGAGAGCGAGACAGAAACATACAAACACATGTTCGAACGTTTTCGATGCTTGTGTGGCGACAGCGCTGCCCGCAGACGCTGGCCGCGCCGAATACACACATACATACATACATGCATACATATAATTTCAAACGAATGTGTGTTTGTATGAATAATATGTAAATGCTGATTATCGGAGAATTCTTGAAAGTGGCGCGTGGTGCAACTGATAGAGTTGCGGCAATGCGAATTGTTAATATAATATTTTTTAATTTCAATTCAAAATGTACATATAAAATTAAAATTTTTAAATTTCATTTGAAAATTTGAATTCAAATTGAATACAAATGTGCACTATATAGTCTTTTATAGTCGGCTCGATCGACTGTAGCCTTTCTTACTTGTTTAGAAGTAGATTTGCAATATCATAAAGAGATTCATGACAAACATAATTGTCTACCATTCTGTCCAGAAAATAAAGTTCCACCTGGAGGAAAACAAATTAAATTAATTGCAGACTTAAATAATAAAACCAATTATATTATTCATTTAAAGCAATTGCAACTCTGCATGCAACAAGGATTAAAATTATTGAAAATTCATAGAGTTTTGTCTTTTACTCAACGACGTTGGCTTGAGCCACACATTAACTTGAACAATTCTCATAGAAAATCAGCAAAAAATGAGTTTAAAAAAAAATTGTTTCAAGTTGATGAATATTTCGGTTTACGGCAAAACTATGAAAAACGTAGAGAAAAGACGTTCAATACGACTAGTTACTGATTACCATTCCAAGCAAAATTCTCCTGTCTTCAGACAGTTCAGCATGAATATTTTCGGTAATGACTTAGCAGCACTTGAGCATACAACATCGCTCATTCATTATGATAAACCAATCTATACAGGCGTAACTGTCTTAGAATTGTCAAAATGGTTTATGTATGATTATTATTATAATTTCTTAGGCAAAAAAGTAAAAATAAAAGCGTTGCTAAAAACTCTCCCACTCGGACTATATTGAATGTATCCGAAAACGAATAACTTAATATGGTGAACAGAGGGTAATAAGATGTAGAGACCATGAGCTGTTTACAGAAATTGTTAACAAAATTTCTTTGAATTATAAGGATGACAAAAGATTTGTAACATCAAATTCAATAACCACACTGGCTTGGGGGCATTATAAAATAAGTTTGAACAGAAAAAAATTTGTAAAATATGTAAAAACATTTTATTCAAAGATAAGACTTATTATATAACACTTGTGCTTGTGCTTGTAAATATGTATAACTAATAAAAAAAAAATATTCCAAATGAATAATAAAAATAAAAATAAAAAAAGTCTTTTATTTAATTATATCTTTTTATTAATCCAGGAATTATGTGACTCATCAAAGCCACTTAACAAAAACTTTATTTTTTCAAGATTTTATAATTTTTTCAATCAAGTATGCGTTTTTATCTCTAACTCGTTGAAGTTCTTCTTCATAGAATGAACCCTTTATGCGTTCATTTTTATAATCTTTTAATAAATAAGTGGCTGGATCTGTTGATTTAATTTTTGTAATTCTAAATATTTCAGTTATCCAATTTGGTTCATATCCTTTAGCGAAAACACTTTTATATTTACTTATTTGAACAAAATCGTTAACAGAGTATTTGTGTTTATGAAAAATTTTACGATGATTGTACACCGACTTTAAAATAAATTTTTCATTCTTTCTGTCTATTTCACTGGTTTTCATTTTTATAGTACGGTGATATGTATTGTTGTAAGTTTTTAGTAAATGCTGCAACTTGGGCACAAAAATGTAATTTCCATGGTAGCTAAACATTTTCCACATTAGATTCTTAAGGGTTCTATTAAATCGTTCACAAATTGATGATTTTAAATGAGTATAGGTGTGATAATGATTTATTTCCAATTTATTCATTAGTTGAAGAAATTCCTTATTAAAAAATTCTTTACCCTGATCACTCTGAATATTTTTAGGTATTTTCTTTGCAGTTTCAAATACTTTTTTAATTGCTAAAACTATATCTGTAGCTGATTTATTCTTCACAGGCTCTGCATAAGAATATTTTGAGAAAGAATCGATCACTGTCAGTAGATATCGATAACCTCCATTTTGCTTATGAAATGGAATCATTTCAACTAAATCTATTTGCAAAGTATCATTTATTCCTTTTTATACGAAACTACGCCTTCTAAAATTTTTTCTAGACTGCTTATGAATTTCTGTTACAACCTGTAATTTACTCATTATGTTTATTATTACAATCCTGAGTGTTTTTATAATACTAACTATTTATATTGAGTTACGTCGTTTTTTATTTCTTTTCGCATCTTCTTTGAAATCTCAAAACACAAAAGAGTTAAGTCAATCTTAACGTCAGACTCATACGATGCTTCTAAATCTGTAAGTCGTATTTCATATTTATTCATTTGGGCACACTAAGGTACAATATGTTTATAACAGATATTTGTTATTTGTTTTTTAAGAATTGTGTTCCAACACAAAAATGAGGTTAAAACAAGTAAGAAAGGCTACAGTCGACTGAGCCGACTATAAAAGACCCCATACTCTCATAGTAGTGCACATTTGTAATCAATTTGAATTGAAATTTAAAAAAAATAATTTAACAATTTGCATTGCCAGCATTCAAACCTACAGCCTCAGACAAACTCTATCAGTTGCACCACGCGCCACTTTCAAGAATTCTCCGAATATCAGCATTTACATATTATTCATACAAACACACATTTGTTTGAAATTAAATGTGTGCATGTATGTATATATGTGTGTATTCGGCGCGGCCAGCGTCTGCCGGCAGCGCTGTTGCCACACAAGCATCGAAAACGTTCGAACATGTGTTTGTATGTTTCTGTCACGCTCTCGCGCGTAAGTGATATTGCAGTTAAATAAAAAACTTTCTAACGCAGTAGCTCTTTTGTTAAAAGTAGTATTTTGATGCCACTTTCAGAATAGTTTTGTAGCACCAACGATGTGCGTCGTTTAATTGTCAAATACAGAATGTCTTTATCTTCTTCTCTCGCCTTTGCATCGGCTCTTCTTTACATTTTTATGTTAGTCCTCTATAACAGTGTGCCTTATGTATGTAGGTATTCTAATTAACAGTCGCTTAACATGTATACCTATGAGTGAGTTTACGTAAACATAATATGTTAGCGCCAACGCCGACTTATATATAATGACATATGTAGATACATACGTACCTAAACCCATACACCACATACACCATACAACACACTTATTATTTATGTTAAAGATTTCTTTCCCACAAAAAACTAATGTAAACACTATCGAAAAATCAAATGGTGACAATAACAATTCTGGCTTCCCACGAATGTATTAAATATCATAAACAATTCGCCAGAATCGTTGTTCCCATGATTGGGGTTAAAACTGCTGACGTTACACAAATCCTGGCCGAACTCTCTCAATCTCTTCAAGATCGAGATCTCTCTCTATTTACATAAGAGCCAAAAGCTCAATGAGTCCAAAGTCCAATTAATGAAAGCTCAAAACCAAGGTTTGCTTAACGTCATCAGAACATAGGATAAATAGTCTAGTTTTGTACTCCATAGCTTCGTGTTTATTGAATAAAGTATTATATTTTTAGACCCCGTACTCTAAAAAAGAGTATAGGGGTCTATTAGGTTTGTCAGAAGCGAAATGTGCGTAACAGGCAGAAGGAGGCGTGGCCGACCCCATAAAGTATATATATTCTAGATCAGCATCAACAGCCGAGTCGACAGTCTGTCCGTCCGTCCGTATGAACACCTGGATCTTTTAAACTACAAAAGCTAGAGACACCAAATTTGGAATGAAAGTCCGTTATCTTCGCTAGCAGATCAAGTTTATTTCAAATTGTTGCCACGCCCCTTACCGCCCCCGCAATGAGCAAAAAACCAGACACACCTCGAAAAAAATTTACTTTTAGGCCAATAACTCAGTAACTATGGCACTTAGGAACACCATTTCTGGTAAACAGGTTGCTAGTGACACCCTTAATGCAATGCCATTAAAAATTTTGAGCTGCCACGCCCCTTTTCCCAACATCAGCTAAAAAACTTTTACGCTTTAATGCCGTTTTTAAGGCATTTATTCATATAGTAGAGTGTTGTAATTCAACATTCGTATAGAGACATATAAAATCAAACTATTCTGAAAGTGTCATCAACATACTACCTTTAACAAAAGAGCTACTGCGTTAGAAAGTTTGTTATTTAACTGCAATATCACTTACGCGCGAGAGCGAGACAGAAACATACAAGCACATGTTCGAACGTTTTCGATGCTTGTGTGGCGACAGCGCTGCCGGCAGACGCTGGCCGCGCCGAATACACACATACATACATACATGCATACATATAATTTTAAACGAATGTGTGTTTGTATGAATAATATGTAAATGCTGATTATCGGAGAATTCTTGAAAGTGGCGCGTGGTGCAACTGATAGAGTTGCGGCAATGCGAATTGTTAATTGAATTTTTAGACCCCGTACTCTAAAAAAGAGTATAGGGGTCTATTAGGTTTGTCAGAAGCGAAATGTGCGTAACAGGCAGAAGGAGGCGTGGCCGACCCCATAAAGTATATATATTCTAGATCAGCATCAACAGCCGAGTCGATATAGCAATGTCCGTCTGTCCGTCTGTCCGTCTGTCCGTCTGTGTGTCTGTCCGTCTGTCTGTCCGTCCGTCCGTCCGTATGAACACCTGGATCTTTTAAACTACAAGAGCTAGAGCCACCAAATTTGGAATGAAAGTCCGTCTATATTGCAGGCAGGTTAAGTTTATTTCAAATTTTTGCCACGCCCCCTACTGCCCCCGCAAATTGTAAAAAACAGTTTTCATTGCACTACAGCTTTGAAACTATGAAAGCTATCGTGACCAAATTTACACAGTAGGTGTATGGTACAACTATAACTATCCTCACCAAGTTTCATCAAGATCGGACAACTATAGCTTATAGCTCCCATAGGACAAATCGGTCAAAAACAAAAAATTTGTATGAAGACATGTAGTATTTGCTAAGTGATCGCAACCAAACTCACACAGAATGTGTACATAATTATTAAAAGTAACTTCACCAAATTTGGTTCAAATCGGACAACTACAACATGTGAAACAAATTGGTCAAAAATGTTAAAAATTGTAATTTATGTACGTGTTTGAAGAAAAGTGGTAAATCAATGATTATCTACTTTAGCCGTACTCATTGTCAACAGTGCTGTGGTCCAAGTGATGTGACATGCATTAGAGAAACATGAGGTCTGCGGTTCGAACCCCGGCACAGACAGGCATTTTTTTTCTTTTTCTATAACAAAACAATATTATATGTAAATGCAGATAATCAGCAGTGCCTTCAAATTGAGGTGTGGTGCGTATGGTAGAGTGGCGACATGTGAGAATCCTGTGTCTGATACCGCGGGTTCGATTGCAGCTAGCGCATAACTTTTTATTTACTTTTTTATACTCTCTGCAAGAGTATATTGGGTTTGTGCAAAAGTATGTAACAGGCAGAAGGAGGCGTGGCAGACCCCATAAAGTATATATATTATTGATCAGCATCACAAGCCGAGTCGATATAGCCATGTCCGTCTGTCCGTCTGTCCGTCTGTCCGTCTGTCTGTCTGTCTGTCTGTCTGTCTGTCTGTCTGTCTGTCTGTCTGTCCGTATGAACAAACAGATTTCAGAGATGGTAAGAGCTACAAGTTCGAGCTTGGTGTCAAACGATCAGATATTTAGTCAGTCAATACAAGAATCTTTTTTTTTTCGATGCCACGCCCCATTCGCCCACAATAAGCAAAAAACTGGACACACCTCGTGAAAAATTGGTGTTTTCGGCAAATATCTCAGTAACTATGGCACCTACGATCACCAATTTGGGTACGGAGGTTCCTAGCGACAGCATAGTTGCATTGCCATTTAAAAGTTTGGACTGCCACGCCCCCTTTTACCACACTTGAAAAAACTTCAAATGCCGTTTTTTGCGAACTTGTTCGTATCATACAGTATTGTTTAACTATAATTCGTGTGAAAATTAACTATATTATCCTGAAAGGCGCATTAAAATCGGACTATAAACAAGAAAAACTAGAAGCGTTATAATATTGTTAATTGAACGCAATATCAACCCATTGGTGCAAGCGAGACAGAAACACACAAGCACATGTTCGAACGTTTTCGCTGCCTGTGAGTCGGCAGCGCTGCCCGCGGAAGCTAGCTGCGCCGAATACACACATACATACATATATTCAGCATATATTGTCAAACGTACATATGTATGTGTATTCGTATGCAAACAAACAGATGTGTGTTTGATTATGCTTAGATTGTCTTTGTTTCAACATATTTTAATGCAAGTACTACGCATTGTAATATCTGGATACCGATTTTAATAATTTAATCGGGAACAAATGCAGAGAGTATTATACGGTCGGGCGTGCTCGACTGTACTTTTCTTTCTTGTTAAATTTTAATTTAAACTATTATCTTTTTTTAAATTTGTATTTTAAAATATGAATCAGTCTACTTCTTCTTCTTTTAAGTTTGTAAGTATTTTTTTATGCGCACTACAAGGAGTACGGGGTCTTATACAGTCGGCACGTCGACTGTAGCCTTTCTTACTTGTTTTTTATACTCTCTGCAAGAGTATATTGGGTTTGTGCAAAAGTATGTAACAGGCAGAAGGAGGCGTGGCAGACCCCATAAAGTATATATATTATTGATCAGCATCACAAGCCGAGTCGATATAGCCATGTCCGTCTGTCCGTCTGTCCGTCTGTCCGTCTGTCTGTCTGTCTGTCTGTCTGTCTGTCTGTCTGTCTGTCTGTCTGTCCGTATGAACAAACAGATTTCAGAGATGGTAAGAGCTACAAGTTCGAGCTTGGTGTCAAACGATCAGATATTTAGTCAGTCAATACAAGAATCTTTTTTTTTTTCGATGCCACGCCCCATTCGCCCACAATAAGCAAAAAACTGGACACACCTCGTGAAAAATTGGTGTTTTCGGCAAATATCTCAGTAACTATGGCACCTACGATCACCAATTTGGGTACGGAGGTTCCTAGCGACAGCATAGTTGCATTGCCATTTAAAAGTTTGGACTGCCACGCCCCCTTTTACCACACTTGAAAAAACTTCAAATGCCGTTTTTTGCGAACTTGTTCGTATCATACAGTATTGTTTAACTATAATTCGTGTGAAAATTAACTATATTATCCTGAAAGGCGCATTAAAATCGGACTATAAACAAGAAAACTAGAAGCGTTATAATATTGTTAATTGAACGCAATATCAACCCATTGGTGCAAGCGAGACAGAAACACACAAGCACATGTTCGAACGTTTTCGCTGCCTGTGAGTCGGCAGCGCTGCCCGCGGAAGCTAGCTGCGCCGAATACACACATACATACATATATTCAGCATATATTGTCAAACGTACATATGTATGTGTATTCGTATGCAAACAAACAGATGTGTGTTTGATTATGCTTAGATTGTCTTTGTTTCAACATATTTTAATGCAAGTACTACGCATTGTAATATCTGGATACCGATTTTAATAATTTAATCGGGAACAAATGCAGAGAGTATTATACGGTCGGGCGTGCTCGACTGTACTTTTCTTTCTTGTTTAAATTTCAATTCAAAATGTACATACAAAATTAATATTTTTAAATTTCATTCGAAAATTTGAATTTAAATTGAATACAATTGCGCACTTCTATGGGAGTACGGGGTCTTTTACAGTCGGCTCGATCGACTGTAGCCTTTCTTACTTGTTTTGATAAACCAAGTGTCAAAACATCTTATTATATATAGTGACATATGTAGATACATACGTACCTAAACCCATACACCACATACACCACATACACCACATACACCACATACACCACATACACAACACTTATTATTTATGTCAAAGATTTCTTTCGCACCAAAGATTAATGTAAACACTCTCAGAAAATCAAATGGTGACAATAACAACTCAGGAACTTAAAACACTAAAAAAACAAATGGGGGAAAAAAAAAATTTTGCTTCCCACGAATGCATTAAATATCATAAACAATTGCCAGAATCGTTATTCCCATCATTGGGGTCAAAACTGCTGACGTTAAACAAATCCTAGCCGAACACTCTCAATCTCTTCAAGATCGAGATCTTTCTCTGTTTATATAAGAGCTAAAAGCTCAAAGAGTCCAAAGTCCAATAAATGAAAGCTGCAAACCGAGGTTTGCTTAACGTCATCAGAACATAGGATAAGTAGTCTAGTTTTGTACTCCGAAGTTTCGAGTTTGTTAAATAAAGTTTATATTTTTTTTAATAAGCTAATCGTCGAAACATCTTATTGGCGCAGCCGGTAGGATATTGATAATAAATATCCTCGTAATAAAGTAATCGTCCTTTATTTTCAATCCATTGAAAAGGAATCCTTGTACGACCAAGGAATTTCTAGGATTTGAGCTCGCGAATTTTCCGCGGCAAGGAAACGGTTAAAACATTACAATTTTGGAAAAACTATTATCTTAATATCCGCCAAAGAACCTAAGCGTGTGTGACTCATAACCCAATTATCAGTCGTGGCCCATATTTAAATGTGCGACCGCCACCAAAGATAATTGCTATTAAAAGAAAAACCGCGCAAAACACCAAACAGTGTTCAACCAAAAAATAGATCCTCTGGACTATTTGAACAACTGTAATTAAAGAGCTTATATCTGGGCTTTACACATCAATTTATTGATCCCTGTAAACGTAAGTCTCTTATAATTCAACAAAACAATTCAACAAAAGTGACAATTAAAACAAAAAGTGACAGTTAAACAAAAACCTGAAGTGACAATTGCCAACAAATAAAACAAATCTACAACAACACCATGGCAACCAACCCACCAATGGAACTATCAGAAATACATCTGAAACAAGCGCTTGGACAAATTCGACAAGTGCCAGTGTTCGACGGAAAAACCGTGGAACTAACTGCATTCATAAGGAGGATTGATTTCATCATGCAGTTATATCCAACACAGGATGTGAGACAACATAGTGTCCTATTCGGAGCAATCGAGATGCAGACCACCGGATCCGCACAACGAGTGTCGCAGCTGACAGCAGCCACAACCTGGGGAGAGCTGAGGAGCGCCCTCATCGACGAATTCAAAACACAGACCCCGTATGAAGAGCTTCTACGACGTCTCTATAACACCAACTTTAATAATAGTATCCGTAAGTTTGTTGAAGATCTAGAGTATAAATCCTTTGTAATATCTAATAAGTTAATGTTAGAGAATCAGGTCCAGAACACTCTATTGTACACTAATGCAATGAATAATACTATTAAAGACGTTATTACCAAAAAATTACCGGACCGAATTTTTATGACATTAGCACGATACGACATTACAACAGTCTCAAAATTAAAACAAGTAGCTCAACGCGAAGGATTGTACGAAAATGGTTATAACGAACGTAATAACCAAAGCAATGACAATTCTAAGACAAATAAAACACAAAGCACTGAAAACCGTGGAAAGGGAAGTAATCAGAATTATTACCCTACTCCAAATTATTCAAATAACGCTAACTCAAATAATAAACCAAAAGAAAATGCTGAGGCATTACATAAAGAATTCAAACAAAACCTCGATCAAGCTAGATCACAAAACCCAATGAATTACCAAAATCAGAGTCAAAGACCTCCCAATCATTCTCATAAAAGACAGAGAGAAACTAGTGGCCATTCTAAAATGGACACATCAGAAAATTTTCATCAAGAAGCCTCGGACAACGAAGAACCAATCCCTTCATCAGATTAATTATGAATGGACAAAATTTTAACTGTGTAATTGACACAGGTTCATCCATAAATCTAATTAAAGAAAACTTTCTAAAATTTCCTACAAAAACTTGTCAATTGAACGTACAAACAATAAATGGTATTGTTCAATTAAAGAATTGTGTATCTTTTGCCCCTAGTAAACTATGCCCTACCCATCAAACATTTTACTTACACAACTTTTCTGATAAATACGATATCTTATTAGGTAGAGAATATCTGGAATCTTGTGAAGCAAAAATTGATTATAAACAAAAAACAGTTATTCTAAACGATCATCTATTCTCAATGAGATATGACCGTGAGAATTCTGTCAAGGACAAGACCGCATTTCAATGCCTTGATCCGCCCCAAACAAAAGACATAGCAATAAATTATGCTATCAACAATGAATTAAATGAAACAAATCAATTTCGATTAGAACATCTAAACGATGAAGAAAAATGTAAACTAACCAAAATTCTTTTCGAGTTTAGTGACATTCAGTACAAAGAAAGTGAAAATTTGACTTTCACCAGTACAATTAAGCATGTCATCCAAACTAAACACGAAGACCCAATCCAAAAGCGTCCATACAAGTATGCGCAAACATTCGACGAAGAAGTCGAAAAACAAATCAAAGAAATGATTGAACAAGGTATAATACGTAAATCAAAATCACCTTATTGCTCACCAATTTGGATTGTGCCAAAGAAACGTGACGCATCGGGTAAAGAAAAGTTCCGTATAGTTATTGACTATCGAAACTTAAATGAAATAACAATCGATGATAAATATCCTATCCCAGTCATGGATGATATACTAGACAAACTTGGAAAATGTCAGTATTTCACTACAATTGACTTAGCGAAAGGATTTCATCAGATACAAATGGACCCACAAAGTATACCAAAAACAGCTTTTTCAACTAAAAATGGACATTACGAATACACTCGAATGCCTTTTGGATTGAAAAACGCCCCAGCAACATTTCAACGTTGCATGAACAATCTATTAGAAGATCTAATTTACAAAGATTGTTTAGTATACATGGATGATATAATAGTGTATTCCACTTCATTGGAAGAACATTTATTATCATTAAAAAGGGTATTTACAAAACTGCGCGAAGCCAATCTAAAATTGCAATTAGATAAATGCGAATTCATGAAAAAGGAAACTGAATTCCTAGGTCACATAATAACAACAGAAGGAATACAACCAAACCCAACTAAAATCTCTGCCATACAACATTTTCCCATACCAAAAACACCCAAAGAAATAAAATCGTTTTTAGGTCTTTGTGGTTATTACAGAAAATTCATTCCTAATTTTGCACACGTTGTAAAGCCAATGACTTTAAAATTAAAGAAAGGTGCAACTATAAATATAAAAAGAACCCAATTACATTTCTGCTTTTGAAAAATTAAAAGTACTTATAACATCCGATCCAATATTAGTTTATCCAAATTTCGAAAAACCATTTTGTCTTACAACTGATGCCAGTAACATAGCTATTGGAGCTGTTTTGTCTCAAAATCAAAAACCAATTTGTTTCGCAAGTAGAACCTTAAACGAACATGAAATTAACTATGCAGCAATTGAAAAGGAACTTTTAGCTATCGTTTGGGCAACCAAATATTTCCGATCTTATCTCTACGGTAGAAAATTCGAGATTCTCAGTGACCACAAACCACTTGTTTGGCTTAATAATATTAAAGAACCAAATATGAAATTACAACGCTGGAAAATAAAATTAAATGAATTTGATTATCACATTAAATATGTACCAGGTAAAGAAAACTATGTTGCAGATGCTTTGTCTAGAATTAAAATTGAAGAAAACCTGTTAGGAGAAACTTCCGATGTAACAGTAGCAACAATCCACAGCGCTCAAGAAGATAACCAATATTATATTTCAATAACAGAAAGACCAATCAATTATTTTAAAAGACAAATAGAATTTGTAAAAAGTAACTCAAACAACGCAAACGTTATTAATTATTTTCATAAAACAAAAATCTTAATAAATTATGTCGAAATGACACATAACCATGCAAAAGAATTAATTAAAGAATACTTATGTTCAAAAAATAGTGTTATATACTTCAGCAACGAAGCCGACTTTCTTACATTTCAGAATGCTTTCGTTGAAATAATTAGTCCCAATAACATTACAAAAGTAATGAGATCAACTAACAAACTAATAGACCTCCAGACATATGCCGAATTCAAAGAATTTATTATTAACACACACGAAAAGTTATTACATCCAGGAATAGAGAAAATGACATTATTATTTAAAGAAAAATATTATTATCCAGATTATCAAAACTTAATACAAAACATAATTAACGAATGCAAAGTTTGTAATATAGCAAAAACAGAACATAGAAACACTAAGTTAGCTTTTGAATTAACTCCAGAAATCCATAATCCAAGAGAAAAATATGTCATTGATTTTTATATGGTAGACAAAAAACAATTTCTATCTTGTATAGATTTATATTCCAAATACGCAACTTTAATAGAAGTAAATGGTCGAGATTGGCTAGAAGCCAAAAGAGCTCTTTTAAAAGTATTTAATGACATGGGCAAACCAATAGAAATAAAAGCAGACAAAGACTCAGCTTTCTTGTGCTCCGCACTACAAATGTGGTTAAAGTCAGAAGACGTAAATATATCCATCACAACTAGCAAAAACGGTATATCCGACATAGAAAGATTCCATAAAACAATAAATGAAAAATTAAGAATTGTTAATTCTGACACTAACCAAGAAAATAAATTAACCAAATTTGAAGTAATACTTTACACTTATAACCATAAAACCAAACATAATTCAACTGGTAGAACACCAGCAGACATTTTCATTTATGCAGGAACACCTGAGTATGATACACAGCTAAATAAGAAAAGGCAAATAGAAAGACTTAATGAAAAAAGAACCGAATTTGAAATAGATACTAGATATAGGGAATCACCTTTAGTAAAATCTAAATCCACAAACCCATTTAAACAAACAGGAAACATAACACAAATAGATGAAAAACATTATGAAGAAGTAAACAGAGGTAGAAAAATAACACACTATAAATCAAAATATAAAAGAAAGAAAGTAACTAATGAAAGTAAATATGATAATTCCAGATCAACTAATAACCCGAATCAAGATGATAACCCATCATAATTTAACAGCTATAATTATAACACTCATGCTACTCAACTTTGTATGCCCAATAAAAGGTCAAAATTTGGAAATCAACCCAATTAACTCCAAAAACGGATATCTTATATTTCAAACAGGAACAATCAATTTACCTATAAAATACGAATACCACTATTTAACAATTAATATAACAAAAACTGAAGAAACTTATAATAATTTAATGGAACAAACAAAAGAATTTGAACCATTAGTAAAAATACAGTACTTAACAGAAAAACTGGACAGAGAAATGAACGGTTTAAGACTAGTAAAACGAAATAAAAGAGGACTTGTAAATTTCATGGGCACATTTTATAAATACCTTTTCGGAACTTTAGATCAAGAAGACAAAGAAGAATTACAATCAAAAATAGATAATCTTTCAGAAAATAGTGTTCAAGTCAATGAACTAAATGAAGTAATAAAAGCTGTTAACAAAGGAATAGAAGTAATGAACAAACTAAGTATGACACATAAGGCAGAGCAACGACTCGAATTACTAATTTTTAACTTACAAGAATTCACAGAATATGTCGAAGACATTGAGTTAGGTATGCAATTAACCAGGCTTGGTATATTCAACCCTAAATTACTAAAATATGAATCACTAAAACATTTAAACGTTGAAAAAATAATAAATATTAAAACATCAACTTGGCTAAAAACAACTACTAACGAAATTTTAATTATTTCCCATATTCCACGCGAAATTATAAATACTGCACTATACGACATTATTCCATACCCTGACGAAAACAAAGACATTTTGACCGAAACTATACATGACACTTACTACTTACAAAACAACAAAGCATTCACAGCAACCAATAAAAATATAGTTATGAACAAATGTATTACTGGAATATTAAAGCAAGATAAAACAGAATGTAGATATTCAAAATCCCATAAAAATTATGAAATCAAGTATGTAGAACCAAACATTATGTTAACATGGAACTTACCAAAAATTGTATTAAACCAAAATTGTATCAACCGAGAAATTATTATTGAAGGAAACAATATGATAAAAGCTATAAACTGTTCAATCCAATTAGATGAAATTCAAATAACTAATACTATGTTAGATTACACACAAACAGTCTACATAAATAATAATATAACCAAACTAGAACCATTGTCATATGTCCAAACCAAAGAAATTATCCAACAACAAACAAAATTGTACAACACGTTCCAAATTATAACTATAACAACTTTAACAATTATTTTAATCATACTTATATTATACATTATCTTTAAATATAAAAATATCCCAAGAAAAATTATTGTTAATTATAAGAATAAAAAAGAATTAACCCCAAACATACAATCAAATATTCAAAATGATACAGAAATATATCCAAATGTAATTGAAAACGATATCGAAGAAATTGTAATAGATCCAACACTATATCCAAAATTAACCGCCTGAGGACAGGCTCATTTCTTAAGGATGGGGAAGTGACATATGTAGATACATACGTACCTAAACCCATACACCACATACACCACATACACCACATACACAACACTTATTATTTATGTCAAAGATTTCTTTCGCACCAAAGATTAATGTAAACACTCTCAGAAAATCAAATGGTGACAATAACACCACAAGAACTTAATGTAAACACTTTCGAAAAAATCAAATGGTGACAATAACAATTCTGGCTTCCCACGAATGCATTAAATATCATAAACAATTGCCAGAATCGTTATTCCCATCATTGGGGTTAAAACTGCTGACGTTAAACAAATCCTAGCCGAACACTCTCAATCTCTTCAAGATCGAGATCTTTCTCTGTTTATATAAGAGCTAAAAGCTCAAAGAGTCCAAAGTCCAATAAATGAAAGCTGCAAACCGAGGTTTGCTTAACGTCATCAGAACATAGGATAAGTAGTCTAGTTTTGTACTCCGAAGTTTCGAGTTTGTTAAATAAAGTTTATATTTTTTTTAATAAGCTAATCGTCGAAACATCTTATTATATATATTTTGACCACTACAGGCGGCGGGCGAGGAGAATACTGCACTAAATAATGTGGCTGTTATTATCACCAATCAGAACAATATATATTATGTATTCATACCTCAAAGACATGTAAAGAATCTCTTTCTCCGGGGGGTATATTTCTTTTCTTTCCGGCGCGGGTCTTTTACAAGAAATTTTTAACCTTCCCGGGGACCCTGAAGACGGGGAAAAATGGTCGATATGGGGGGGGGGGGGGGGGTGGGAAAGGGGGGGGGGGGGGGGGGAATTGGGGGGGGGGACGCTGCCGTCGTTCTCAGCGAGCCGATGCGATGCTCTGCGAGATCGAAGCGTGGCGCCGAGATGCTCTGGCAGCCAGCGCTGTTCTCATGCGAGAGAGCACTGCGTGAGGAGGGGGGGGAAGCGAGACGCGAGATCTAAACGGGGAGCGCCGCCGTTGTTCTCAGCGATGTCACGCACCGCTCCGCGAGATCAAAACGGAGCGCCGAGGTACTCTGGCGGCCGCCGCTGTTCTCAGGCGAGGAGCGCTATTAGGATTGGGACGATGCGAACGCGAGATCTAAACGGGGAGCGCCGCCGTTGATCTCAGCGAGTCGTTGGGTACAGGGTAAGAGAACGTCTTGCGAGTTTCCAATCGTGGCTCAAGGGTGCCAAGAGGCTACGATGGTTCTCAGCGAACGACGGCGTTGGTTCGTGAGAATTGAGTGCGACTCTAGGGGCACCGTAGAGTCGCGACTATTCTCTAACGAAACGGAAGCAAGTGGGAGTAGGGATGTGGTGGATGAAACCTAATCTGCAATTCGCGAAAAACCACGCTGTTTGTTCTTTCTTTTCCTTTTTCCTTTATTTTTCCTCTCTTTGGCTATCTCGCCTCACCGTCGCACTTGCCCTAACGGTTCTACTCACGTTTTCGTTCCCTGTCGCTGTTCGCTGCTTACGTCTGCTTCTCTTGGCTCTCGATCGCAAAGTGCCGGCAGCACTCTCGATCGAGCAGAGCGGAAGCTGTCCTGATACAACTCCACCACGAAAGCTCTCTCTTCACCACAGAGCTTTCGTGCAGGGTTGCATCCGACCGCTCCCCGCGCTCTCGACCGAAGGCGCTGCCAGCATCCCTACGCTCCTATCGACAACTAATTCAAACTTAAATCTAACAATCCATTTATTAACTTATAAACTATAAAATTAAATCTAATAATTCAATCATGTAAGACGGGGGGAGAAACCCCGCCTTACAGACAGTACAAATATATATATATATATATTTGCAACTTTTCTTGCAATCAACTTGATGCGGTATTACGTTGAATGCAAACCAAACGAGCGGAACTATACTGGGAAATTAAATTATTTTATTTTAATATATACATATGTATTTAAATATATATATATACATACATGTAAAAAACAAGTAAGAAAGGATACAGTCGACGTGCCGACTGTATAAGACCCCGTACTCCTTGTAGGGCGCATACAAAAATACTTTCAAACTTAAAAGAAGAAGCAGTAGACTGCTTCATATTTAAAAATACAAATTTAAAAAAATATAATAGTTTAAATTAAAATTTAAAAAAGTAAAAAAAGTTATGCGCTAGCTGCAATCGAACCCGCGGTATCAGACACAGGATTCTCACATGTCGCCACTCTACCATATGTACCACCCCTCAATTTGCAGGTACTGCTGATTATCTGCATTTACATATAATAATGTCTTGTTATAGAAAAAGAAAATGAAAAAAATGCCTGTCTGTGCCGGGGTTCGAACCGCAGACCTCATGTTTCTCTAATGCATGTCACATCACTTGGACCACAGCACTGTTGACAATCAGGACGGCTAAAGTAGATAAACATTGATTTACCACTTTTCTTCAAACAATTATTAACATTTTTGACCAATTTGTTTCACATGTTGTAGTTGTCCGATTTAGACCAAATTTGGTGAAGTTACGTTTAATAATTATGTACACATTCTGTGTGAGTTTGGTTGCGATAACTTAGCAAATACTACATGTCTTCATACAAATTTTTTGTTTTTGACCGATTTGTCCTAGTTCTCCGATCTTGATGAAAATGTAAATTTGGTCACGATAGCTTTCATAGTTTCAAAGTTGTAGTGCAACGAAAACTGTTTTTTACAATTTGCGGGGGCGGTAGGGGGCGTGGCAAAAATTTGAAATAAACTTAACCTGCCTGCAATATAGACGGACTTTCATTCCAAATTTGGTGGCTCTAGCTCTTATAGTTTAAAAGATCCAGGTGTTCATACGGACGGACGGACGGACAGACAGACGGACAGACAGACAGACGGACAGACGGACATTGCTATATCGACTCGGCTGTTGATGCTGATCTAGAATATATATACTTTATGGGGTCGGCCACGCCTCCTTCTGCCTGTTACGCACATTTCGCTTCTGACAAACCTAATAGACCCCTATACTCTTTTTTAGAGTACGGGGTCTAAAAAAATGGTCAAAAATGTTAAAAATTGTAATTTATGTACGTGTTTGAAGAAAAGTGGTAAACCAATATTTATCTACTTTAGCCGTCCTGATTGTCAACAGTGCTGTGGTCCAAGTGATGTGACATGCATTAGAGAAACATGAGGTCTGCGGTTCGAACCCCAGCGCAGACAGGCATTTGTTTTCTTTTTCTATAACAAAACATTATTAAATGTAAATGCTGATAATCAGCAGTAGCTGCAAATTGAGGTGTGGTGCATATGGTAGAGTGGCGACATGTGAGAATCCTGTGCCTGATACCGCGGGTTCGATTGCAGCTAGCGCGTAACTTTTTTTTACTTTTTTTAAATTTTAATTTAAACTATTATCTTTTTTAAATTTGTATTTTAAAAATATGAATCAGTCTACTGATTCTTCTTTTAAGTTTGTAAGTATTTTGGTATGCGCACTACAAGGAGTACGGGGTCTTATACAGTCGGCACGTCGACTGTAGCCTTTCTTACTTGTTAATAATTATATACACCACTTTGCACACTTCTGGTTTGAGCCGATCACTTTTCTTAAATGATCAAAAGGTATCAATGTCCAAAAGCTGCTGACCACTCAATTGCTTGCTTTTTGAAAAATAGAACAAGACAAAACACCTATCCAAAATATTCCACTCATTCACTCTCCCTTGCAGACATAGCGACCTCTTAAATAACTGCATTATCGTACGATCTTTTGCCACATGTAATTGAGTGAAAGCTCGCGATACCTATACGCTGAGTGAGCTTTATCCGAAACGAACTCAAGCATAGTGTAAAAGCTTTATGCATGCATGCGAAACTTTGAGTCTAACATGTAACTTACAAACGTTTTATTCTTAGAGCTGGCGATGTAAGATAAGAGAATTACAAGCTCAGAACTCCAAATGTAATTTAAGAGGGTTAGAATATGTATTTATGTCGCTCTTTAAGACTGACCATCACAATTTTTGAAATAATTGAACTCCGTTTAGCTAAATATTCCGCCATACAAATTTCGATTAAACTTTATGGCACATATATAAAGTAAACAGATGATGGAGAATTAATTGAATCAACTAAGCATTTTGTAACATCATATCAGTGTCTCTATGATTTAGAAACAAATCAGTGTCTCTATGATTTAGAAACAGCTGATAATGTTTTGCAAAACAAAATCGATTATTTAATTTTATTAACCAGTGAGTTCCAAGAAAAAGGTAGTGGATGGGCTATCCAATCATTTAACTATTGTGATTTAACAATAGTTAAACTGGAACATATTCCTTCTGGAGGGTACTGGGAAATGCCCGAAACGATTAGAAAGAGGAACGCAACCGTCAATATTAAAAACAACGATGTTTTTTGTTTTAAATTGTGCATACTAACATCAGTAGAATACGAGTTCATTGAAAATGCCACCTACAATGATAATGACAAAAAAAAACTAAGGAGGAATCTCAAAAACACTTCTTGCTATAACATAAGCAACATCGCTGCTCCTGTGATTACTTATAGGGGCAGAGACTTAACTTCTCGGATGAATTAGGCTGAAATGATAATGGATTACGCCTACATAACAAATATGTCTACATTGGCTAAATCGCAATTTACTAAGAGCCATACGCCAGAAGACTTTTGTCATAACTGTTTGCAATGGTATACTTGCAATAGTAAAATGCATACCAAAATTGGCGGCAAAGTTGTATCTACTTTTCCAAAAGTGGGTTCATATGCCAGCTTCAAAAACTGTCATAAAAAACGTTCTCCACCGGTAACCATCTACGCTGATATTGAAGCTGTCTTGGAAATATTTCATCGATCACAAAAAGAAAGATGTCGTCAACTACGAAGCCTCAAAAACATACCGCTTGTGCAGTTTCATTTTACGTTGCACATAAATATAGTCCCGAGCTAAACGAAATGTGGACTTACGAAGGTAAATTACCATTATGCTTTTAATCTATTAAAATACATACTTATAATTTTTCATTACTTTTGCTAATAGGGAGCGATTGCATCAAAAAGTTTTGTCAAGCCCTTGATGAGAAAACAAGAATGCTTTACAATAAATATTGGAAAGCATTCAAAGCCCCCAACCATTTGCTGGACATTGACGAAGAGTGTATGCAGGAATACAACAAATGTACGGCCTGTGAAGACGTGATCGATGATGCTGAAAAGGATAAATTCTTTAATTTCTTTACGGGAAAATATGAGGGTCCAATACATAAGAAATGTAAGTTGTGTTCCATAACTTAACTAAATATGACGTACATTTATTTATAACTGAGCTTGGTGGGGACTTAAGTATAATTCCTTGCAATAAGGAATTATATATATCCATTACTAAAAGTCACAATAGACAAAAAATATTTATACAATATTCAGTTTATTGACTCTAATAGATTTTTAAGCTCTAGTTTAGAAAAACTTTCTAGCTATCTTAACGATGAAGACTTCAAGCTTTTAAGTAGAAAGTTTGAAGGTGTACAATTTAAGCAAATGCGTCGGAAGGGAGTTTTCCCTTATGACTATCTAGATAGTTTTTCAAAACTAGCCGCGAGACAACTCCCATGTAGAGAACTTTTTTATAATGCTCTAAACGATCATCTGTTTTACCGCGCTTATCTTATTTTTGGTGTTGGCCGGTTATTCCGTTTTTCTTGGTTTTCTTGTTAGCTTGGACATTAACCCTAGCTTGCCTTTTTATTTTTTCACTAACTTTTTATTTCAACAGTGCTTATTAGCTTGTATATATTCCATTTTATTACATTCATTGCTTACACTAATTACCTCCACTATGTACGTCTGTTATAGTTCAAATTGCCAGGTGCGAATAAATGTTAAGATTGGTTTTGTTTGCTGCTTGCTATGTGAAAATGTTTCACATGAAAAATGTGCAGGCCTCAACGGCCGGATTATTGACCTGATTGAGTATAAATCAGGCTTAAAGTGGACTTGTGAAGCTAGCAGGGATGTCGAAAGAGACATTATAAGCTTCATGCGACACACTAAAAGAGGCTCTAGGGATATAATTGGCAGATTTAAAAGTCTGTCTGATAGTTTCGCAGCTTTGGATAAGGAGTTTAAAGGCCTAAAAGTCTTAAATGATTCTCCAAAGCGTAAAAAGGTAAATTTTAGATTGTCGATTGGCCCTAACGAACTTTCAGTACCTCATCACATACGCACCTACGCACCTTCTCTAATAAATTTTTCATCCCCTTCTCCAAATATAATTGTTAGTAGTGATGACAACTTTATCTTACCCACAGAAGTTGTCCCCACTCCCGAAGTAATTGTTCCTAATTCATTAGTTGTCAATACTGTTGCTGTTGGCGAATCAAGCAATTTAGTTGTTCCTGATTCGTTAAAAGTCAATGCTGTTGCAGTTGGTGAATCAAGCAATGAGTCTATCAGAGCTGTTTCGGAAGCTATTACAGTGTCCGATAAAAAGACTCTTGTAGGTGTTCCACCAAAGAAACAATTATTTATTTCTAGGCTTGCCCCTGATACCACATCGGATGATGTCAAGGCCTTTATTCAGGCTAAATCTGAAAATTAAATATTACGGTGGAGAAATTTAAGTTCTCATATCATCGGGAAATTTCTTCATTTAAAGTAAGTGTTCCTGCCATCTATTTTAGTACTATTTGTTGTAAAGAATTTTGGCCGGACCATTTAATAATAAAGGAATATACAGCTAAGAAAAGAAATCGGACTAACCCTGTCCCGGCCTCTGATTCCGTAAAAAACTAACTTCCTCCCTCTCGTTTGACTATCAATATGTAAGAGGTCTTCTTAGTAAACTTAGTAATATGTATTTAAATAGTCTGTCTTTTTCATTTCATGTCGTGGCCTATTCTGAGACATGGTTAAGGCCCGATGTTTTAGATTCAGAAATCCTTTTCAATAAATTCGCTATCTATAGAAAATATAGTACATTCCGCCGAGGTGGTGGTGTGCTTATTGCCGTCGATGGTAACTTATCCTCGGAAGAATTAACTTTCGATGGCTCTGTGGATATCAAATTTTTTGTTATTTGTTATTAAGTTATGCCTAAATAACGTTAGAGTTTTCATTACCTGCTCCTATATTCCTCCTTCTTCTGACTCTTCTCTTTATTTATTACACTTTTCTGCTAATAAATGCTAATAATTTTCTTGATGAGCTGTTTGGAATTTCATTGCTTCAAATCAATGCTATTCCAAACTCTTTAAATAGAATGCTTGATCTGATTTTTGTTTTTTACCCTTCCTGTGTTTCTGTTTCCCGCATAAAACCCTTATCAAATCCTGAAGATCCTTAACACTCGACTTTGGAAGTGTTGATTGATTTACCTGATCGGGTGACCCGTACTAGTAGTATATCTACTAAACGGTCTCGTCAGTTTCGGAAAGCCGACTTTAACAAGTTAAATGTAATGCTATCCCAAACTGACTGGTCCCGACTGTTCATGTGTAGAGATATGGATAGTGCAATTACAACCTTCTATAATACCTTGAATTCCTTAATTGATGTCTGTGTTCCGCTCTGTGTTCCAACCAGGTTTAACAAGCCTATTTGGTTTACCCGTGAGTTAACATTGCTCAAAAATAGAAAGTCGAAATATTATAAGAGATTCAGGGAAACTGGCTCTTCCTTGCATTTCTCGCGATATCTAATTGCTCGATCTGATTTCTATGTTTTGAATGACCGTCGTTATAAGGAATACCTTACTGACTGTGGGCAACAGTTCAGAAGGAATCCGAGATGGTTTTATAACTTCGTTAACTCGAATCGTAAATCATCAACGCTTCCATCTAGTGTGTTCTTTGAAAGAGAATCTGCTAATTCGGATAAGGCTATCGCCGACTTATTTGCCGATTTTTTTCAAACAAGTTACAGTAAACACGAGTATAACTGTGACTCACCCTATCCTTATCATTTAAATTCCTTCAATAGTAATTTTACACCAGTCATCACCGAAAGCTCTCTCTTATGTAATTTAAAGGCTACTAAATCTGTTTTTTCGCCTGGTCCAGACGGAGTCCCCGGCTGTGTGCTTAAAAACTGTGCAGACGGCCTTTTAAAGCCCTTGTATAAACTATTTACATTGTCCGTTGAAACATGCTGTTTCCCTGAAGTTTGGAAATCATCTTACATTATTCCTATTCACAAAAAAGGAAATAAATCCGATGTTTGCACCTATAGGGGTATTTCCAAGTTGTCTGCTATTCCCAAGGCTTTTGAGAAATTAATAACTTCTCAACTGCAACATTTCTGTAGATCCATGATTTCACCCTGCCAGCATGGGTTTGTGAAATATAGATCCACTGCCTCTAACCTGTTAGAATTTACATCATTTGCATTGAAGGGCTTTGAGAGAAAATTGCATCATTTACACAGATTTCAGTGAGGCTTTCGACTCCGTTAATCACAGCCTAATAATACATAGGCTCAATCTTTTGGGTCTTTCCTATAACTTTACTATTTGGATTTCTAATTACTTGTGTTCTAGAACACAACATGTTTATTTTAAAGACACTTTGTCCAAATCTGTTCAAGTAACTTCGTGTGTTACACAAGGAAGCCATCTCGGTCCCTTGTTATTTATATTGTTCATAAATGATCTTCCATCAGCGATCAGTTACTCTCGTGTGCTTATGTATGCCGACGACGTTAAACTCTGTGTTTCGGCTGCTGAGTCTGTTCTTAGGACCAGGTTACAATCTGATCTATGTAGTTTTCAAATCTGGTGTCAATCTAATTTATTAATTTATTTATTTAGTAAGTGTAACGTAATGTCCTTCAGTAGGCGCCTCCCTTTCCAAAACATTTACATTCTGAATGGCAACTCTCTTAAAAGAATTGAGTCGGTCACTGATTTGGGTATCCTTATGGATCCTAAGCTCAAGTTCCATAGGCATGTATTGTCAATTACTAATCGTGCTTTTAGTGTCTTGGGCTTCATAAAGGGCTGGTCGAAAGAATTTAACGATCCCTATTTAACGAAAACACTTTTTACTGCCTTGGTACGGCCTATTCTTGAATATGGATCATGTATTTGGTCACCCCAATACAGGATTCATCAGGATAGAATAGAATCTGTACAAAAACAATTTCTTCTTTTTGCACTAAGGTCTCTCAACTGGAATACTAACATACGCTTACCTTTCTATCGTAGTAGACTTTTACTAATTAATCCTCCTTCTTTGTCTGATCGTAGAACAGTGCTCGGTGTAATTTTTTTACACAAACTAATCAATGGTGAAGTTTATATATATATATATATATATATAAATATATATATATATATATATATATATATATATATATATATATATATATATATATATATATATATATATATAATTACGTAACGGCTCCTTCAATCTCTTGGGATGCAATGCTTAAGTTTACCAAAGTTAAACTCAAGCTGATTAATGACCCTGACACCTATAATTTTCTTAAATTAGCTGTTCGTGGCGGTTTGACACAATGTAGTCAACGTATTTCAGTTGCTAATAATCCTCATCAAAAAGATTTTAATCCTAACCTTGACACAAACTATCTTTCATATATAGATGGAAACAATTTATATGGGTGGGCAATGTATCAAGTGCTGATGAAATATCAAAACTCTCTCTGGCAAATATTTCAGTTGATGATGATGTAGGATATATTTAGACCCCGTACTCTAAAAAAGAGTAGAGGGGTCTATTAGGTTTGTCAGAAGCGAAATGTGCGTAACAGGCAGAAGGAGGCGTGGCCGACCCCATAAAGTATATATATTCTAGATCAGCATCAACAGCCGAGTCGATATAGCAATGTCCGTCTGTCCGTCTGTCTGTCCGTCCGTATGAACACCTGGATCTTTTAAACTACAAAAGCTAGAGACACCAAATTTATAATGAAAGTCCGTTATTAACCCAGGCAGGTTAAGTTTATTTCAAATTTTTGACACGCCCGAGAGCGAGACAGAAACATACAAGCACATGTTCGAACGTTTTCGATGCTTGTGTGGCGACAGCGCTGCCGGCAGACGCTGGCCGCGCCGAATACACACATACATACATACATGCATACATATAATTTTAAACGAATGTGTGTTTGTATGAATAATATGTAAATGCTGATTATCGGAGAATTCTTGAAAGTGGCGCGTGGTGCAACTGATAGAGTTGCGGCAATGCGAATTGTTAATATAATTTTTTTTAATTTCAATTCAAAATGTACATATAAAATTAAAATTTTTAAATTTAATTTGAAAATTTGAATTCAAATTGAATACAAATGTGCACTACTATGAGAGTACGGGGTCTTTTATAGTCGGCTCGATCGACTGTAGCCTTTCTTACTTGTTTAGAAGTAGATTTGCAATATCATAAAGAGATTCATGACAAACATAATTGTCTACCATTCTGTCCAGAAAATAAAGTTCCACCTGGAGGAAAATAAATTAAATTAATTGCAGACTTAAATAATAAAACCAATTATATTATTCATTTAAAGCAATTGCAACTCTGCATGCAACAAGGATTAAAATTATTGAAAATTCATAGAGTTTTGTCTTTTACTCAACGACGTTGGCTTGAGCCACACATTAACTTAAACAATTCTCATAGAAAATCAGCAAAAAATGAGTTTCAAAAAAATTGTTTCAAGTTGATGAATATTTCGGTTTACGGCAAAACTATGAAAAACGTAGAGAAAAGACGTTCAATACGACTAGTTACTGATTACCATTCCAAGCAAAATTCTCTTGTCTTCAGACAGTTAGTCGCAATGAACAATTTCCATAGCATGAATATTTTCGGTAATGACTTAGCAGCACTTGAGCATACAACATCGCTCATTCATTATGATAAACCAATCTACATATGAGTAACTGTCTTAGAATTGTCAAAATGGTTTATGTATGATTATTATTATAATTTCTTAGGCAAAAAAGTAAAAATAAAAGCGTTGCTAAAAACTCTCCCACTCGGACTATATTGAATGTATCCGAAAACGAATAACTCATTATGGTGAACAGAGGGTAATAAGAAGTAGAGACCATGAGCTGTTTACAGAAATTGTTAACAAAATTTCTTTGAATTATAAGGATGACAAAAGATTTGTAACATCAAATTCAATAACCACACTGGCTTGGGGGCATTATAAAATAAGTTTGAACAGAAAAAATTTGTAAAATATGTAAAAACATTTTATTCAAAGATAAGACTTATTATATAACACTTGTGCTTGTGCTTGTAAATATGTATAACTAATAAAAAAAAATATTCCAAATGAATAATAAAAATAAAAATAAAAAAAGTCTTTTATTTAATTATATCTTTTTTATTAATCCAGGAATTATGTGACTCATCAAAGCCACTTAACAAAAACTTTATTTTTTCCAGATTTTATAATTTATTCAATCAAGTATGCGTTTTTATCTCTAACTCGTTGAAGTTCTTCTTCATAGAATGAACCCTTTATGCGTTCATTTTTATAATCTTTTAATAAATAAGTGGCTGGATCTGTTGATTTAATTTTTGTAATTCTAAATATTTCAGTTATCCAATTTGGTTCATATCCTTTAGCGAAAACACTTTTATATTTACTTATTTGAACAAAATCGTTAACAGAGTATTTGTGTTTATGAAAAATTTTACGATGATTGTACACCGACTTTAAAATAAATTTTTCATTCTTTCTGTCTATTTCACTGGTTTTCATTTTTATAGTACGGTGATATGTATTGTTGTAAGTTTTTAGTAAATGCTGCAACTTGGGCACAAAAATGTAATTTCCATGGTAGCTAAACATTTTCCACATTAGATTCTTAAGGGTTCTATTAAATCGTTCACAAATTGATGATTTTAAATGAGTATAGGTGTGATAATGATTTATTTCCAATTTATTCATTAGTTGAAGAAATTCCTTATTAAAAAATTCTTTACCCTGATCACTCTGAATATTTTTAGGTATTTTCTTTGCAGTTTCAAATACTTTTTAATTGCTAAAACTATATCTGTAGCTGATTTATTCTTCACAGGCTCTGCATAAGAATATTTTGAGAAAGAATCGATCACTGTCAGTAGATATCGATAACCTCCATGTTGCTTATGAAATGGAATCATTTCAACTAAATCTATTTGCAAAGTATCATTTATTCCTTTTTATACGAAACTACGCCTTCTAAAATTTTTTCTAGACTGCTTATGAATTTCTGTTACAACCTGTAATTTACTCATTATGTTTATTATTACAATCCTGAGTGTTTTTATAATACTAACTGTTTATATTGAGTTACGTCGTTTTTTATTTCTTTTCGCATCTTCTTTGAAATCTCAAAACACAAAAGAGTTAAGTCAATCTTAACGTCAGACTCATACGATGCTTCTAAATCTGTAAGTCGTATTTCATATTTATTCCATTGGGCACACTAAGGTACAATATGTTTATAACAGATATTTGTTGTTTTTTTTTTAAGAATTGTGTTCCAACACAAAAATGAGGTTAAAACAAGTAAGAAAGGCTACAGTCGACTGAGCCGACTATAAAAGACCCCATACTCTCATAGTAGTGCACATTTGTAATCAATTTGAATTGAAATTTAAAAAAAATAATTTAACAATTTGCATGGCCAGCATTCAAACCTATAGCCTCAGACAAACTCTATCAGTTGCACCACGCGCCACTTTCAAGAATTCTCCGAATATCAGCATTTACATATTATTCATACAAACACACATTTGTTTGAAATTAAATGTGTGCATGTATGTATATATGTGTGTATTCGGCGCGGCCAGCGTCTGCCGGCAGCGCTGTTGCCACACAAGCATCGAAAACGTTCGAACATGTGTTTGTATGTTTCTGTCAAGCTCTCGCGCGTAAGTGATATTGCAGTTAAATAAAAAACTTTCTAACGCAGTAGCTCTTTTGTTAAAAGTAGTATTTTGATGCCACTTTCAGAATAGTTTTGTAGCACCAACGATGTGCGTCGTTTAATTGTCAAATACAGAATGTCTTTATCTTCTTCTCTCGCCTTTGCATTGGCTCTTCTTTACATTTTTATGTTAGTCCTCTATAACAGTGTGCCTTATGTATGTAGGTATTCTAATTAACAGTCGCTTAACATGTATACCTATGAGTGAGTTCACGTAAACATAATATGTTAGCGCCAACGCCGATGTATATATAGTGACATATGTAGATACATACGTACCTAAACCCATACACCACATACACCATACAACACACTTATTATTTATGTTAAAGATTTCTTTCCCACAAAAAACTAATGTAAACACTATCGAATAATCAAATGGTGACAATAACAATTCTGGCTTCCCACGAATGTATTAAATATCATAAACAATTCGCCAGAATCGTTGTTCCCATCATTGGGGTTAAAACTGCTGACGTTACACAAATCCTGGCCGAACTCTGTCAATCTCTTCAAGATCGAGATCTCTCTCTATTTACATAAGAGCCAAAAGCTCAATGAGTCCAAAGTCCAATTAATAAAAGCACAAAACCGAGGTTTGCTTAACGTCATCAGGATAAGTAGTCTAGATTTGTACTCCATAGCTTCGTGTTTATTGAATAAAGTATTATATTTTTTTGATAAACCAAGTGTCAAAACATCTTATTATATATAGTGACATATGTAGATACATACGTACCTAAACCCATACACCACATACACCACATACACAACACTTATTATTTATGTCAAAGATTTCTTTCGCACCAAAGATTAATGTAAACACTCTCAGAAAATCAAATGGTGACAATAACACCACAAGAACTTAATGTAAACACTTTCGAAAAAAATCAAATGGTGACAATAACAATTCTGGCTTCCCACGAATGCATTAAATATCATAAACAATTGCCAGAATCGTTATTCCCATCATTGGGGTTAAAACTGCTGACGTTAAACAAATCCTAGCCGAACACTCTCAATCTCTTCCAGATCGAGATCTCTCTCTGTTTATATAAGAGCTAAAAGCTCAAAGAGTCCAAAGTCCAATAAATGAAAGCTGCAAACCGAGGTTTGCTTAACGTCATCAGAACATAGGATAAGTAGTCTAGGTTTGTACTCCGAAGTTTCGAGTTTGTTAAATAAAGTTTATATTTTTTTAATAAGCTAATCGTCGAAACATCTTATTGGCGCAGCCGGTAGGATATTGATAATAAATATCCTCGTAATAAAGTAATCGTCCTTTATTTTCAATCCATTGAAAAGGAATCCTTGTACGACCAAGGAATTTCTAGGATTTGAGCTCGCGAATTTTCCGCGGCAAGGAAACGGTTAAAACATTACAATTTTGGATAAAATATTATCTTAATATCCGCCAAAGAACCTAAGCGTGTGTGACTCATAACCCAATTATCAGTCGTGGCCCATATTTAAATGTGCGACCGCCACCAAAGATAATTGCTAAACTCTGGTGCAAGACTATAGCCGCACCCTATTTTTTAGTGTAAGTCAGGAACGAATAGAGATAGGAGAAAACCAAAACTACCGTTAGAAAGAGCATCAAAAATAACACAAAACTGAAAAGTAACAACAACAACATTCCTGCAAAATGTACCGTTTTTTCACATTTCGTTTTGTTTGAAGTGCATAACTATAGCCGCACTTGGTGTTATTTAAGAAAAACAAAGAAAATATCAACAAATTTATACATATTTACTTATTTTAATAATATGTATACCCGCCTTTGGCAGTAAATAATTCAAAAACTCTATTTGGCATAGAGTTTATTAAATTATTTAACTCTATTTGAGAAATATTTTCCCATTCCCTAATTATAGCCAATTTAAGGCTGTTAACATTGGTAAATTTAGTGTTATTAGCATAAATTCTTCTGACTAACAAAGCCCATAAGTTCTCCATGGGATTCATGTCAGGAGAACATGCTGGCCACTTTAATAAAGAGATGCTTTTCTCATTTAGCCATGATCGGGTCTCCCGACTGACATGCACTGATGCGTTATCCTGCTGGAAAATGAACATATTTTGTCGTTTTGTGCGAAGAAACGGCAATAAGTTCATTTTCAATATGTCAATATACTCCTTGGAGTTCATGTGACTGCTTGGAAATGCAATCTCCAAGCATCTCGACTCACAAAAAGCAGCCCATACCATGAGTGAACCTCCTCCGAAATTTCTCTTCGAGAAATAAAGGGGATCCTTCCTCAAATCTCTCCAATAATGCGAAAATCTATCCGGTCCATCCAAATTAAATTTTTTTTCATCAGAAAAAATTATCAAATAATGTAAAGTTAGTATTTTTTTTTTACAAAAAATAAAAGTACCTTCTTCCAATCAGTTGCCATATTTTCTCTAGCGAACTGCATCCGCGCTTCTTTATGCCGGGGTAATAATTTAGCAGCCACCTTTAACTTTTGTCGCACTATAGTTTCGGACTTTTTTTAATGCCCGTGCAACCGTCCAGCGAGACACTTTTAGCCCACAGTTAGCCGCTAATTCATTGGCCGTAAGCAAAGAGTTGCTCGCAGCACGCTCCAAATGGCTCTGAGCACGTGAACTTACTTTGGATTTAGGTCCCCCTTTCCTATTTTTTACATAATCGGACTGATTTTTAAAAAAATTTCCTATAACATTGTCCGATCGACCAAGTTTCAGTGCAATTTCAAGAAAAGAAAAATTCTCACTTTTGTAATCCAGAATTTGACCTTTCTCAATATCAGAAAGTATTGATCCACTTGGCATATTTAGAAAAAGTTACTCTGAAATTAATTATCGACTGATTTGCCAATGACACCGTCGCGAACTGATTTTAGAATGCAAAAATCATAAGTGCGGCTATAGTTATGCACTTCAAACAAAACGAAATGTGAAAAAAACGGTACATTTTGCAGGAATGTTGTTGTTGTTACTTTTCAGTTTTGTGTTATTTTTGATGCTCTTTCTAACGGTAGTTTTGGTTTTCTCCTATCTCTATTCGTTCCTGACTTACACTAAAAAATAGGGTGCGGCTATAGTCTTGCACCAGAGTTTATTAAAAGAAAAACCGCGCAAAACACCAAACAGTGTTCAACCAAAAAATAGATCCTCTGGACTATTTGAACAACTGTAATTAAAGAGCTTATATCTGGGCTTTACACATCAATTTATTGATCCCTGTAAACGTAAGTCTCTTATAATTCAACAAAACAATTCAACAAAAGTGACAATTAAAACAAAAAGTGACAGTTAAACAAAAACCTGAAGTGACAATTGCCAACAAATAAAACAAATCTACAACAACACCATGGCAACCAACCCACCAATGGAACTATCAGAAATACATCTGAAACAAGCGCTTGGACAAATTCGACAAGTGCCAGTGTTCAACGGAAAAACCGTGGAACTAACTGCATTCATAAGGAGGATTGATTTCATCATGCAGTTATATCCAACACAGGATGTGAGACAACATAGTGTCCTATTCGGAGCAATCGAGATGCAGACCACCGGATCCGCACAACGAGTGTCGCAGCTGACAGCAGCCACAACCTGGGGAGAGTTGAGGAGCGCCCTTATCGACGAATTCAAAACACAGACCCCTTATGAAGAGCTTCTACGACGTCTCTATAACACCAACTTTAATAATAGTATCCGTAAGTTTGTTGAAGATCTAGAGTATAAATCCTTTGTAATATCTAATAAGTTAATGTTAGAGAATCAGGTCCAGAACACTCTATTGTACACTAATGCAATGAATAATACTATTAAAGACGTTATCACCAAAAAATTACCGGACCGAATTTTTATGACATTAGTAGTTAGAATATAGGCAACCAGGAATTCTTGTTTGTATGCGCCGGCTTTGGTGTAACCGGCAATAAACTCATTGATGAGAAAAAACCCACAGACCACCAGACTTCACGACGTGATACTTGGAAATGCTCATTAACCCTAGAACACTTATGAGTGATAAAGAAAAGGGACCGATATACAAAAGGATCACAACTGACCTTTGTAAAGAAAGGCAATAAAAAAAGGATCACAACTGACCTTCGTAAAGAAAGGCAATAAAATGTGTTAACAACGATTGACAGCGGACTCAATTGAAATGATCGGTACTGGCACACTTGTTTTGTCCTCAGATATTCGAGCGGTATGACTGCTTGTAAAACTCACCCCTAATACAGGTGGGCTGCACGTATACAGTACCTGTATACAGTAACTGGTTTGCCCACCCTCCCGGTGTGCGCAACCGGTGTGCGCAACCGGATTACATTTATATTTATCAATAGAAAATAAAAAGCAGAGTGAAATTAGATTCATTTTCGTAGAGTTAATTCTGTTCGCTTGTTAAAAAATTTTCGCGCGGAGCGCAAAAAGAGAGAGAAAAAAGGAGGAAAAAAGAAAAAAAGAGAGGAAGAACAAGTAGTTAGAATATAGGCAACCGGGAATTTCCCTCCCCCTCCGGCGGTAAAGCGCCATCTGGCGGTGAACACAAAATCAGGGAAATTTGTTAGCACCATCTAGCGGTGAGCACAAATTTAGGGAAATTTGGGAATTTATTAGCGCCATGGTTTGTGTCCAAAATTAAAATTGGGGTGGTTTCCTGGTTTCATAACTAAATTTTGAGGATCCGTTTGGGATCAAAAATAAAATTGGTTAGAAATTTAGGGAAATTTGGGAATTTATTAGCGCCATGGTTTGTGTCCAAAATTAAAATTGGGGTGGTTTCCTGGTTTCATAACTAAATTTTGAGGATCCATTGGGGATCAAAAATAAAATTTATAGTTAGCGACATCTAGCGGAGATTAAAGAAACTGACATATGGTTTGTGTCCTACATAAATAGTAAGGATCCAGTTTTTTTTAACCGGGGAACATCAGGCGTAACAAATATTCTGTGATTCAGTTTGGCCGATTTAA